>OY740819.1:15829097-15904634 GCA_963514005.1 Raja brachyura | reverse complement strand
TTAGAACACACCCAGCCTAGCCTCAAAAACCACACCATAACAATCTCGGCGTTTCAAATGGGCAGAGAATCACAGCCCATTTATTGAAGCGTTAATTCCATCGCAGTGGGCAATAATCATTTTTATTAATTTAAAAAACGTCCCATTAATTTTTTTTAACCAGGGCGGTCGACCCCCCCTCCCCCCCCCAACCCCACCCCAACCCCCCCGCGAAAGGATTCAAATCGAAAGATTTCATTTTAAAAATAAACAAAATCGTAGGTTGTTTGTTTATTCAAAGTAGCCACAAGTTTGAAAGTTGGGAAATGGATTGAAATGCTAGATCCATCACAGGAACTTTTCTGGAACTTGTGTGAATGTGAAAACGAATCCAACATTGATGGCTTGGAATGAACTCACAGAACTGGAGGAGTTAAGAGTTAATTACTTTTTTTAAAAAAAGGTTCGGATGTTTGGGTTTTTTTTGTCTTTCCCACTATTTACCCCCCCTCCCCCCCCCCCCAAAAAAAAAACCTCTCTGAATTGCATTTGGCCGTCCTGGAGGTGTTGAGAGCTTTTGTTTGTGATCACAGACTCCTGACAGCGTGTGATTGACGGAATCTCGCACCCGACGGAAGCATATAAAGGGAGGCAGCCGCCTGCCTGCCCATTCAAAGACAGCAGAGAGACAGAGCGAGAGAGAGGGAGGGAGAGGGAGGGAGCGCTGACGGCCACGGGAGTTAATAACAAGGAACGGACCAGCAAAAAGCAAACACACCAACCCAGATTGATATCACAAAAACGGAGAGGCAACCGAGTCTCTCCCGAATTCAGCCGGCGCTTTGGAGAATCCGTGGACTTTTGCTGTGAAATTGTCCGACTCAGTTTGGATTGTACCTGCCTCTAGCTTGCTGGACAGAGGCAATTCCTGTTCAGGATGGCTGCAGTTTTCCCATGCATCGTATTCCTCCTCTCCGTTGCCCAGGTAAGACTTCAATCCTGTCTTCTCTCTCTCCGTTTGTGAGAGAATTCCTCTCTTGTTTTTTTTTGTTTGGAAAAAAAATCTTAATTCTTCATTTCTTGTCTTTTTTTATTAAAAAACAAAAAAAAATCCCCTTCCTCAGACTTTTTCCACCGGCATCTTCGAGCTTAAAGTGGACTCGTTCAGCAGCCGGCAGCCTGGGTTGTCCCGCAGTTGCCAGAAGGGACAGCAGTGTGGTCGGTTTTTCCGGGTGTGCCTCAAGCATTACCAGGTCAACATCTCGCCGGAGCCTCCTTGTACCTACGGAGCTGGGAACACACCGGTCTTGGGACCCGGAGGCGACATGGTGCGGGACAGCGAACCCATCCGGATACCCTTCCATTTCACTTGGCCGGTAAGTATCGCCGCAGCGGGCAGATTCGAGCTACTGCCTCACAGCGCCGGTTCGACCCCCCGACCACGGGTGCTGTCTGTGGGGAGTTTGCACGCTCTCCCTTGCTTTTCATCGCTTACCTCCCCACACCCTCCAAATATGTAAATGTTTGTCGGTTTCAAAAAAAAAGTAAATTGTTTTTTAAAAAAAAGATAGTGTTACTGTACGGGAATTGCTGGTAGACGCGGAATATGTGGGCCGAACGGCCTGTTTCAGCGCTGGGTCTCTAAACTAAACGCCGCTTGCAAACAAGGCGCTACAAAAATGTTTCAATGTGAACTGTTTGGGGTTTTGAGATTTTTTTGCAAGTTAATATGAAGGTTGGGACTGTGCAGAGGAGAGGGGCGGTTGATGCGGTGGGGAGAGTATTGCAGCGCCTAAGGGTGTCCGGGAAAGTCAGAGTGACAATTTGTTTATTTTCTACACTCTGCAGGGTACATTCTCTCTGATTATCGAGGCGTGGAATGCGGAATCCGACGAGCCCAGCACCGGTAATTAATTCTCGGTCTTATTACTAGAGGGCGTCTTGCATCGCGTCCAGTGTATCCGTTCTATACTCTTTGCCGGAGAGAGAGAGAGAGAGAGGGAGAGATGCAAGTTACTGGGGTTACTCAGCGGGACAGGCAGCATCTGTGAGGTTTCTGGAGAAAAAAAAACCGAAACATCACCCATTCCTTCTCTCCAGAGATGCTGCCTGTCCCGCTGAGTTACTCCAGCTGCAAGCCAACTTCCTACACAAAATGCTGGAGAAATGAAGGAGATCGCCTTCACTCCATAGATGCTGCTACACCCGCTGAGTTCCTCCAGCATTTTGTGTACCCTCGGTTTTCCAGCATCCTTCCAACACAATACAGTTTGCCCCCGTCCGCCTGCTCCCCACACTCGCCCTAGATGTACCCCGTTTCTCACTTCTCTCCCCCATTTTTTTTATCTCTTCCCCCCCCCCCCCCCCCAAACATCAACAGATAACCCCCAGAACCTGATCAGCCGCCTGGCCACCGGTCGCCGCTTGGCGATAGGCGAGGACTGGTCTCAGGATGTCCAGACGGTGGAACAGAGCGAACTGCGGTATAGTTACCATGTGGTGTGCGGGGAGTTTTACTACGGCGAGGGCTGCTCCGTCTACTGCCGGCCCAGGGACGACAACTTCGGCCACTACACCTGCGATGAGACCGGCCAGCGAGTCTGCCTGCCCGGCTGGAAAGGCGATTATTGCTCTGAACGTAAGGATCACCTCCCTCCGCCGCTTGGCTCTCCCCCTCTCTATCGTGCTTTAGAAATGAAACTGCTGGAGAGAAAACAAACACACACACACACACACACACACACACACACAGCAGACTTGCTGCAGCAGTGTAGATGCAGAGAACTGCAGATGCTGGTTTACAAAAAAAGACACAAAGTGCTGGAGTAACTCGGGGGTTGGTGCTGCCTGACCCGTTGAATTACTCCAGCAGTGTAGGTACAGAGAACTGCAGGTGCTGGTTTACAAAAAAAAGACACAAAGTGCTGGAGTAACTCGGTGATTGATGCTGCCTGACCCGTCGAATTACTCCAGCACTTTGTGTCTTTTTTTTTGTAAACCAGCACCTGCAGTTCACTGTATGTCCAGTGCTGGAGGAACTGGAGGGATTGGACCCAACCATTCTTCAGACCCAACCCGTAACTTCGTCTATCCATTCCCCATCCACAGACGCTGCCTGGCCCGCCGAGTTCCTCCAGCACTTTGTCTTTTGCTCAGGTTTCCAGCATCTGCGGTTCCTCGTGTGCCCAGACCTCTGGAGGAACTCTGCGAGCCAGCGAGAAAGATAAAGTGATGGTCGACGTTGTGTGTTCGTTGTCTCCAGCAGTTTGTTTGTCATTCCCAATTGCAGCATCTCTAACACAAGTGTCTATATTTTGCTGCTTGCCTCGTCAGGATATTTTCCAAAAAAAATCAATTTTTGTAAATCAAAAGACATCCAAATTTGGGCAAAGATTGTAAATTGTCCCTTGTGTGTGTAGGATAGTATTAGAGAACGCCAGATACATGATGTGTGATAGTGCAAACTCACACCCTCAAAATCTTATTTTTGCAGAAATCGAATCTTGCTTTGGCTCAATCTTTCTTGCTTTAACTCAGCAAAAATATTGAGGTTTGGGCCAATTCTCAATTGTAAATTTGGGGGATTTCAAGATACCCGCAAACCAAAACAAAAAAAGAGTTTGGGTCATTTTCCACACTTGGGCTGTGGGATTTGGGTCCCGTGTTGGTTTTGATTCAACAGAGGGAGGCTGGAAACTGGGAAGATCATCAAGGACCCCTCCCACCCTAACCATGGACTGTTTGCCCTCCTACCATCAGGGAGGCGGTACAGGAACCTCAGGTCCCGCACTAGTAGGATGAGGAACAGCTTCTACAATAACACCATCACACTGCCGAACTCGGAGAACCGCCGATAGATTTCTCCAGTCTCTCCGTCCACATTGTCTGCATTCTGTATTTATCTCTATATTAACCATATAACAATTACAGCACGGAAACAGGCCTTCTCAGCCCTTCCAGTCCGTGCTGACCATTTATTTTCCCCTAGTCCCATCTACCTGCACTCAGACCATACCCCTCCATTCCCTTCCTGTCCATATACCTATCTACTTTACTTTTAAATGTTAAAATCGATCCTGCCTCCACCACTTCTGCTGGAAGCTCATTCCACACAGCCACCATTCTCTGAGTAAAGAAGTTCCCCCTCATGTTACAAACTTCTCTCCCTTAATTCTCATGTCATGCCCTCTTGTTTGAATCTTCCCTACCCTCAATGGGAAAAGCTTATCCACGTCGACTCTGTCTATCCCCTTCATCATTTACTGCTATTACTACGAACTGACATTTCGTTGTACCCATACTTGTATCTGTGCAATGACATTAAAATTGAATTGAATTGAAAATTGAATTTTCCACACTTGGGCTGTGGGATTTGGGTCCCGAGTTGGTTTTGATTCAACAGAGAGAGGCTGGAACCTTCCCATTGAAAAGGGGTGGTGAATGTGGCCGAGCAAAAAGCATATGTTCCGTCTGGTTAACGTATTCAAGTGTGTTAACACAAGCCGCCCCCCCTCGGTCGGGGGGGCAACAAAGGCAGCTGACACACCACAGCTGAAGAATAACATTTGAATACATTTCAACATGTTTTGAAAGGGCGGCGGTGTGCACAATAAAAGGGGCAACACGCGAGTTGGAAGGATATGTTGGCATGGAAACTTTAACTCCTCAATCGCGTTTGTTAAGGCCTCTTTTCAGATGGGGCAGTTTGCATTGCAGGGGCATTATTCTCCTGAGTGCTTAAGGGAGTGCGGTTTAATAGGGACACACGAACTAAGCCCTTTATTGCGGACAGCCAGCATGTGTTATTGTTCTGGAGACTTGCCTGGGGGGAGTTTGAGAGCTGCGTCTGAACCCCCCCCCCCCCCCCCCCCCCAAACTCTTGAATCTGTTTGTTCGCCTCTTATAACATTATATACTCTCTTCCAAATATTTCCACAGCTATTTGCTTGCTGGGTTGCCACGATAAATATGGATACTGTGGACGGCCAGGAGAATGCATGTGAGTTTCGATTTTTTTTTTTCTCTCTCGATATGGATTTATTTTTTTATTGGGTTGTAGATGGGCGAGGGGCTGTGTCGGCTGTCCAGAATTGGCGAGCCATTTCTAGCCTGCTGCCCTGGAGCTGAGAAACACACCACGTTGTTTACAGAAGGTCTTGCAACGCAAACCCCAGCCTCAGCCAACTTTCTGATTTTCATTTTTTTGGTTTGTTTTTTCATCAAAGTTGTCAAGTTCTGCCAAATTGCCAGTTTTTAATCCACGAGTAGTTGCTCTACTCAACAGCCAACAATCTGTGGCCTCCCTTTGATCTGGTATTTTGTTGGTTCACATGCTTGATCAATGGTGTTTTATCATTGGTTACACAAAAAGCTGGAGAAACTCAGAGAGTACAGCAGCATCTAAGGAGCGAAGGAGATAGGCGACGTTTCGGGTCGAGACCCTTCTTCAGACCCTTTTATCATTAATAGACAATAGGTGCAGGAGTAGGCCCTTCGAGCCAAATGTTTCATTGTTTAATGTTTTATTATTATCAATATTTCGTGTTCTCTGGTCACTGTATGTCATGTTGTCACTTGTGGGCGGAGCACCAAGGCAAATTCCTTGTATGTGAATACTTGGCCAATAAATTTACTTACTTCTCAAAATAGGTTGTTCGGCAAAACACGAAGTGCTGGAGGAACTGACTCAGCGGGCCAGGCAGCTTAATAATCCGCCTCTCCAGATGCTGCCTTGTCTTGCTGAGGCCTTGTGTTACCAGCATCTGCTGCCTTTTGTGTACCCGTTGAGATTATTAGTCCTGCTTCCAACACGGGATTCAATAGAATTACTGCTGTCATCACTCACCATTGATCACAAGAAAGTCCGAGCTCAAGTAGGCCATTCGGCCCCTCAAGCCTGTCCCACCGTTCGATACGACCATGGCGGATCCATGTTCTACGATTAGCCATGATAGAATGGCGGAATAGACTCGATGGGCTGAATGGCCTAATTCTGCCCCTAGAACCTTTGAACATGATGGCCTCATCCCCTCTTCAGAGTCGCGTCCAGCACTCCCAATTGTTTAATCTAGTAAATATCCATCTATCTTGACCTCGAAAATATCCAATGATTCCACCTCCCTCTGACGCAGAGAATTCCAGAGATTAACCACCCTCTGGGAAAGATCAGCCATGATTGAATGACGTAGACTTGATGGGCCGAATGGCCTAATTCTGCTCCCAGCACCTATGAACGTGGGAAATGGGACTGGCTTGGACATGCATGTTGGTTGAGTTGATCTGAAGGGACTTTTCCCATGTTGTATGACTCTCTGAATGCCTGACTATGTCTTGTCTCTCTTGCTCCTAGATGTCGCATTGGTTGGCAGGGGCAGTTCTGCGATCAGTGCATCCGCTACCCGGGCTGCCTCCACGGCGTGTGCCAGGATCCCTGGCAGTGCAATTGCCAGGAGGGCTGGGGCGGCCTCTTCTGCAACCAGGACCTCAACTACTGCACCAATCACAGGCCGTGCAAGCATGGAGCCACCTGCTCCAACACCGGCCAAGGGAGCTACACCTGCACCTGCAAGCCCGGCTTCAGCGGCACCAACTGCCAGATCGAGACCAACGAATGCGACAGCAACCCCTGCAAGAACGGAGGCAGCTGCACGGTAAGTGGCGCATTTAAACCGGGCTGCGGACTGGGCAGCTCCAGCCACTGCCACTGTACAGCACCGTAGCACACACACAGACGCACGCAGACAGACGCACGCAGACAGACGCACGCAGACAGACGCACGCAGACAGACGCACGCAGACAGACGCACGCAGACAGACGGACGCAGACAGACGGACGCAGACAGACGGACGCAGACAGACGCACGCAGACAGACGCACGCAGACAGACGCACGCAGACAGACGCACGCAGACAGACGCACGCTCACACACTCACACACTCACACACTCACACACTCACACACTCACACACTCACACACTCACACACTCACACACTCACACACTCACACACTCACACACTCACACGCACACACACAGCGTTGTCTTCTCTGAAACCTAGTGGGTTATTTTCTCATTGTCGTTTCGATATTGACGGTACTTGCTGTGTGTAAATTAGCCACCTTATTTCCAGCCATATAACCTCGCCTATATTATTGAGACTATTGAAAATTACAATGGTATTCAGGAGATGCATTCCAGATGGAATTCTTTCATCATATTTAGTTTAGTTTGGAGATACAGTACGGAAACTGGCCCTTCGGCCCATCATGTCCGTGCCGACCAACGCTCCCTGTCGCTCACACTCTCCTACACACACTGGGGACAATTTACAATTTTTGCCAAAGCCAATTAACCAACAAACCTATATGTCGTTGGAGTGTGGGAGGAAACCGGAGCACCCGGAGAAAACCCACGCAGGTCAGGGGGAGAATGTACAGACAACAGTCAGGATCAAACCTGGTTCTCTGGCCCTGTAAAGCAATAACCCCACTGCTGCCCAAGGTATTTAACCTTGCTGATGTGATTCAAATGCCTTCTCAAAAATGGAAGGAAAAACGAGAGCTACTCTGTGGCCATCGGTGGAGGTTAGCAGAGAAATGTGTAGGGAGGAACTGCAGATGCTGGTTTAAAATGAAGATAGACACAAAAAGCTGGAGTAACTCTGCGGGACAGGTGGCATCTCTGGAGGGAATGGGTGAGAAAGAATGGGTGACGTTTCGGGTCGTGTCCCTTCTTCACAGACCTGGGTTCGATCTTTGGTCCACATCTGAGTGTTTCCAGGGATTCTCTGAACGCTGAAGCCGCAAGCAGCCACCGCTCTGCGAGGCATCAAATCCTATCTGGGTGATGATCCAAGTGGCAGAATTTAAGACGTGACCTTTGGCCACACGAGCTGCTACAACCGAGCCTGTGTGTTTAAGAAGGGCTCATTCTGGGAATAGGATCCTCGTCTCCCTTCAGATTTACAAGGACTGCATGGCCAGTAATGCAGACATCCTGCGGAAAAATTCTCCTTGAAGCCTACTTCCTTACCCTAATATAGTTTTGTTCTGATCTGTAGCAATTTATATCCAGTTATTTTTCAATGAAGCATGTGAGATTTACACAAGTTTATTAAGGTTGGTTTTTCTCCTAAATGGAACAGGCTCCCTCAATCCATTCTGTCCAGATCCCTTGACATTCTGTCAAATCTCCTCTTAAGAAAACAGTCCCAGTCTTTCCGATCTACCCTCGTAAAGGCTGTAGAGGCCAAATCAGTGGATATTTTTAAGGCAGAGATAGATAGATAGATTCTTGATTAGTGCGGGTGTCAGAGGTTACGGGGAGAAGGCAGGAGAATGGGGTTAGGAGGGAGAGATAGATCAGCCATGATTGAATGGTGGAGTAGACTCGATGGGCCGAATGGCCTAAGTCTACTCCTATCACATTGTGTTCTCCTTATGAACAGCTCTCCTTAGCTTTTTCTGGATACTCTACTCAACTTGCTATCATGACACATAAGTTCCCCGCGTTAGACCTCATCTGCTGCACTACTGCCCACCCCGCAGCCCTGCTGCAAACTATCCCTGCCCCCCATGCAGCTCGCACTCCTGCAGTTATCCCACCCTGGCATTGGTGCTTGTAAAACATTCAACAATGGGCGCAGTGGTAGTTGTCGCCTTGCAGCGCCGGAGGCCCCGGGTTTGATCCCGACTACGGGTGCCGTCTGTACGTTCTCCCCGTGACCGCGTGGGTTTTCTCTGAGATCTCCGGTTTCCTCCCACACTCTAAAGACGTGCAGGTTTGTAGGTAAATTGGCTTGGTGTAAATGTAAAAATCGTCCCTAGTGTGTGTAGGATAGTGTTAATATGCTGGGATCGCTGGTCGGCACAGACCCGGTGGGCCGAAGGGCCTGTTTCTGAGCTGTATCTCTAAACTCTTGGCCTGCAAAGCTGCAACTGGTCTTTGGCGTCCACAACCGGTTGCGGAGGCAGGTCGAGTCGGACTGCTCTTTGTGCAATGGAATGGTTTGGTTCCAAATCTGCAAATGCATTCCCCATGTGTTTACAACTCTACACTCGTGGGAAATGTTCTCTGACCCCTGTCTCAAGTGAGTGTCTAGACAGTTGACTAGGTGCCCAACAACAGGGTGGGGTGGTAAATGTTGACGAGCTTGTTTGTATCCAAAGTCCACACCAACATCTTAGAGTGGGGTCTTAAGGGGTTGGACAGGCTAGATGCAGGAAGATTGTTCCCGATGTTGGGGAGGTCCAGGACAAGGGGTCACAGCTTAAGGATAAGGGGGAAATCCTTTAGGACCAAGATGAGAAGACCTTTTTCACACAGAGAGTGGTGGGTCTCTGGAACTCTCTGCCACAGACGGTAGTTGAGGACAGTTCATTGGCTATATTTAAGAGGGAGTTAGATGTGGCCCTTGTGGCTAAGGGGATCAGAGGGTATGGAGAGAAGGCAGGTACGGGATACTGAGTTGGATGATCAGCCATGATCATATTGAATGGCGGTGCAGGCTCGAAGGGCCGAATGGCCTCTACTCTTGCACCTAATTTCTATGTCAGGAAAGTGAGGTCCCCCTCGTATGAAGGCAGTTGGCTGGTAACCTTAGCAGTGGGCCAGATGTGGCTTCACGTCTGTCTGCATACCTGTGCTGTCATTGATAAAGATCCGGGGGTGGGGGGGGCTGTGTGAGCAGCGAAGACCACCACAGTGAATAACTTTATTGGCCAAGTATTCACATACAAGGAATTTGCCTTGGCGCTCCGCCCACAAGTAACAACATGACATTACAGTGACAGTTACGAATGACTCGGAAAACACTAAACATTAATAATAATAACACATTAATGCTAAAGCACCATCCTTAACAAAAGCAAAATTCGTGAGCAAGTGGCTAGAACTCTCTTTTGACTCAGTCTGAAGAAGGGGCTTGACCCGAAACATCACCCGTTCCCTCTCTCCAGAGATGCTGCCCGTCCCGCTGAGTTACTCCAGCATTTTGTGTCCATCTTCGCAGTAAACCAGCATCTGCAGTTCCTTCCTACACACTGTATAACGTGGGCTGGATGCATGGCCTTTGTGAGATTTTCCCTCGGGTTAAGATTGGAGCTTTATTCCCTCGCCGCCCCTTCCTCTCCGCACCCTCGAGGGGTTAAAGTCAATCGTGAGCAACAGGCATTGTTGTCCCAACGATGTCCTGTCGTATTTCCGACTGGATTTTTGCTCACCATTGAAGTCAACAGGAAGGAATTTCAATCAATGTGTTTATCAGGAATGTGATCTTGAACGACCTGTTTTACATCGCGGCTCACAGTTAAAATCGCCCTGTTATTTACCTCTCTGGGAAGCCGCGAGCAAAGTCCATTCCCTGCTTGACATGATCCCGACGGGAATCACATATCCACACCACCATCACACTGATTCCCAACCCAGATCTTTGCCTTCTACCCAACTACAGCCTTGTGCCCTTGCTCGTTAGTCTGCCCTCTGCTGCCCCTGTCTAAGTCCCTTCATCCTGCCCCATGTTGCCAGGGTTGGAAGTTCAAAGTCCGTGGATGGGCCATTTTGATCTTCTTCCACAACTTTGTTCTCATGGAGCGTGAGGATCTGAGACTAGGACTTGGGTGAGCCAGTTTTGGACCACTGCCTATTCCCTGCTGAGATAGTCCATGTCTCTGACTGTCCCCAGGGTGGGGGCAGGTCTCCAGTGTAGGCACCACCCTGGATTGGGGAGGTTCCCCTAGATAGGGCAGGTTCGTCAGGAACCCAGTAAATTGGTCGTAATCTGATGGCATTTTTGAGTTTGGTACGAGTGTACGAGGCAGCATCGATATATCGGGGAAAGAGATGAGGAGGCGGGTCTGAAGACATGAAGCAAAAATTGTTCCATGTACCCAATAAACCTCTCCTTGCCTATAGCGTGCGCAGCCTAAAGTTGTCGGTCAACTTGTTCTATTTGATCTTCCGTTTGTGCACATCGGGTTGATTGCATTCGTCGACACAGGGTGCAATCTCCCACCCCTTCCAATAAACTGCCAGGCATAGTTTGGCCCCGGTGAGTCTCCATAGCTACACCTTTGATCTGAAGATAGTGTGTGGAGTTGAAGGGAAAGCTGCTCAGTGTGATGATGAGTTCAAACTTAGTTTTTGTTTCTCTCTTAGTATAGTCAGGGCAAGTCTCGCAGCCTCTTGTCGAGTCCACACACAAGATTAGAAGTTGACCAGCCGGAGCTGAACTCACTTCTCGGCATCTACATACAATGGTGTCCATCTTGTCGCTTCTTGTGCGTGGTGGTGGAAAGATTGGTGGAAGCAGGGCCGCGACGTGAATGCTCCTTCCTTGACCGCAGTGGTCACTAAACCTTCCTGTAGAAAGACAGAGATTGACATGAACCAAACGCATGGATTTGTCACGGAAAGGTTATAGTCTGATTAATGATCAAATTAGACTGAGGGAGGAGAGAGTAAGGCAGTGTGTTTGTTGGCTACACAAAAAGCTGGAGAAACTCAGCGGGTGCAGCAGCATCTAAGGAGCGAAGGAGATGGGCGACGTTTCGGGTCGAGACCCTTCTTCAGTTGTGTTTGTTGTATCTGGGTACTGCTTACCAACTGTGCAAAATAGTACCTGGTGTTCTGATAGTACTGGAAGAGCTTGGCTAGTTCTGTAGCATCGATCTGAGGTGCTGGCTGAACCCGTAACCTTTTCTGTATCTAGTGTTCACTCCCATTTCTTGAGGGGGTTGATAGGGGAGGCAGAGTGGTGTAGCCAGGAGAGCCTCCGTCAGCAAAACCAGGTTCAATCCTGACGTCGGGGACACGCAAGGGTGGCACCTCCTTTAGATCTGTCTTGTCGGGTGGACTGGTCATATTACGGTGCAGGCATCTGACACCTTCTCTATTAGGTATGGGAGGCACTGTGACTGTGACTCGAGAGCAAAATCAGTCAATGATTGGGATCAAGTTCAGGATGACTTAACGGATGGCGGTGAAGTTTGATGAGAAGCTGATATGGAATTGATCAATCTGCACAAATTACAGGATCAGGAATGATTGGGGCTTATGTTATTGATTGGAGCTTAGTTCACTAATGGGTTGGTGATCAGGAACTACTGGGGTTCCACTACTAGTTCAGTTAAAGATCAGGGATCTGGGTCAAGCAGTGGATCGGGTGAAGACTAGGACGCAAGCCCAGGGTAAGATAATGCTTCCTTGTGGCTGAGGTTTGGGATTAGCTAATGATGGGAGATCAGGATCGGGCTGGTGATCAGGGCTCGGGTTCCAGATAGCTGAACAATGGGCTGAGTTGTAGGACAAGGATTATTTACAAGATGAAGTGATGATGGGATTAGCAACGTGATTAGTTAGTGATTGCATCTCCGGCTTGGAATAAGTCAATGGTTATGTACAATTTAACGCTGGCCTTTTAGAAATCCGGGGTCAAATTTTGGATAGTTGATAATTGGGATCACATTGAATGGCGGTGCTGACTCGAAGGGCCGAATGGCCTCCTCCTGCACCTATTGTCTATTGAGAATCAATTATTGGAAGTAATGGTACAGAATCAGATTACGAGCATGATCAGGAACAGTTAATAAAGGAAGAGAGACAAAAGATGCTCGAGTAATCAACGGGTGGGGTAGCATCTCTGGAGAAATTGAATGGGTGACCTTTCGGATGGGAGATCGAGACTAGTTAATAATTTGGATCTGGTAGTTGGCTTAACTAATAATTGTTATTCTGATAATGGATTAGTTGATGGATGGGAATCGGGTACAGGGTCATTGTGGTGCTGGCTCGAAGGGCCGAATGGCCTACTCCTGCACCGATTGTCTATTGATGTGGCACCACCGTTGTGCTAAAGGGGGGTCGATGCAGAACAGAAAGTAGACCGAGGCTGCGTCTTAAACATTGTGGATCATCGGAAGGCCCAGCGTGTCCTTCACTTTGCCATTGCAATCCAGGGATCAACCCTGGAACCATGGGAGGAACAGATTTTAAATTAGTAACATAACCAGCAGCCCTGCACTGCCACCACCAAAGACGTGCAGGTCTGTAGGTTAATTGGCTTGGTATAAATGTAAATTGTCCCTAGTGTGTGCAGGATAGATTTAGTGTGCGTGGATCGCTTGTCGAAGCATAGAAACATAGACAATAGGTGCAGGAGTAGGCCATTCGGCCCTTCGAGCCTGCACCGCCATTCAATATGATCATGGCTGATCATCCAACTCGGTATCCCGTACCTGCCTTCTCTCCATACCCCCTGATCCCTTTAGCCACAAGGGCCACATCTAACTCCCTCTTAAATATAGCCAATGAACTGTCCTCAACTACCTTCTGTGGCAGGGAATTCCACAGATTCACCACTCTCTGTGTGAAAAATGTTTTTCTCATCTCGGTCCGAAAAGACTTCCCCCTTCTCCTTAAACTGTGTGACCCCTTGTTCTGGAGTTCCCCAACATCGGGAACAATCTTCCTGCATCTCGCCTGTCCAACCCCTTAAGGATTTTGTACGTTTCTATAAGATCCCCCCTCAATCTTCTAAATTCTAGCGAGTACAAGCCGAGGGGCGGACTCGCTGTACGTCTAAACTAAACTTCAGGCAACGTGATACATTCCTTGCCATTTCAAGAAAAGGCAAAGAGTACTGCGCAAAGAAAATGTGGCAGAACGAGCCAACCCTCCCTGCCCCGTGTTCTGGAACCCGTCGAGCTGCTATGTTTATTTCGACAGTAGCATCCATCACAAGTTCTGGATAGTTGCCGGGGCATGTCTTGCCAAGAATATTTAGCAGAAATCCGGTTTGTCTAGCTTAGTTTAGAGATACGGCGCAGAAACAGGACCTAGTCTGTGCCGCACATTAACACTATCTTACAAATACACCAAGCCAATTAATCTACTTCTGTGTGGAGTGTGGGTGAAGCCCATCTCGAAGGCCTCAAAGGCCTCAAAGGCCTCAAAGGCCTCAAATTGTTCATTGCTTTTGGGGATCGATGGATTAATGAGACTCTCTCTCTCTCTTTCTGTGTGATCTTGTAGGATCTGGAGAACAATTACACCTGCACCTGCCCTCAGGGATTCTACGGCAAGAACTGTGAGATCAGCGCTATGACTTGTGCCGACAAGCCTTGCTTCAACGGCGGCTCGTGCAGCGAGAAGCCGCACGGTGGATACGCTTGCCGATGCCCGGCTGGCTTCACCGGCTCCAACTGCGAGAAGAAGATCAGCCGCTGTACCAACAACCCGTGCGTCAACGGTAAGCTCAAGTCCCCCGGAGGTCCCTGATTTCAAGGCCAAATAGAGAAAGTAGACAAAAGTGCCAGAGAAACTCAGCGGGTGAGGCAGCATCTAAGGAGCGAAGGAAATAGGCGACGTTTCGGGTCGAGACCCTTCTTCAGACTGAATAGTGAAAGGCCTGGATAGAGCGGATGTGCAGGGGATGTTTTGACACTAGTGGGAGAGTCGAGGACCAGAGGCCGTAGCATCAGAATTAAAGGATGTTCCTTTGGGAAGGAGGAGAGGAGGAATTTCTTTGGTCAGAGGGTGGTGAATCTGTGGGATTCATTGCCACAGAAGGTGGTTGGGGTCAATGGATATATTTAAGGCAGCGATAGATACATTCTAGGTTAATACGGGTGTCGGGGGTTGTGGGGAGAATGGGGTTGGGAAGGGAGGGTATTTCAGCCATGATTGAATTTTGGAGCAGACGTGATGGGCCGAATGGCCTAATTCTGCTCCAAACACTTATGGCCTTATGGAACCACTGTAAGATGTCTTTGAAGGTACAGCACGGAAACAGGCCCTTCAGCCCATCAGGTCCACACTGACCAGCGATCGATCGCCCCATCCTACACACACTTTGTACTGTAGAGATGCAGAACGGAAACAGGCCCTTCAGCCCACCTGGTCTGTGGCGGGTATCGATGACCGTACGGGCTGGTGTAGCGTGACTGCTCTAACCCCTCGCTTCTCCCCGTAGGTGCGTGTTACGTCCTTGGCCGCAGCTTCATCTGCCGCTGTCGGACGGGGTTTGTCGGGGCGAGGTGCGAGATTAACGAGGACGACTGCGCCACGGGCCCCTGCGCCAACGGCGGCACCTGCCAGGACGGCGTCAACTCCTACACGTGCAGCTGCACCCTGGGCTACGGTGGCAGGGACTGCAGCGAGCGCAAGGACCCGTGCGCCAGCGGGCCCTGCAGGAACAACGGCGTCTGCTACACCCACTACACCGGGCACGTCTGCAAGTGCCCCGCCGGCTTCATGGGGCCCAACTGCGAGTTCCACGTCAGGCCCACCATCCCCACCGAGGCGGAGACCCCCTTCCCCGTGGCCCTGGCCATCTCCGTGGCCCTGGGCTTCGTCACGCTGACTCTGGTTGTGTTTGCCGCCGTGGTCTTCGTCAAGTACCTGCGCAGGACCCAAGGCGGCGGCAGGGCCGTGCGCAACGACCTGGAGACCATCAACAACCTCTCGGACTACCAGAAGGAGAAGGAGGCCTTCATCATCTCCACGGGGCAGTTCAAGGTGTCCAACAAGGATGCCGAGTTCAGCACCGACTGCCTGACCGACAAGTTTAACTGCAAACAGAAACTGGATTACAATCTCTCTGGCCAGCTGAAAGAGGAGCGGCCTTTGAAAAAGAATCTTGAGAAGTGAGTACCATGCTTGACCACCCATTCCTTCTCTCCAGCGATACTGCCGGTCCCGCTGAGTTACTCCAGCACTTTGTGTCTTTTCTTTGGCAAACCAGCATCTGCAGTTCCTTATGTCCAATCCTGACCAACTGATTAATTAGAAGGTGAAGGGTCTCGACCAGAAACGTCACCCATTTCTTCTCTCCAGAGATGCTGCCGGTCCCACTGAGTTACTCCAGCACTTTGTGTCTTTTTTGGCGAACCAGCATCTGCAGTTCCTTATGTGGTCCATTCCTGACCAACTGATTAGCTATAAGGTGAAGGGTCTCGACCAGAAACGTCACCCATTCCTTCTCTCCAGAGATACTGCCGGTCCCGCTGAGTTACTCCAGCACTTTGTGTCTTTTTTTTTGGCGAACCAGCATCTGCAGTTCCTTGTGGTCCTATCCTGACCAACTGATTAGCTATAAGGTGAAGGGTCTCGACCAGAAACGTCACCCATTCCCTCTCTCCAGAGATGCTGTCGGTCCCCCTGAGTTACTCCAGCACTTTGTGTCTTTTTTTTTGGCGAACCAGCATCTGCAGTTCCTTATGTGGTCCTATCCTGACCAACTGATTAGCTATAAGGTGGAGGGTCTCGTCAGGCAGCAGCTCTGGAGAAAAGGAATGGGTGATGTTTCGGGTCGAGACCCTTCTTCCGAAACGTCACCCATTCCTTCTCTCCAGAGATGCTGCCGGTCCCGCTGAGTTACTCCAGCTTTTTGTGTGTCCTCTATCTTCGGTTGAAACCAGCGTCCGCAGTGCCTCCCTGCACAGGTTTACAATGCTGATACATTTTTGCTGCGTGATGTTCTCGGGAAGGGTGGTTTTCCACACTGGTAGTCGGTGGAAGTCTAATAACCCTCGATCTTCTCTCCCCTCGCAGTAAGAAAGCTGAAAACCAGCAATCGTCCAAGCCCGCGAGTTGTTGCCCAAAGGAGGGGTTGTATCACCCGATGTACATCGTGTCTGAGAGAGTGGAGCCGTGCATATTTGCAACTGAGGTAAGACTTGGGGTCTGGAGTCTAGGACCACAGGGAGAACAGAGGTCAATGCAGACAGTAGAGCGAATGGGACTTGATGTTTCAACCCCTGTAGTAAAGGGCCCGTCCCACTTGGGCATGGTGCGCATTACGCACGCGTGGTGACGTGCGATCGCGCGCGGTGCCCAAGGATTTTGTGATGTACAAAATCTTCGCCCGCCATCTGCGTGACGTGCAAATGACGCCCAAGTGGGCCGAGCCCTTAAGTCGGCACTCTTGATATTGGTAGTGGAGTCTCGTACAACAGAGATAGATGTACTCGGACCACAAACAATGGCCTGTTGCCTTTATTATCGTTACTTATTTAGACATCTTTCATTCATTTGTTCTACATCTCTCCACATCACCGTCTATCTCCCTCTCCCCTGACTCCCAGTGTGAAGAAGGGTCTCGGCCCAAAACGTCACCCATTCCTTCTCTCCAGAGACGCTGCCTGTCCCGCTGAGTTTAGTTTAGTTTAGAGTTCCAGCGCGGAAGCAGGCCCTTCGGCCCACCGGGCCCGTGCCGATCAGTGATCCCCGCAAACTAATGCTATCCCACACACTAGGGACTTTTTTGAGTAATTTTTACACTTACACCAGGCCAATTAACCCACAAACCTGCACGGCTTTAGAGTGTGCGAGGAAACTGGCGATCTTGGAGAAAACCCACGCGGTCACGGGGAGAACGTGCAAACTCCGTACAGACAGCACCCGTAGTCGGGATCGAACCCGGGTCTCTGGCGCTGTGAGGCAGCAACTCTACCGCTGCACCACCGTGCCGCCATTTTCTTTTACCAATCATTTAAAAAAGTGTTTATATGAAGGAACTGCAGATGCTGGAAAATTGAAGGTGGACAAAAATGCTGGAGAAACTCAGCGGGTGAGGCAGCTTCTATGGAGCGAAGGAAATAGGCGACGTTTCGGGTCGAGACCCTTCTTCAGACTGAGGAAGGGTTTCTGCCCGAAACGTTGCCCATTTAAAAAGTGTGTGTGTGTGTGTCTGCCCGCCTTTTTGTTACTCCAGCTTTATGTGTCTTTGGTTTAAACCAACATCTGCAGTTCCTTCTAGATTCAAGAGAGTTTATTGTCATGTGTCCCTGATAGGACAATGAAATTCTTGCATTGCTTCAGCACAACAGAATATAGTAGGCATTGACTACAGAACAGATCAGTGTGTCCATTTACCATTATACCAAGGGGTCACAGCTTAAGGATAAGGGGGAAATCCTTTAAGACCGAGATGAGAAGGACTTTTTTCACACAGAGAGTGGTGGGTCTCTGGAACTCTCTGCCACAGAGGGTTGTTGAGGCCAGTTCATTGGCTATATTTAAGAGGGAGTTAGATGTGGCCCTTGTGGCTAAGGGGATCAGGGGGTATGGAGAGAAGGCAGGTATGGGATACTGAGTTGGATGATCAGCCATGATCATATTGAATGGCGGTGCAGGCTCGAAGGGCCGAATGGCCTCTACTCCTGCACCTATTTTCTATGTACGAAGTTTGCACGCTCTCCCCGTGACCTGCGTGGGTTTTCTCCGAGATCTTCGGTTTCCTCCCACACTCCAAAGACGTGCTGGTTTGTGGGTACATTGGCTTTCTATGTTTCTATCAATGGAGGGAAGGTTGCAGCCAATAACCTTCTCTAAGGACGGCGATAGAGTTGTGTAACAGTTCATTTAGTATATTTGTTTTTGCTTGTGGTGGCGTGGGCTTGTTTGGGATTTATGTCGTACTGTACATATTATTGCAAGTAGGTGAATCAATTATTTTTGGCGGTGCTGGCTCAAAGGGCCAAATGGCCTACTCCTGCGCCTAATTTCTATGTTTCTATGTATTTATACACACATGAATAAATAAACTGATAAAGTGCAAATAAACGGATCATGGGCAGAGATTTTTGTCTGAGCCAAGTTTAATAGCCGGAGGGCCTTCTAACAGCAAGGATCAGCGATGCAGCATCTAAATTACTGTTTCTCTCCTGTTGCAGGTATGAATTAAATCTCCTCACACTTCAAGCAGCTCGTGCTTCTCCTGTTTACAGATTTAAAGGACTCTACGGGGTTGTGTTTTTTTTAAAATTCCTGTATTTAATATTTATTCTTGCTGCTCAATCTTTTGGGATGGAGAACCTCTTTTGTTGCTGAACACCGTTGCTGAACCTGGGCTTTTTTTTAGGATAATGAAGATTGCCTTCCTAACTCCTCTTTGGAAAGCTGGGAACAAAAAAAAAACCATTTGCACTATTTTCAAAAAGGCACAAAAACTAAAAAAAAAACTAAATGCCTGAACAAAAACAAAAAAAACTGCATCCCGAGGACTGAAAACGGTGGAGGCGGAAAAGGCAGGACCTTTTAAACCGATTGTGAACATGAGTTCTGAACCTAATCTATGCGACAGCACTTGCGAATGGACCCTCTTTTACTAAAAGGTTGCTCTATCATGATGCAAAGGGGCATCCAGAATCTCGAAGGGGCTGCAACTGTGGAATATTGTCCTGCCCTCTTGCTTAAAATGACAGGCAATATCCCAGGCTCTCAAGAAGCCAGCCCCGCCATCAGAACAAGACACACATACAGTATACGTGTCCGTAGTTTTGAGGTCGGACAGTTTAGTTCAAGGCTGAAGTTGATCCAGACTTCAGTAAAACCCGTTTGTGAATCTATGCTTCAGGACACCTTTCCAACTTTGCCTCCCATAGACTTGTCTCCTTCTCTATATAGTCAACTATGGGAAAAATGCTGTGTATACTGTATGTCTTATCATGAAGGACTTGTTTTTATTAACAAAACATGGCAAATTATTGCATTTATGTTTCAAAGTCAATGTTGTTTTAATATTTTATAATTTAAGAATATTTGATATGCATACAAAATGAAATATACTTTTTCTAATTTTATTTTGTATATAGTGTATATTTATAAGAGAATTGTACAGATGTTTTATATATGTCTTTCTGTTGAAGAGAAGTGAAAATTTATTTTTTTCCAAATAAATGAAAATAATTCTATGATAGGTTTTTTTTGGAGTTTTTTGGGAAGTTGGGTGGGTGGGCGGATGGTTTAGTTTAGAGATCCAGCGTGGAAACATGCCCTTCGGCCCACCGAGCCCACTTGACCAGCGATCCCCGCACACTTAAGACCCTGTCCCACTGTACGAGGTAATTCAAGAGTTCTCCCGAGTATTCCCCTGATTTGAAGTCGGAGAATGTCCGTAGGATTTCGTGGATGTCTCGTAGTAAAAAGGACACATTTTTTTCATCACGAGTATTTTTTCACTCTGTGATGTGTTGGAAAAAAACGTCACGAGTTTACCGGATTTCCCGAGTACCTTCCGCTACGGGACATCCACGAACTCCTACAGACCCGCTACGGATCGGGGGAAAACTCGGGAGGACTCTTGAATTACCTCGTACAGTGGGACAGGCCCTTAACACTATCCTGCGCACACACACACAGGACAATTTCCATTTGTACCAAGCCAATTATCCTACAAACACCACCAGCCGTCACATACAACACATAGTCCTCCGCCAGTTTCGCCACCTCCAACGTGACCCCTCCACTCGCCACATCTCCCCCCCCCCCCCCCCAGTCTGCCTTCTGCAAAGACCAGCTCCCTCTGCAACTCCCTTGTCAATTCTTCCCTTCCCTCCCGCTCCACTCCTTCCCCGGGCACTTTCCCTTACAACCGCAAGAGATGCTACACTTGCCCCTTCACCTCCCCCCTCCACTCCTTTCAGGGACCCAAGCAGTCCTTCCAGGTCCGACAGAGGTTCACCTGCACCTCCTCCAACCTCATCTACTGCATCTGTTGCTCCAGATGCCAGCTGATCTACATCGGTGAGACCAAGCGGAGGCTGGGCGATCGTTTCGCTAAACACCTCCGCAATAACCAACCCGACCTCCCGGTGGCTCAGCACTTCAACTCCCCCTCCCATTCCGTATCCGTATCCGACCTCTCGGTCCTGGGCCTCCTCCACGGCCAGAGTGAGCAACACCGCAAGTTGGAGGAACAGCACCTCATATTCCGCGTGGGGAGCCTGCATCCTCTGGGCTTGAACATTGAATTTTCTCAATACTGTTAACCCTGGCTGCCTCCTCCCCTTCCCACCTCTCCCTCAGCCCTCGGGCTCCTCCTCCTTTTTCCTTTCTTCTCCCCGCTCCCCCCCCCCCCCCCCCCCCCCCCACCTCCCATCAGTCTGAAGAAGGGTTTCGGCCCGAAACGTTGCCTATCTCCTTCGCTCCGTAGATGCTGCTGCACCCGCTGAGTTTCTCCAGCCTTTTGTGTAACCCAATCCTACAAACCTGTACGTCTTTGGAGTGTGGGAGGAAACCGAAGATCTTGGAGAAAACCCATGGGGAGAACGTGCAAACTCCACACAGACTGCACCCGTAGTCGGGATCGAACCTGGGTCTTCGGAGCTGTAAGGCAGCAAGTCCACCTCTGCGCTGCCGTTCTGCCCTAAGCTGGCGGGCCATTGAAGGCACGGAAAATCCCATTCGTTCCCCATTTCCTGACAGGGCGGACATGTTGTAGGTGATGGGCCCTTGGGTAGAGACGCTGCTGGAGCTTGGACCATTGCTTTAGTGATGGCGTCCTGCAGATCGACTCAACCTGCATCGACCATCCTTTCCCACTCACTGCCAACAATCCGACACCATTTTATTTTCCTCCTGTTATTCACTTTAATACACTACTTGACAAATCAAATCAAAATCAAATCAAATACGTTTATTTGTCATTGCACATCGACTGTGCAACGGACTTTCATGTGCATCCCCTTCATTGGTAAACAATAAAAGACACAGGATAAAAAGATTAAAAAAATAACACAAACAACCATTTACTCTCACATTTACATTTACTACAAGATCAATGCATAAAATAAGTAATATATAATTAAAAAAATGCACATTCCAGCAGACACATTTTTATATGTACCCCGAATTGTGTAGTGTTATCTGTTTGAGTTAAGTTCTCTAATGGCACGTGGGTAGAAGCTGTTAGTTAGTCTGCAAGTGAGGGCCTTCAAAGACCCGTATCGCCTCCCAGAGGGCAGCAGCGTGGAAACAGGCCCTTCGGCCCATTGAGTCCATGCCGACCAGCTATTGCCCCGTACACACTATCCTACACACTAGGGACAACTGGGCCTGTGCGATCCCGACTCTTGTTCCTTGGTCAACTTCAACTGGTGAACTGAGAGTAATGAGGTGAAGGGATCTGGGAATGTGAAGAAAGGGGCTGCAGGTGCTGGTTTATACCGAAGATAGACACACAATGCTGGAGTAACTCAGCGGGACAGGCAGCATCTCTGGAGAGAAGGAATGGGTGACGTTTCAGGGACAAGACTGAAGAAAGGGTCTCGACCCAAAACGTCACCCATTCCTTCTCTCCAGAGATGCTGCCCGTCCCGCTGAGTTACTCCAGCATTGTGTGTCTATCAAAGGGATATGGGAACTGGGTACTATCTATGCTGCTTTGGAGGCTAATGACCCATAAGGTCATAAGGTATAGGGGAAGAATTAGGCCATTCGGCCCATCAAGTCTACTCTGCCATTCAATCATGGCTGATCTATCTCTCAACCCTAACCCCATTCTCCTGCCTTCTCCCCATAACCTCTGACACCCGTACTATCTCCCCATAACCCCATAACCTCTGACACCTCAACTACCTTCTGAGTCTCTGGAATTGTCTGCCACAGAGGGTAGTTGAGGCCAGTTCATTGGCTATATTTAAGAGGGAGTTAGATGTGGCCCTTGTGGCTAAAGGGATCAGAGGGTATGGAGAGAAGGCAGGTACGGGATACTGAGGTGGATGATCAGCCATGATCATATTGAATGGCGGTGCAGGTTTGAAGGGCCGAATGGCCTACTCCTATTTTTCTATGTTTCTAATCAGGAATCCAAGGACTTTGTACAGTTATCCTCATTGAGCAAAGTGTACAGTGATCTATAATCTTCAGCTGGTCTCTATAAGGAATCTTTCCAGCGGGAATCTCCCTTCAGCAGACTGAATCCAAGCCATTTGTTACTTTCTACCCTGGAGGTATAAATACCAGTTGCGTCTAGCCTAAGATTGTCTCCACTTCAAAGAAGAACAGCCACTTAATGAAACTTTCTTGAATGTTGCTTAGTCAACAGACAATAGGTGCAGTAGGAGGCCATTCCTCCATTCCAGCCAGTGTGAATACAATGTGATCATGGCTGATCATCCCCAATCAGTATCCCGTTCCTGCCTTCTCCCCATACCCCCTGACTCCGCTATCTTTAAGAGCCCTATCTAGCTCTCTCTTGAAAGTATCCAGAGAACCCGCCTTCACCGCCCTCTGAGGCAGAGAATTCCACAGACTCACAACTCTCTGTGACAAAAAGTGTTTCCTCGTCTCCGTTCTAAATGGCTTACCCCTTATTCTTAAACTGCGTGTGGCTCCTGGTTCTGGACTCCCCCAACATCGGGAACATGTTTCCTGCCTCTAGGGTGTCCAAACCCTTGGTAATCTTATATGTTTCATTGAGATATCCTCTCATCCTTCTAAACTCCAGAGTGTACAAGCCCAGCCGCTCGATTCTCTCAGGATATGACAGTCCCGCCATTCCCGGGAATTAACCTTGTAAACCTATGCTGCACTCCCTCAATAGTAAGAATGTCCTTCCTCAAATTAGGGGACCAAAACTGCACACAATACTCCAGGTGTGGTCTCACTAGGGCCCTGTACAACTATGTTGTACAGTGTGCTTCACCACAGCTTGAAGCAAAGGAGAGGATTTCAAGAATGAAGGATATGCATTTGCCGCATGCATTGGCTTTGAGCTGGAGGAATGACATTTATACTTGCTGCTGCAGTATAGGTACAGCAGAGGCAGCATAACTGCAGGAACTGTGTAGGGAGGAATTGCAGGTGCTGGTTTAAACCAGAGAAAGCCACAAAGTGCTGGAGTAACTCAGTGGGTCTGAAGAAGGGTCTCGACCCAAAACGTTACCTGGTCCTTTTCTCCAGAGATGCTGCCTGACCCGCTGAATTTCTCCTGCATTTTGTGTCTAACTAAAACAACTACCAGCTACACCACACAGTGCCTCGCAGCGCCAGAGACCTCGGTTCGATTCTGACCTCGGGTGTTGTGATGTGGAGTTTGCAAGTTCGCCCTTTTACCCCGTGGCATCTCCGGTTTCCTCCCACATCCCAAAGACGCGCAGGTTCGTAGGTTAATTGGTCTCTGTAACTAGCCCCTAGTGTGCAGTCAGTTGTTAAAGTTGGGTGATGTCGAACTAGTGATCGATGGTTGGTTTGGACTCGATGGGCCGAAGGGCCTATTTCCACACTGTATCTTTCAACTAAAGAGGAAACACACGACAAATGATGAGTCATTTTAAATAAAATAGATCATGACTGGGCAAAAACCAGAACATGAAGAGCAACCAAAGAAATGGGAAGTTCATACCAGGTCATTGCTAAGGAAGGGCTGTGGTTTGGGTCGGACTCCGTGGATTGTCAGCTTGTCGTGGTGGAGAAGCTCGTGTGGTCCTGAGATCCTGAGAGCGATGCCGTCTGGAGCGATGCTCCTGGTAGGGCCACCCATGGTGGTAAGGTCGAGGGGGAGGTCTCTGACAAAGAGCGATCCAACCAAGACCTCAACGGTGGAACAGGCGGAGGACGATGGCTGACCTTAGTGGAGCGTCACAACGGCTGGGAAGGCGGATGAAGGCTGCGGCAGGAAAGGGTCTCCGGTCGTCTTGGACTCCATGCCACTGGATCCTGACCCAGATCTGTCAAGGACCCCACGTGGGGTGGCTGTCTGTGCACCAGTCTCCCCACGTTAAACAAAGTCACGCACAGGCGTCCAACCCTATGGTGGGGAGAGGACAGTCATACTTGGTTCGAGTGACTATCGATGATGTCCTGGGTGGTTCAGGAGACTGATAACTGACGGGAACAAGCTGTTCATGTATCTGAAGGTAGACAAAAGTGCTGGGGAAACTCAGCGGGTGCAGCAGCATCTATGGAGCGACGGAGATAGGCGACGTTTCGGGCCGAAACCCTTCTTCAGACTGAAGGTAATGGTTCTCAGGCTCCTGTACCTTCTCCCCAGCGGTATCAATGAGACAATGGACAATAGGGGCAGGAGTAGGCCATTTGGCCCTTCGAGCCAGCACCGCCATTCAATGTGATCATGGCAGATCATCCCCAATCAGTACCCCGTTCCTGCCTTCTCCCCATATCCCCCTGACTCCGCTATCTTTAAGAGCCCTATCTAGCTCTCTCTTGAAAGCATCCAGAGAACCGGCCTCCACCGCCCTCTGAGGCAGAGAATTCCACAGACTCACCACTCTCTGTGAGAAAAAGTGTTTCCTCATCTCCGTTCTAAATGGCCGACCCCTTATTCTTAAACTTCATGTGGCCCCTGGTTCTGGACTCCCCCAACATCGGGAACAAGTTTCCTGCCTCTAGCGTGTCCAAGCCCTTAACAATCTTATATGTTTCAACGAGATCCCCTCTCATCCTTCTAAACTGCAGAGTGTACAAGCCCAGCTGCAGAAGGGAACATGGGCAGGGTGGTGCGGGTCTATGATGATATCTGCTGCCTCCTTGAGGATTCCTTTTGATGGTGTGGAGATAAGTTGACCTGATGGATGGGACAATGTCCTTCTTCATGCCAAATCTCCTTGAACATCTCAACACATCGAGGCTTTAGTTCAGGGATGGTTCCATCCCGCGGCAACATGAATCCCAACGGACTAAATTATGGGAGGGCATTGTGAGGAACTAGGGTAAGATTAAAAAGGGGGATTGAGATAGGAAGATTAGAAGGTGGCACGGTGGTGCAGCGGTAGAGTCGCTGCCTCACAGCGCCAGAGACCCGGTTTCGATCCGGACTACGGGTGCTATTTGTATGGAATCTGTACCTTCTCCCTGTGACTGCGTGGGTTTTCTCCAGGTGTGCTGGTTTCCTTCCACATTCCAGGTTTGTAGGTTAATTGGCCTCTAATGTGTTTGGACGGAACTTGAGTAAAGGGTGATTGTTGGTTGGCATGGACTTGATGGGCAGAAGGGCCTGTTTCCCGCTGTTATCTCTAAAACTAAAAACTGCCCTAATTTGTCGTGGCTTTCCCTCGATATCGAGGATGATGGTCTACGTTCTGTTGTTTTTATGGATCTCAGGTGGTTTATAGAAAACATAGACAATAGGTGCAGGAGTAGGCCATTCGGCCCTTCGATCCAGCACCGCCATTCAATGTGATCATGGCTGATCATCCAACTCAGTATCCTGTATCTGCCTTCTCTCCATATCCCCTGATCCCTTTAGCCACAAGGGCCACATCTAACTCCCTCTTAAATATAGCCAATGAGCTGGCCTCAACTACTTTCTGTGGCAGAGAATTCCACAGATTCACCACTCGCCGTGTGAATTTTTTTTTTCTCATCTCGGCCCTAAAAGACTTTCCCCCTTATCCTTAAACTGTGACCCCTTGTTCTGGACTTCCCCAACATCGGGAACAATCTTCCTGCATCTAGCCTGTCCAACCCCTTACGAATGTTGTAAGTTTCTATAAGATCCCCCCTCAATCTTCTAAACATACACACACACGCACGTATGCACACACACGCACGCAAGCATGCGCACACACACACACGCACACGCACGCGCACATGCACGCACGCACGCATACACGCACACTCACGCAAACACACACACACAAGCACACACACACACACACACACACGCATCCACGCACACACATGCATACACACACACACACACAAGCATGCGCACACGCACACGCACACGCACGCACGCACACATGCATAAACACACACACGCATGCACGCACACACACACACACACACACACACACACACATATATAAACACACAAAAAGCTAGAGTAACTCAGCGGGACAGGCAGCAAGAATCTCGACCAGAAACGTCACCCATTCCTTCCCTCCAGAGATGCTGCCCGTCACGCTGAGTAACTCCAGCTTTTTGTGTCTATCTTCGGTGCAAACCAGCATCTGCAGTTCATTCCCACACATTAGGTTTAGAGGGACATGGGCCAAATGCAGGCAGGTGCGACTAGTGTGGATGGGGCATGCTGGTCGGTGTGGGCAAGTTTGGACAAAGGGGCATGTTTCCACGCTGTACGACTCTATGAATCTAAGTTTTATGGAGTTCCAGTTCTAAGGGACGGTGGAGGTGGTATCTGTCAGCATATTCTAGAACACAGCTGGATCACCACTTGAAATGCTGAGACGTACTAGTCCAAGAGATGCTATGTAGATGTGACAGACCAAAATAGCCAGACACCTTGTACATGAGAGAAAATTAATACTGAAGCAAGAATTCTAAATATATGGGAAGTTGCAGGTCCCAGCCTGGTCTTACACCCCAGTGGTATGAATATTGATTTCTCTAACTTCAAGTAACTCTTCCGTCTGTAGTTTCAGCGCAGTCTCACTTAGTTTCATGGTTCTACTCAGCAGTTTCACTTGTAATCACCTCCTCCACAGCCAACAATGGACCATTGTGGGCTCCACCTCTCCTCCGACATCATTGCTGGCTTTGTTTTGTCCTTTTTGCACACCTTTCATAGAAACATAGAAATTAGGTGCAGGATTAGGCCATTCGGCCCTTCGAGCCTGCACCGCCATTCAATATGATCATGGCTGATCATCCAACTCAGTATCCCGTACCTGCCTTCTCTCCATACCCTCTGATCCCCTTAGCCACAAGGGCCACATCTAACTCCCTCTTAAATATAGCCAATGAACTGGCCTCAACTACCCTCTGTGGCAGAGAGTTCCAGAGACCCACCACTCTCTGTGTGAAAAAAGTCCTTCTCATCTCGGTCCTAAAGGATTTCCCCCTTATCCTTAAGCTGTGACCCCTTGTCCTGGACCTCCCCAACATCGGGAACAATCTTCCTGCATCTAGCCTGTCCAACCCCTTAAGAATCTTGTAAGTTTCTATAAGATTCCCTCTCAACCTCCTAAATTCTAGAGAGTATAAACCGAGTCTATGCAGTCTTTGTTCATAAGACAGTCCTGACATCCCAGGAATCAGTCTGGTGAACCTTCTCTGCACTCCCTCTATGGCAATAATGTCCTCCTTTCAAGCATTTGTTCTTTGTAACCTCTTAATATCTCGAATTTCCCTCTCCCCTGAGTCTGAGTCTGAGTCCGAAGAAGGGCCTCGACACGAAACGTCACCCATTCCTACTCTCCAGGGATGTTGCCTGTCCCAGCGTTTCCCCTCGAACCCTATCCTATTCCTGTACCTGTCTAAATGTTTCTTAAACATCCTTGGAGTAAACTAGCATCTGCAGTTCCTCCCTAAATATTATAACTTTATTCTGTACCTGTAACACTGCGGGCAGCCTGATTGTGTTATGCATAGTCTTATGGGATGTCAGGACTGTCTTATGAAGAAAGACTGGATAGACTCGGTTTATACTCTCTAGAATTTAGGAGATTGAGAGGGAATCTTATAGAAACGTACAAAATTCTTACGGGGTTGGACAGGCTAGATGCAGGAAGATTGTTCCTGATGTTGGGGAGGTCCAGGACAAGGGGTCACAGCTTAAGGATAAGGGGGAAATCCTTTAGGACCGAGATGAGAAGGACTTTTTTCACACAGAGAGTGCTGGGTCTCTGGAACTCTCTGCCACAGAGGGTAGTTGAGGCCAGTTCATTGGCTATATTTAAGAGGGAGTTAGATGTGGCCCTTGTGGCTAAGGGGATCAGAGGGTATGGAGAGAAGGCAGGTACGGGATACTGAGTTGGATGGTCAGCCATGATCATATTGAATGGCGGTGCAGGCTCGAAGGGCCGAATGGCCTACTCCTGCACCTATTTTCTATGTTTCTGTGAATAACCTGAGGCTGTTAGCCTCGATTGGAATGCATGGACTATTCTTTGCTCCGTGACACAATACTTAAAATAGTGTGAATTAGTTACTGTGGAAAATGCAATGTGTTTATGAAATGCAGGATCTCTTCCCGACCTTCCCTTTGCCTCAACAGATGCTGCCTGACCTGCTGAGATCTTCCAGCAGTTTGCATCTTACATCAGAATTAGTTCTGCATCAATTAGTGGACTGTATACTCCAGTAGGTCGACCACTGATTTTCTAGCACCCTTCGTTCCAGAGCCTTGCTGGACTATCCGTTTTGCCGGACCAACAGAGGTCACGCCTAGGGGCCGAGCTACCGGCCGGCAAAATCGCCCTCGGAAGTCAGCAATGGGAACTATGTTTCTATGTTTATCACTGGCCCTTGGTACTCTTGATGAAAAGCTAAACTTGACTGAAACTAAACTAATCAGGCCTCTTGCCTCTTAATCTGCGATGTTCCCTTGAGTGTCTTCGTGTCTTGACCCAAAACGTCACCAATTCCTATTCTTCAGAGATGCTGCCTGTCCCGCTGAGTTACTCCAGCATTTTGTGTCTATCTTCGGTGTAGACCAGCCCCTGTAGTTCCACTAAGTATGTGTTTTGGTGTTAATACTTAAGGGAGGAATGGTGTCTGAGTGTTGGTCTTTGCGTAGTTTTGCTCAGGACTTACCCCTCACTTCCTCACATTATGGTACGAATAACTCGCGACTGATATCCCTCTGATACTTCAAGGAAATGATTATTCTCCCTGCTTTAAGGTGAACTTTTTTTTTTCATATTGGACTTTAAAAAACGTTTACAAAAATGCTGGCGTTGGAAAGGGTACAGATGAGGTTCACTACTATGATCCCAGGAATGAGTGGGTGGTGACACTGGGCCTGTACTCGCTGGAGTTTTAGAAGGATTAAAGGGAGCCTCATTGGAACTTACCAAGGCCTGGATAGAGTAGGTGTGGAGAGAATGGTTCCATTAGTGACAGAGTCTAGGACCAGAGGGCACAGCCTCAGAATAAAAGGACGTACCTTTAGAAAGGATATGAGGAGGAATTTCCTTAACCAGAGGGTGGTGAATTCATTGTGGAGGCCAAGTCATTGGGTATTTTTAAAGCAGAGATTGACAAGTTCTTGATCAGTGCGGGTGTCAAGGTTTATGGGGAGAAGGCAGGAGAATGGGGTTGTGAGGGAGAGATAGATCAGCCACGACTTTGTGCTAGAGTAGACTTGATGGGCCGAATGGTCTAATTCTTCTCCTAGAACTTGGATGGGCGATGTTTCGGGTCTGGAATCTGAGAAAGGGCCCCGTCCTGAGACAATAGACAATAGACAATAGACAATAGGTGCAGGAGTAGGCCATTCGGCCCTTCGAGCCAGCACCGCCATTCAATGTGATCACGGCTGATCATCCCCAATCAGTACCCCGTTCCTGCCTTCTCCCCATATCCCCGCTGACACCGCTATCTTTAAGAGCCCTCTCTCTTGAAAGTATCCAGAGAACCGGCATCCACCACCCTACGAGGCAGAGAATCCCACACACTCACAACTCTCTGTGAGAAAAAGTGTTTCCTCATCTCTGTTCTAAATGGCTTACTCCTTAATCTTAAAAACGTCACCTATATTAATTTTCTCCAGGGATGCTGCCTGGCCCGCTGAGTTACTCCAGCACTCTGATTCCATCTCTGAGAATCGCCCACCGTGTTTACATTGCAGGATCCGAGCCCCAGAATGTGAGCAAGGGGGCGAGGCTGCAGCTGGCTGGGGCTGGGGCTAGGCCTAGGCTCGTCGGCCTTTGAAGCCAGGCGTTCAGTCCAGTCCAGGACTGGCTGTGCTCGTTTCTGTTTGCTGACCCAACCTGAAGCTGGGCCAAAACGCAACAACAGGGAGCCATTTCCTTCCTCACAGCGCTGAGGCCGCGAGCCAAGTGTCCTAGATACAGAGGAAATCGAGGGGAAAATTTAATCTCAAACCAAAACAAAAAGCTCTCGGCTCCTGAAAATCAAACAGAAAAACCCACAGGTGCTGGGAATCTGAAATAGGAAGAGAAAATTAGTTTTGTTTACTTCACGAGATTTATCTTATATATTTCCTTCTTGGCCCTTCCAGTCCGTGCCAACCATTTATTTTCCCCAAGTCCCATCTACCTGCATTCAGACCATACCCCTCCATTCCCTTCCCGTCCATATACCTATCCACTTTACTTTTAAATGTTTAAAGTCGAGGAATTGCAGGTATTGGGGAACTGGCAAAGGATAGTTGAAGGTAGACAAAAATACTGGTGAAACTCAGCGGGCGTGGCAGCATCTATGGGGCGAAGGAATGGGTGGCGTTTCGGGTCGGAGACCCTTCCTCAGATAGAGTTGAGTTTAGGTTACTATTGTAAATTAGTTTAGTTTCGTTTAGTTTTTGTTGTCACGTTTACCGAGTGAAAAACTTGCTATCCTGTCGGTAGAAAGACTCCAATGATGTACAAACGGCTTAATACTTCATTCATTTTTCTGTATCTCTATCTTTATTTTATTTTTCTCTTATATTTTCTATCTATATAAAAAATGAAAAACTCATAGAAGTACAAATTAGAAATAATTGTTAATATTAATAATATTAAGAATGTATATGACATGTATATCCTTATCTTGATATGTACTTACTTCAAATAAAAAAATATTTAACAAAAAAAAAAGATACAAGTTAGTTTGGAGCAGGCTAGCTGAACCAGCAATGTGATGTGTACCAAGGAACTGCAGTTACTGGTTCAAATCGAAGATAGACACAAAACGCTGGAGTAAGCGGATCAGACAGCATCTCCAGAGAATAGCTGACGTTTTGGATCAAGGTTGAGGGTCTCGACCCGAAATGTCACCTATTATAATGGGAAACAAGGAAATGGCAGAACAGAAAGACTATATGTGTGATTACAATCAAGCTGTCCGTAGTGTACTAATGCAGGATAAAAACATATGATGTTTCGTGAACGATTAAGTCCGATTAAAAATAGCCCGAGGATCTCCAATGAGGTAGACAGTAACATATAACCATATAACAATTACAGCACGGAAACAGACTTATCGGCCCTTCCAGTTCGTGCCGACCATTTATCTTCCCCGTCCCATCTACCTGCACTCAGACCATACCCCTCCATTCCCTTCCCGTCCATATGCCTATCCACTTTACTTTTAAATGTTACAATCGATCCTGCCTCCACCATTTCTGCTGGAAGATCATTCCACACAGCCACCACTCTTTGAGTAAAGAAGTTCCCCCTCATGTTACCCCTAAACTTCTGTCCCTTAATTCTCATGTCATGCCCTCTTGTTTGAATCTTCCCTACCCTCAATGGGAAAAGCTTATCCCCGTCAACTCTGTCTATCCCTTTCATCATTTTAAAGACCTCAATCAAGTCCCCCCTTAACCTTCTGCACTCCAAAGAATAAAGACCTAACTTGCTCAATCTAGGACAGTAGCTCAGGACCGCTGTCTTGTTGGTGAGGGGACAGTTTAGTTGCCGTGAATCTTGAGCAGTGCGTTCTCAAACTTCGGTACCTCTTGCTTGATGGGGAGTGGGGAGAAGAGGTGAGACTGGTCCTTGATGGTGCTGCCGGCCTTCCTGAGGCAGCGTGAACTGTAGATTGTGTCGATGGAAGGGAGGTTGGTTTGCCTGATGGACTGGGCTACTCTATCAGCTGTGCGCCACTCTAAGCGGCCGAGGTACACAAAAGGTTCATATGCTTGCTGCTCTGTCAAAGAAAAGATAATTCTTTCAAAGTAAAGGACTACTGTGCCCAGTTTTGGCTTCTCTAACTCTAAAAGGATACAATAGGATCACCTTAAAGCTATGCCCTCTAATCTATGGCATTTCCACCCTGGAAAATAAAGGTTCTGACTGTCTACCCTATCTATGCCTCTCATATTTTTACATCATCTCTCCTCAACCTCAGACATTCCAGAGAAAATAATTCAATTTTTCATAGCTTCATAGCAAAAGGATTTGAGTATAGGAGCATGGAGGTTCTACTTCAGTTGTATAGGGTCTTGGTGAGGCCACACCTGGAGTATTGCGTACAGTTCTGGTCTCCAAATCTGAGGAAGGACATTATTGCCATAGAGGGAGTGCAGAGAAGGTTCACCAGACTGATTCCTGGGATGGCAGGACTGTCTTATGAACAAAGACTGCATAGACTCGGTTTATACTCTCTAGAATTTAGGAGATTGAGAGGGGATCTTATAGAAACTTACAAAATTCTTAAGGGGTTGGACACGCTAGATGCAGGAAGATTGTTCCCGATGTTCGGGAGGTCCAGGACAAGGGGTCACAGCTTAAGGATAAGGGGGAAATCCTTTAGGACCGAGATGAGAAGGAATTTTTTCACACAGAGAGTGGTGGGTCTCTGGAACTCTCTGCCACAGAGGGTAGTTGAGGCCAGTTCATTGGCTATGTTTAAGAGGGAGTTAGATGTGGCCCTTGTGGCTAAGGGGATCAGAGGGTATGGAGAGAAGGCAGGTACGGGATACTGAGTTGGATGATCAGCCATGATCATATTGAATGGCGGTGCAGGCTCGAAGGGCCGAATGGCCTACTCCTGCACCTAATTTCTATGTTTCTATGTTTCTAATTGTCCAACTTTATAGCTAAAAGGGCCTGATCCACATTCATGACCTAATTCACAGCCTCTGCCGAGTTTGCCCTTGGCGCACACTCGCAGCATGGCCGTCACGAGGTCGTAGGAGGTCGGAGGTCGGTCGTAGCAGGCCGTGATGCTGGTCGTAGGTACTCGTGGCATCAAGTAGGTCGGGGCGTTTTTTCAACATGATGAAAAATGTCCATGAGTAAAAAAAGGTCGTGAATTTGGTCGTGAAAGTGGGACAGGCCATTAATAACTCCCTTCGAGTCCAGGCAGTATTCTGGTATCGTCAATGGAGAACTAGGGTTGAGTGGAGGGCTGGAATATCTCAGAGGGTCGGGCAGTATCTCTGGAGAAAAAGCATGGGTGACATTTCGGGTCCTGGCCCAAAACGCCACCACATCCATTTTCTCCAGAGATGCTGCCCGACCCGCTGAGTTACTCCAGCACTTTGTGTCTATCCTCGGTGAAAACCAGCATCTGCAGTTGCGTTCCACACGCTGGGGTTGATTGGAAATGGTGTCGAGAGGGTGATTTCTTCAACGCAAGGGGAAACTCAATGACCACCATGGGAAGTGGGGCTTTTGTCTTTAAATTCAAAACTAAACTTGTGGCCATGAGTTTCTTGTAAAAATAACCATCCATTATTCCCCCGTTTATTCCATGTTCCCATTTATTTTCTTTGTTCCCGATCCCATATCGGACTCCACCTGATTCACTTCCAGACTGCAGCAGTTCCTGGTTGTGACTCATCATGCCGTCCATCTAACCTGCTATTCCTGCTCGACGTCTGCCTTTGCTGAGTTTGGAAACATAGAAACATAGAAAATAGGTGCAGGAGGAGGCCATTCAGCCCTTCGAGCCAGCACCGCCATTCATTGTGATCATGGCTGATCGTCCCCTATCAATAACCCGTGCCTGCCTTCTCCCCATATCCCTTGACTCCACTAGCCCCTAGAGCTCTATCTAACTCTCTCTTAAACCCATCCAGTGATTTGGCCTCCACTGCCCTCTGTGGCAGGGAATTCCATAAATTCACAACTCTCTGGGTGAAAACGTTTTTTCTCACCTCAGTCTTAAATGGCCTCCCCTTTATTCTAAGACTGTGGCCCCTGGTTCAGGACTCGCCCAACATTGGGGACATTTTTCCTGCATCTAGCTTGTCCAGTCCTTTTATAATTTTATATGTTTCCCCTCATCCTTCTAAACTCCAGTGAATACAAGCCTAGTCTTTTCAATCTTTCCTCGTATGACAGTCCCGCCATCCCAGGGATCAATCTCGTGAACCTACACTGCACTGCCTCAATCACAAGGATGTCCTTCCTCAAATTAGGAGACCAAAACTGTACACAATACTCCAGATGTGGTCTCACCAGAGCCCTATACAACTGCAGAAGAACCTCTCTACTCCTGTACTGACATCCTCTTGTTATGAAGGCCAACATTCCATGAGCTTTCTTCACTGCCTGCTGTACCTGCACGCCAACTTTCAGTGACCGGTGTACAAGTTTAATTTAGTTAGGTTTGGTTTAGTTTAGAGATAAAGCCTGGAAACATAAGGTCATTAGTGATGGGAGCAGAATGAGGCCATTCGGCCCACCAAGTCTATTCCGCCATTCAGTAATGGCTGATCAAGTCTAGTCAAGTCTATTTGTCACATACACATACGGGATGTGCAGTGAAATCAAAAGTGGCCGTGCTCGTGGACTTTGTGCAAAAAACAACCAAACAAACTACAAACAGAATCACATGATCTTTTTCATATTAAATATTGTGGGCGGTATTGTGGTCCAGTAAGTTAGTAGAGTTAGTCCCGGGTGAGATAGGAGTTTACAGTCCGAATGGCCTCTTGGAAGAAATTCCTTCTCATCCTCTCCGTTCTCACAGCATGGCAACGGAGGCGTTTGCCTGACCGTAAGAGCTGGAACAGTCCGTTGCTGGGGTGGAAGGGGTCCCCCATTAGCTTATTGGCTCTGGAGTTGCACCTCCTGATGTATAGTTCCTGCAGAGGGGCGAGAGAAGTTCCCATAGTGCGTTCGGCCGAACGCTCTACTCTCTGCAGCGCCTTCTTGTCCTGGGCAGAGCAGTTCCCAAACCAGATTGTGTGATGTTTCCGGACAAGATGCTTTCCACAGCCGCAGAGTAGAAGCACTGGAGGATCCTCGGAGACACTCTGAATTTCCTCATTTGCCTGAGGTGGTAAAGGCGCTGCCTTGCCTTACTCACGAGTGCTGCAGCGTGCGATGTCCATGTCAGATCTCTCCCTCCTAACCCCATTCTCCTGCCTTCTCCCCATAACCTCTGACACCCGGGTTGGAGGAGAACTGCCTGAACTTTGTGGCCTTCCACCACAATGAAGAATGCTGTGGTGGATGGTTGTGTTAAATTCTATTGCGTATTGTGTGCTTATTTTTTAGTGTATCGCTGCGGGCAAATTCATTTCACTGCACCTTCGGGTGCATATGACAGATAAATTTGACTTTGACTTTGAAACAGGCCCTTCAGAGATCCTTGAGAAACAGAGACCCGGGTTCGATCCTGACCACGGGTGCCGTCTGCATGGAGTTTGTACGTTCTCCCCGTGACCTGTGTGGGTTTTCTCCGGGTGCTCCGGTTTCCTCCCGCACTCCAAAGATGTGCAGCTTTGTAGGTTTAATTGGCTTCTGTAAATTATGCAGGACAGAACGGTCTCAGTTGGCCAAGTGTTGGGTATCACCAAGGTCCAGCTCTAGTGATCCAGGGTTCAGCTTCGATCCGGATCTCTGGAACAAAATTCCTCTGGGATTCTCCGTGGCCACACATATATTTGTTATCGTTAATTTGGGGTTAGAAGGGAGAGATAGATCAGCCATGATTGAATGGCGGAGTAGACTTGATGGGCCGAATGGCCTAATTCTACTATCACATAATCTTATGATATTATGATTTGGTAGTGTTCTCAAAAACCATAACTATACCTGGCACCCATGCCACTCATGTGCCCCCCTGGGGTGATATCCCTCCCCCTTGTAGGAGGGGTGTCCCCACCGGACTCTGCCCCCCCATGTCCAGCAGCAGAAGGACCCTAGACTGTGGCCCTCCCCCACCGAGCCTTGGCGTTGGCTGCACCGAGCTTCAGTGCGTCCCTCAGCACGTACTCCTGCAGTCTGCAGTGGGCCAGTCGGCAACATTCCCCGACGGACATCTCGCTCTGCCGGGAGGGGTCAACAAGGTTCGGGGCCAACCAACGAGCGTCTTTCATAGAAACATAGAAAATAGGTGCAGGAGTAGGCCATTCGGCCCTTCGAGCCTGCACGGCCATTCAATATGATCATGGCTGATCATCCAACTCAGTATCCCGTACCTGCCTTCTCTCCATACCCTCTGCTCCCCTTAGCCACAAGGGCCACATCTAACTCCCTCTTAAATATAGCCAATGAACTGGCCTCAACTACCCTCTGTGGCAGAGAGTTCCAGAGACCCACCACTCTCTGTGTGAAAAAAGTCCTTCTCATCTCGGTCCTAAAGGATTTCCCCCTTATCCTTAAGCTGTGACCCCTTATCCTGGACCTCCCCAACATCGGGAACAATCTTCCTGCATCTAGCCTGTCCAACCCCTTAAGAATTTTGTAATTCCCTCTCAATCTCCTAAATTCTAGAGAGTATAAACCGAGTCTATCCAGTCTTTGTTCATAAGATAGTCCTGACATCCCAGGAATCAGTCTGGTGAACCTTCTCTGCACTCCCTCTATGGCAATAATGTCCTTCCTCAGATTTGGAGACCAGAACTGTACGCAATTTCACCGAGTTGATGACCCTCCAGCAGCACTTGACGTCCGTCTCCGAATGTGTCCCTGGGAACAGTCCGCAGATCAGAGGGTCTTCAGCTACGGACAACATCTCAGCTGCCTGAGGAACAGCATCTCATATTTCGCTTGGGCAGCTTACAGCCCAATGGTATCAATATTCATTTCTCTAACTTCAAGTAACTCCGGCGTTCCCTCTCTCTCTATCTTTCCTCCACCCAAGTTGCACTAGCTTCTAATTTTCACACAACAAACAGCTAACGAAGGTGGACAAAAATGCTGGAGAAACTCAGCGGGTGAGGCAGCATCTATGGAGCGAAGGAATAGGTGGCGTTTCGGGAAACGTCGCCTATCTCCTTCGCTCCATAGATGCTGCCTCACCCGCTGAGTTTCTCCAGCATTTTTTGTCTACCTTCGATTTTTCCAGCATGTGCAGTTTTCTTAAACATTCAGCTAACGATGGCCTGTTTCCTTTATCATTGTTAAATTTTTGCATATTTGTCATTCATTGTTCTTCATCTCTCCACATCACCGTCTATATCTCTCGTTTCCCTGATCCCTCGCCAGCCTCAACCCAATACATCACCCACTCCGTCTCTCCAGAGATGCTGCCTCTCCCGCAGAGTTAAGGGCCTGTCCTACCAGCATCCGACTCCATGCGGTGAGCGCGATCAAACTAGAAGCGGGGGCCACGCGGAGGTCGGGTGATCCCCTGTACAGGGCCGTTCCCACCAGCATGCGCCTGCATGCGGCAAGCGCGACCAAACCGGCGGCGAGGGCCGCGCGGAGGTCGGGTGAGTGGCGCAACGCGGCGCAAAGTGAGGCGAACTTGGAGCGAAGTCTTAAAGGTAAGTTCGCCAGGACAGGGAGGGGCACACAGAGGGGGGCACAGAGGCACACACACAGAGGGCCACGGAGCCACACACATAGAGGGTCACGGAGTCACCTACAGAAAGGGTCACGGAGGCACGACGTCGAGGCGGTGTGTAATGCGTCGAGGCGACTGCGAGCCGACAAGCCGTTGAATTTTTGAACATGGTGAGTTTTTCGGAGTCCCGCGCGATGTCGGGACGAACTCCGCACAATTCCGGCGATGGAAGTTGGACCGGCCCCGCGACGCCGGACGGCTCAAGCGACCACGTTAGGTCGCGCTCATCGCATGGAGTTGCATGCTGGTGGGACAGGCCCTTTACTCTGGCATTTTGCTTCTATCCTCTGTGACGGAGCTGTTCGGGACGAACCGTGACAGGGACCCTTGCAACCTTCTCCAGACTCTCGTGGCAAATTGGCACCGTGTTTCAGTGAAGAAAAATGTTCAATTCAATTCAAGAAGGCGAGAGCCTTGCATGAAGAAGGCCGAGAGCGTTTGCTGGAGCCTTAAATAACCTGTGCCACTCAATGTAATTAAAGGTGCTGCATTGACAGGCACTGAATAGGCAGACAAATTGGCTAAATCCTCCCTTTATTTAACGTATGAATATTTTATGAAGGATTCATAAGCCTTTTATTGAAGTGTGACAATGCGGACAGATAATTACGATGGTTGCAGCCACGTTGATCGTTGCTGGGATAACGCTATAAAGGCAAACAGCAGACACAGGGGCTGCGGGAACTCTCCTCCACTCAGTTCTGTATCATCGAACCGCAGAACTCTAAAAGCCCTGTCCCATGGTACGAGTTCATTCCAAGAGCTCTCCCGAGTTTAAAAAAAAATCAAACTCACGGTAAGCAAGGAGAATGGACGTAGCGGGTACGTCGGAGCTCGGGGACGTCTCTTAGCGGCTCGTAACGCTAACGGCAGGTACTCGGGAAGACTCGCTAACGGCAGGTAAGCTCGGGAAGACTGGTGAAGATTTTTCAACATGTTGAAAAATGTCCACGAGAGCCCCGAGTACCGACGAGCGGCCATTACCGTAAATCTCCGAGTTCGAATCAGGGCAAACTCGGGGAGAACTCTTGGAATGAACTCGTACCGTGGGACAGGGCTTTAACGCAGAGAACCAGCCTATTCTGTCCATCAGGTGGGAGGCACAAGGAACTGCAGTTGCTGGTTTATACAAAGAAAAAAAACACAAAGTGCTGGAGTAACTCAGCGAGTCAGGCAGCATCTCTGTCGGGGATGATTGGTGAATTTGAGATTGCGTTTTTAGAGATTATTTGAGGGGGGGGCGGCACGGTAGAGTTGCTGCCTCACAGCGCCAGAGACCCGGGTGCAATCGTGACCCGGGTGATCCCCTGTACAGGGCCGGTCCCACCAGCATGCACCTGCATGCGGCAAGCGTGACCAAACCAGCAGCGAGGGCCGCGCGGAGGTCAGGTGAGTGGCGCAACGCGGCGCAAAGTGAGGCGAACTTGGAGCAAAGTCTTAAAGGTAAGTTCGCCAGGACAGAGAGGGGCACACAGAGAGGGGCACAGAGGCACACACACACAGAGGGCCACGGAGCCACACACATAGAGGTTCACGGAGGCACGATGTTGGGGCGGTGTGTAATGCGTCGAGGCGACTGCGAGCCGACAAGCCGTTGCCGCGCGGAATATTTGAACATGGTCAGTTTTTCGGAGCCCCGCGCGATGTCGGGACGAACTCCGCACAATTCCGCACGGCTCCGGCGATCGAAGTGGGACCGGCCCCGCGACGCCGGACGGCTCAAGCAACCACGTTAGGTCGCGCTCATCGCATGGAGTTGCATGCTGGTGGGACAGGCCCTAGTGTGTGGGGATCGTTGGTTGGCACGGACTCGGTGGGCTGAAGGGCCAGTTTTTCTAAACCAAATTAAACCACACTACATAGTAGAGTTTGTTTTCTTTCAATGGTCATTAACTAAGAAAATAGTAGGTAAATTAAGTGTCATAAACTAGTTTTTCTGATGCGTTTCATGAAGTTGAATAAATTGGAGTTCTTTCTTTGATTGTAGCTACTTGTCCTGCCTGTTTGATTACATTTACAGCACGTCACTTAGGCCCTAATCTCCCATCTACTGGCTCACAAGTTCTTTGCTACTAAAGGGACGGTGGATCTGTGGAATTCTTTGCCACAGAAGGCTGTGGAGGCCGAGTCAATGGAAATGTTGAAGGCAGAGATAGATAGATTCTTGGGGTGGGAGATTGGAACCTTCACGTGGTGCGCCCTGGTTTCGACTAATGCAATCGACTCGACGCAGTGCACAAACGGAGGATCAAGTAGAACAAGTTGTCCAACAACTTCAGGCTGTGCACGCCACACAAAGGAATAAGAAGATAGATTCTTGATTGGTACGGGCGTCAGGGGTTATGGGGAGAAGGCAGGAGAATGGGGTTGAGAGGGTAAGATCAACCAGGATTGAATGGTGGAGTAGACTTGATGGGCCGAATGGCTTAATTCTGCTCCTATCACTTATGAACTTGCAAAGACTCCCTCTCATACCCCCCCGCTCTCAGAGCTGAGGGCTTAGCCTATGTTGGCCATCAATTATTGCAGTCTCGGTTGGACACAAAATGCTGGAGTAACTCAACGGGACAGGCAGCATCTCTGGAGAGAAGGAATGGGTGACGTTTCGGGTCGAGACCCTTCTTCAGACTGAAACGTCGCCCATTCCTTCTCTCCGGAGATGCTGCCTGTCCCGCTGAGTTACTCCAGCATTTTGTGTCCATCTTCGGTTTAAACCAGCATCTGCAGTTCCTTCCTACACAAATATTACAGCCTATAGCTTTAGCGATTAGGCTTCAAATTGGCTGAAACTTGGAGGGTTGGCGGGACTGTCATATGCTGAGAGAATGGAGCGGCTGGGCTTGTACACTCTGGAGTTTGGAAGGATGAGAGGGGATCTCATTGAAACACATAAGATTGTTAAGGGCTTGGACACGCTAGAGGCAGGAAACATGTTCCCGATGTTGGGGGAGTCCAGAACCGTTGCCTATTTCCTTCACTCCATACATGCTGCTGCACCCGCTGAGTTTCTCCAGCATTTTTGCATAGCCACAGTTTAAGAATAAGGGGTAAGCCATTTAGAACGGAGACGAGGCAACACTTTTTCTCACAGAGAGTTGTGAGTCTGTGGAATTCTCTGCCTCAGAGGGCAGTGGAGGCAAGTTCCCTGGATGCTTTCCGGAGAGAGCTAGATAGGGCGCTTAAAGATAGCAGGGGTACACAAAAGGCTGGAGAAACTCAGCGGGTGCAGCAGCATCTAAGGAGCGAAGGAGATAGGCGACGTTTCGGGTCGAGGCCCTTCTTCAGATAGCAGAGTCAGGGGATATGGGGAGGAGGCAGGAACGGGATACTGATTGGGGATGATCACATTGAATGGCGGTGCTGGCTCGAAGGGCCGAATGGCCTACTCCTGCACCTAATTTCTATGGTTCTATGTTTCTATGTATTTCGTGGTGGTATGTGTTACACCATTGGAATATCACAATACATTCCCCCCCCCCCCCCCCCCCCCGCGGTGACCAGCGGTTCTGTGGACTGCGCGTAGAGGGGCTCTTCCGCCCCGCCAGTTTGGCCAGGCCCAGGGGCAACCCGACCAGGACATCCGCAACCCACTACCCTCTCCCCTACGCACAGGGTGTCCAAAGACGAGGGTGGTGGATGTGAAGTGGGCGAGGAGCATCCCCTTTAGATAATGGAACAGGGACGAGGAAGTCTTATTAGCGATTTACTCATTGAGCGGGAGAGTGAGTGAGATGCAGTGTTGTGGGACATCCCACATTTCCAGTTCTTGCTCCCAGTCGCAATGTTAAATCCCCGCACTATCTAGCTAATGATTTGCCACAGTGAGTGGGTGAGCTGATTAGAATGGCTAATGCTCGTCAAGCCTTAAGCAAACTGCAGCTCATTAGGTTGAAAGCCCGAGGGTTTGTCAGTCCCGGGAATTGAACTCGGCATTCCATTGGCTGCAGGAGCTGCATTTGTATAGCTCCTATGTGGCAGTAAATTGTACCCCCCCGGATATCAAACAAAACTAGCGTGCGGGGAACATTTTCCGCTGGTTCACACACGTTTAGAAACATAGATACATAGAAACATAGAAAAATAGATGCAGGAGTAGGCCATTCGGCCCTTCGAGCCTGCACCGCCATTCAATGTGATCATGGCTGATCATCCAACTCAGTATCCCGTACCTGCCTTCTCTCCATACCCTCTGATCCCCTTAGCCACAAGGGCCACATCTAACTCCCTCTTAAATATAGCCAATGAACTGGCCTCAACTACCCTCTGTGGCAGAGAATTCCAGAGACTCACCACTCTCTGTGTAAAGAATGTTTTCCTCATCTCGGTCCTAAAGAAATTCCCTCTTATCCTTAGACTGTGACCCCTTGTCCTGGACCTCCCCCACATCGGGAACAATCTTCCTACATCTAGCCTGTCCAACCCCTTAAGAATTTTGTAAGTTTCTATAAGATCCCCCCTCAATCTTCTAAATTCCAGCGAGTACAAGCCGAGTCTATCCAGTCTTTCTTCATATGAAAGTCCTGACATCCCAGGAATCCGTCTGGTGATTCTTCTCTGTACCCCCTCTATGGCAAGAATGTCTTTCCTCAGATTTGGAGACCAAAACTGTACGCAATACTCCAGGTGTGGCCTCACCAAAACCCTGTACAACTGCAGTAGAACCTCCCTGTTCCTATACTCAAATCCTTTCGCTATGAATGCTAACATACCATTTGCTTTCTTCACTGCCTGCTGCACCTGCATGCCTACTTTCAATGACTGGTGTACCATGACACCCAGGTCTCGTTGCATCTCGTTGCATCTAGTTTACTTAGAGAGGAAGGTTTTAAAGGGGGAGATGAAAGGATGTCACATAGAAACATAGAAATTAGGTGCAGGAGTAGGCCATTCGGCCCTTCGAACCTGCACCGCCATTCAATATGATCATGGCTGATCATCCAACTCAGTATCCTGTACCTGCCTTCTCTCCATACCTCCTGATCCCTTTAGCCACAAGGGCCACATCTAACACAGAATGATACTGCATGGAAACAGGCCCAACTTGCCCACAACCACCAACATGTCCCATCTACACTAGTCCCACCTGCCTGTGTTTGGCCCATATCCCTCGAAACCTGTTGAAATGTTTCTTAAACGTTGAGATAGTGCCTTTAGAAAAGAGGAATTTCTTTCGTCAGAGGGTGGTGAATCTGTGGAATCCCACAAAGCCCACATCTATTACCCATTCACACTGGTTCTATGCTGTGATGCTTTCTCATCCATACCCGACACATTCGGGGGGGCAATGTACAGAGGGCCACTTAACCTACAGACTCACAAGCCTTTAGGATGCGGGAGGAAACCGGAGCACCCGGAGGAAACCCACGCGGTCCGGGGGAGAACGTGCAAACTCCATGTAGACAGGAGTTTGAGGTCAGGATCGACCACTGTGCCTCTGTGCCGGCCCATAAAGTTGACGGCGGGAACGGATTAGCCGGGTCGGAGTTCCAGAGCCCCGGATACAGTGGGGAAATCCAACACGCCGACCCGGCCCGCCGCGGAAGTCCCGATGAGGTCGGGATTGGCTGCCTCACCCGGCCCAGGAGCCACATTTACGGGGGGACTTCCATGGAGATTCCAAGAGCGCTCTCGTGATTTTGTCCGGATTAAAGGGAGTTGCCGGGCCACCAGTTGCCGGGAAAATCGGTGGCGGACCTGCACAAAATACCAGGGAACAATTTGGGGCGAATCTTATAGATACCGGGAAATGTATTCCAAACATTCTTGTGTACAACCACAGAATCCCTTCTTTCTGAAAGGATATACCACTAAAGTTCGGGTAAATGTGAGCGGACATGTACTACTCCAGTGAGTTCAACTGGAGCTGAGTGGTCGTAGCCATAGAGTCATACAGCATAGAAACAGGCCCTTCGGCCCAACCTGCCCATGCTGACCAAGACTGTCCGAACAAGCCACATTTTCGGGGGGAGGTTTCAAGCCCGCTCTCGTGATTTTGTCCGAATTAAAGGTTGAACAAGTTGGGTCTTTATTCTTTGGAGCGCAGAAGGTTAAGGGGGGACTTGATTGAGGTCTTTAAAATGATGAAAGGGATAGACAGAGTTGACGTGGATAAGCTTTTCCCATTGAGGGTAGGGAAGATTCAAACAAGAGGGCATGACGTGAGAATTAAGCGACAGAAGTTTAGGGGTAACATGAGGGGGAACTTCTTTACTCAGAGAGTGGTGGCTGTGTGGAATGATCTTCCTGCAGAAGTGGTGGAGGCAGGATCAATTTTAACATTTAAAAGTAAAGTGGATAGGTATATGGACGGGAAGGGAATGGAGGGGTATGGTCTGAGTGCAGGTAGATGGGACTAGGGGAAAATAAATGGTCGGCACGGACTGGAAGGGCCGAGAAGGCCTGTTTCCGTGCTGTAATTGTTATATGGTTATATGGTTAAATGAGGCTCTGGATAATCGGTGGTGGGCCTGTAGTTTGTCAGCTAGAGGCAACCAGGGAGTGGAGAGCAATTTCAAGATCCTCCTTTATGTCTACAAAGCCCTTAACGGGCTCGCCGCCACCTACATCAAAAGCCTGCTCACCCACCACACCACCTCCAGGTCCCTCAGATTGGCCGACTTGGGGTTACTGAACATCCCGCGGTCTAGGCATAAGCTCAGGGGCGACCGACCGCGCCTTTGCGGTTGCAGCTCCTAGACTGTGGAACAGCGTCCCTCTTCCCATCAGAACTGCCCCCTCCATCAACTCCTTTAAGTCGAGGCTTAAAACTCATTTCTACTCCTTGGTCTCCAAATCTCCAAAACTTTGGTCTCCTAATCTGAGGAAAGACATTCTTGCCATCGAGGGAGTTCAGAGAAGGTTCACCAGACTGATTCCTGGGGTGGCAGGACTTCCATATGAAGAAAGACTGGATAGACTCATAGAAACATAGAAACATAGAAATTAGGTGCAGGAGTAGGCCATTCGGCCCTTCGAGCCGGCACCGCCATTCAATATGATCATGGCTGATCATCCAACTCAGTATCCCGTACCTGCCTTCTCTCCATACCCCCTGATCCCTTTAGCCACAAGGGCCACATCTAACTCCCTCTTAAATATAGCCAATGAACTGGCCTCAACTACCCTCTGTGGCAGAGAGTTCCAGAGACCCACCACTCTTTTTCTGAGTGAAAAAAGTCCTTCTCATCTCGGTCCTAAAGGATTTCCCCCTTATCCTTAAGCTGTGACCCCTTGTCCTGGACCTCCCCAACATCGGGAACAATCTTCCTGCATCTAGCCTGTCCAACCCCTTAAGAATTTTGTAAGTTTCTATAAGATCCCCTCTCAATCTCCTAAATTCTAGAGAGTATAAACCGAGTCTATGCAGTCTTTGTTCATAAGACTCGGCTAGAATTTAGAAGATTGAGGGGGGATCTTATAGAAACTTACAAAATTCTTAAGGGGTTGGACAGGTTAGATGCAGGAAGATTGTTCCCGATGTTGGGGAAGTCCAGAACAAGGGGTCACAGTTTAACGATAAGGGGGAAGTCTTTTAGGACCGAGATGAGAAAATCATTTTTCACGCAGTGAGTGGTGAATCTGTGGAATTCTCTGCCACAGAGGGTAGTTGAGGCCAGTTCATTGGCTATATTTAAGAGGGAGTTAGATGTGGCCCTTGTGGCTAAGGGGATCAGAGGGTATGGAGAGAAGGCAGGTACGGGATACTGAGTTGGATGATCAGCCATGATCACATTGAATGGCGGTGCAGGCTCGAAGGGCCGAATGGCCTCTACTCCTGCACCTATTTTCTATGTTTCTATGGTTCTATTTCTACTCACAAGTGTTTCTTGATGTCCTCTGAGGGAGCGATGTGTGTATGTATTTATGCATGTATTGTTAGATCTATGTACCACTGTATATAGCATGTTAGTACCTGCACTGATGTAAAGCACTTTGGCCAACGAGAGTTGATTTTAAATGTGCTAGAAAAATAAAATGGACTTGAGTGGACTTGACTTGAGGTGGACAAGTTCTCAGGCTGCAGAGAGATTGCATCACGGGCTTCAGTCGGGCCTGCAGGAAAAGAGGAGAGAAAACGGTGAAACGAGAACAATTGGGTTTGAAGTTGAACGAATGGCCACTTCCTGCTCTCCATATGAACACATTTCCCCCTCAGTGATTAGTCCTCGGGATGACAGCTGAGCGGGTAGTTGTGTAATTAAAATGTTTTACATCACGGACCAAGCTGAGAGGATTATATCGCAGCCAAAATTAATGGAGGGTAAATTCATGACCCTGAATTTAAATGGGAGATTAATGCAGGTAAAACCTGGGAGCTTCAGTGTTTATTAAATTTAAGCTGCAAGCAGGTTGCATGCTAATCTGCAAAAATGAATTGGAAATGAGCCGTATGTAATCTCCCACAGTCGGGTTTCCCCTTCTCTCTCTCTCTCTCTCTCTCACTCTGTCCATCCCTTTGTTTCCATTCCCTCGTCTTCTCCGTCTCTCGCTCTCTCATTCTCTCTCTCTCTCTCTCTCTCTCTCTCTCTCATATTCTCTCTTTCTCCCATTCTCTCTCTCTCTCTCTCTCTCTCTCTCTCATTCTCTTTCTCCCATTCTCTCTCTATCTGTCTCTCTCTTTCTCCCATTCTCTCTCGCTCTCTCTCTCTCATTCTTTCTCTATCTCTCATTCTCTGTATCTCTCTCTCTCTCTCTCTCTCTCATTCTCTCATTCTCATTCTCTCTCTCAGTCTCTCTGTCTCTCATTCTCTCATTCTCCCATTCTCTCTCTCTCTCATTCTCTCTCATTCTCTCATTCTCTCTCTCTCTCTCTCTCTCTCTCCCATTCTCTCTCTCTCTCTCATTCTCTCTCTCTCATTCTCTCTATCTCTCTCTCTCTCATTCTCTCTCTCTCTCTCTCTCTCTCTCATTCTCTTTCTCTCTCTCTCTCATTCTCTTTCTCTCTCTCTCTCATTCTCTCTCTCTCTCTCATTCTCTCTATCTCTCTCTCTCTCTCTCATTCTCTCTCTCTCTCATTCTCTTTCTCCCATTCTCTCTCTATCTGTCTCTCTCTCTCCCATTCTCTCTCTCTCTCTCTCTCTCTCTCTCCCATTCTCTCTCTCTCTCTTTCTCTCATTCTCTCCCTCTCTCTCTCTCATTCTCTCTCTCTCCCATTCTCTCTCTCTCTCTCTCTCTCTCATTCTCTCTATCTCTCTCTCATTCTCTCTCTCTCTCATTCTCTCTCTCTCTCATTCTCTCTTTCTCCCATTCTCTCTTTCTCTCATTCTCTCCCTCTCTCTCTCTCTTGCCCCCTCTTTCCCTCCCTCTCCCCCTCTCCCCTCTCCCTCTCCCACTCTCTCTCTCTCATTCTCTCTCCCCCTCTCTCTCATTCTCTCTCTCTCCCCCCCCCTCTCTCTCTCTCTCTCACTCTCTCCATCCTTTGGGCAACTTTGAAATCACTGCTCGCCGCTGGGCTGTAGGCCGGCCAAGCGAAATGCAAGGTGTTGGTCCAACTTGCGTTGGGCCTCACTCTGACAATGGAGGAGGCCCAGGACAGAACGGTCAGTGTGGGAGTGGGAGGGGGGAGGGGGGGGAGTTAAAGTGTTTGGCAACCGGGAGATCAGGTAGGCCTAGGCCAAAGATCCCGGGCCTAGGCCAAAAGGCTGCTCGAGCGAAAGTGTTTTTGACCCTCCCGGCGGCCTTGTGATGAGCAGCAAGGTCAAAGGTTATTAATCCTGTGGTTTTGTACTGACCGACAGTTCGACAGTAACCTTCAACCAGCAGTTCAGTAAATAGTTGAGGGTTAAAGAGTATATCAGCCAAGAGAAGGGCCGTCAGTTTAGTTTCGGCCCTCTGATTCCGCCCCACCAGCGATCCCCGCACATTAACACTATCCTACACACACTAGGGACAATTTACAGTGTAGGAAAGAACTGCAGATGCTGGTTTAAATCGAAGGTAGACACAAAATGCCGGAGTAACTCAGCGGGACAGGCAGCATCTCTGGAGAGAAGGAACGGGTGACATTTCGGGTCCAGACCCTTCTTCAGACTGGTTCTCGATCTGAAACGTCACCCATTCCTCCTCTCCAGAGACGCTGCCCGTCCCGCTGAGTTACTCCAGCTTTTTGTATCTATCTAGGAACACTTTACAATTTTATTGAAGCCAATTGGCCGACAAACATGTACGTCTACTCCCAGGGGATGTGGGAGGAAACCGGGGCACCCGGAGAAAAACCCACACGGTCCAGGGGAGAAGCAGACGGCACCCGAGGTCAGGATCGAACCCGGGTCTCTGGCGCTGTGAGGCAGCAACTCTACCTGTAACTACATGCGTGGGCATCTCTTCATTCCAGCACGCTTCATGGTGGCACAGTGGTGTGGGAACATGGAGATAGGTGGGCTTTAGAAAGTGGGCCCCATTTTAAACCCAGCCTATAGTGTGCAGGCATCTCTCCTGTCTGTAGCCCACAGGGCCACTTCCTTTATCATTGAAGTTTGGAAGATTAATATTTTTTTTCTATTCCGTTCTAATTTCCCTCAGGAGACCAAGCATATTGAAGCTTGCTTCTCCTCCGAGTAAAGCTGTCGAGCTCTCGTGCAGAGTGCAGTGATAATTCACGGGGGCGGCCTATAGGGAAAGAGAGGGTTCAATTTGGCAAGAGGACATGTTGCAGAATCAGGATTGTTCTTCAGGAAAGTTGAGATGCTCTTGACAGGGGAGGAATCAAAATCAGAGACGCTCTGATATAGCGAGTGAAGGGATGTACACATTGGTAAAAGAAAGGGGTGGCAAGGTGGTGCAGCGGTAGAGTTGCTGCCTCACAGCGCCACAGACCCGGGTTCGATCCTGACTACGGGTGCTGTCCGTACGGAGTTTGCACGTTCTCCCCGTGACCTGCGTAGGTTTTCTCCGAGATCTTCGCTTTCCTCCCACACTCCAAAGACGTGCAGGTTTGCAGGTTAACTGGCTTGGTGTAAATGTAAATTGTCCCTAGTTTGTGCCGGATAGTGTTATGTAGGTATGTTACAAAACTTACCTTGAGCAGCGCTGCAGTTCTGCCGCTCCCCGTGTGCGTGACTTTGGCGCCTTTCAGAGGGGGGCGGGCTTAAAGTGCCGTTTTTCCACAAACTGGGCAAATCGATCTATGTCGGGCGATTTCGTTGCGGAAGAAAAATCGCTCCGACATTTCATTAATGAAGGTATTTTTAAATTACGCTAGATTATTTATTATCTAGAGTAATTTAAAAATCACCTTCAAAAGCCGTGAGCGCCGACAACGGGAAGGATTTTGCGTAGGGGAGAAAAAAAGGGACACAGTTTACTTTTATATCAAAAGTTGGTTTTTAGGAAGGCTTTAATCATATTTTCATGTTGCGAAATGGGGTCCAAAAAAAATGTATGAACCGGCTGTATTTTTCATACCGACTTCACAGCAAACCACAACGTTCCAATCCACCGCATCCCACTAAAACCCACTCGCTAGTTGATTTAAATGGCCATTAATTTACAGGCATTAAACACTAAATTCCTTCCATTTGGCCCAGAAATTCATGAAAATTAGATTTAAAAAATATGTTGTACTGTGGATTATTGTGTGAATGTTATTTGGACACTTAGGCAATTTAAAAAAAGTTTATCTTTTCTTAAGAAATGGATAGATGTTTAGATCTACTCATTGAATTTTGTAATTAGCTACAATTAGATAACTAACTAATTATATGCTTTAATTTCAGGTCATCCAAGTAAGATTGTTTCATATTAGTTTCAGAATGCTTCAATCTATAATAACTGAAAATTTCATTCAGTTCTCTTAATTTTTAAGGAAGTTATGGGCTTTTGACTGTCCTTGATCACAGCTTTCGAGTTAAGTCAATTGAAAGGCAATGGGGAACAAGATGCTAATTTCCGAGTATGAAAATGGCCATAACTTTCTTAATACTGAAGATATGAAAGTAAATTAGGTGTCAAATTAAACTTCTTTTTATGCTTTATCTGATGGGATAAATTGCAGACTTGATTTTTTAAATCTCAAAATGTTGTAACATTGCTATGTTATGGGCATGTCCCACTTGGGTGTCATTGGCGTGTAACGCAGACGGCGAGCGAAGGATTTGTAAATCCCAAAATCCCATGGGCGCCCGCGCGGGACAGCGCGTCACTGCCTGCGTCACCATGCGCGCGTAATGAACACCATCGTGTGCGCGGCATGACCCGCGCGTCGTGCGTCGTGACTCGTAAATTATGTCATGTAAATTACATGCAAATTACGCCCAAGTTGGACAGGCCATTTTAGTGTGCGGAGATCACTGGCTCCGTGGGCTGAAGGGCCTGTTACCGTGCTATATCTCTAAACTGAACTAAAATTGCTGCCTTTCAGACCCAGGTTCGATCCCGACTACAGGTGCTGTCTGTACGGAGTTTGCACGTTCTCCCCGTGACCTGCGTGGGTTTTCTCCGGGTGCTCCCACACTCCAAAGACGTGCAGGTTTGTAGGTTAATTGGCTGAGGTAATGATTGTAAGTTGTCCCCAGTGTGTGTAGGATAGTGCTGGAGGAAGGAGGTCGCTGGTCGGCACGGACTCGGTGGGCAGAAGGGCCTGTTTCCATGCTGTATCTCTAAAATCAAGGATATGTGGAAAACAAAATATTTTCTAGACTGCAGTGAGTTATTGCAATCTGAAAGGGTGGAGGACGTATATTAGTCATGTTCAAGGGACAATAAATATTTTTCTAATGATGACTTCCACTGTTAAAAACATTAATAAATTATATAAATGTTTGCAAAGTAAAAATAGACAATGGGTGCAGGAGGAGGCCATTCGGCCCTTCGAGCCAGCACCGCCATTCAATGCGATCATGGCTGATCATCCCCAATCAGTATCCCGTTCCTGCCTTCTCCCCATATCCCCTGACTCCGCTATCTTTAAGAGCCTATCTAGCTCTCTCTTGAAAGCATCCAGAGAACCCGCCTCCACCGCCCTCTGAGGCAGAGGATTCCACACACTCACCACTCTCTGTGTGAAAAAGTGTTTCCTCATCTCCGTTCTAAATGTCTCACCCCTTATTCTTAAACTGTGGCCCCTGGTTCTGGACTCCCCCAACATCGGGAACGTGTTTCCTGCCTCTAGCGTGTCCAAACCCTTAACAATCTTATATGTTTCAATGAGATCCCCTCTCATCCTTCTAAACTCCAGAGTGTACAAACCCGTGCATGGCCAAAACATACATGGCTACAGAATTAAAGAGGGGTATGGGATTAATGTTAAAGGGTCTTCCTAGGGTTAGCATAGACATGATGGACCGAGTGGTCTTGATTGTAGAGATACAGCATGGAAACAGGCCCTTCGGCCCACTGAGTTGATGCTGACCATCTGTTCACCCTAGTTCTGTTATTCCACTCCCTGCACACTAGAGGCTAATTAACCTACAAGCCTGCACGCCCTTGGAGTGTGGGAGGAGACCGGAGCGCATGGAGGCAAACCCATGCGGTCAAAGGGAGATCGTGAAAACTCCACACAGACAGCACCTGTAGTCAGGATGGAACCCGGGTCTCCGGCGCTGTGAGGCAGCAACTCCACCGACTGCACCACCGGCAATAATATCATTCCTGTGGGGTGCAGTGCAGGGGTAGGGGAGGAGAGGGGAGGGGAGGAGAGGAGGGGAGAGAAGGGGAGGGAAGGGGAAGGGAGGAGAGGGGAGGAGAGGGGAGGAGAGGAGAGGGGAGGGGAGGAGAGGAGGGGAGAGAAGGGGAGGTGAGTGGAAGGGAGGAGAGGGGAGGGGAGGAGAGGGGAGGAGAGGAGAGGAGAGGAGAGGGGAGGGGAGGAGAGGGGGGGGAGGGGTGGGGAGGAGAGGAGAGGAGGAGAGGGGAGGGTGAGGGGAGTGGGGGAGGGGAGGAGGGGAGGAGAGGGAAGGGGAGGGGAGGTGAGCAGAGGGGGGAGGGGAGGGGAGGGGAGGGGAGGAGAGGAGAGGAGAGGGGAGGAGGGGAGGAGAGGAGAGGTGAGGAGAGGAGAGGAGAGGAGAGGGGAGGGAAGGAGAGGAGGAGAGGGAAGGGGAGGAGAGGAGAGGAGAGGGGAGGGGGGAGTGACTGGCAGCAGAGATGGGCTGTGGAGACCGAGCGGGGATGGCTAGTTCCATCACTAACTGTGCATTAATGTGCTTGTGTGCACGGCCACATGGGAAGTCCTGACCCAGCGCTGATATCAAGGAAGTGAAGTGTACGCAGAGAAACGCAACAGCACAAGAGGCACGGCATGGGGAGGGAGGAATCCTCTGGTGACTCAACGAAGGCAGCTGTTACCAGGAGAAGCCTCTCTCTCTGACAATCCTCAGCTGCTATTATTGAATAAGACCACAATACATTTGCTTTGGTCCCCTTGGCCTTCATCTAGATTCTTGATTAGTACGGGTGTCCGGGGTTATGGGGAGAAGGCAGGCAGCATCTCTGGAGAAACATAGAAAATAAGTGCAGGAGGAGGCCATTCGGCCCTTCGAGCCAGCATCGCCATTCATTGTGATCATGGCTGATCATCCCCAATCAATAGTCTGAAGAAGGGCCTCGACCCGAAACGTCGCCTATCTCCTTCGCTCCTTAGATGCTGCTGCACCCGCTGAGTTTCTCCAGCCTTTTGTGTAATCCCCAATCAATAACACGTGCCTGCCTTCTCCACATATCCCTTGACTCCACTAGCCCCTAGAGGTCTATCTAACTCTCTCTTAAATCCATCCAGTGATTTGGCCTCCACTGCCCTCTGTGGCAGGGAATTCCACAAATTCACAACTCTCTGGGTGAAAACATTTTAAATGACCTCCCCTTTATTTTAAGACTGTGGCCCCTGGTTCTGGACTCGCCCAACATTGGGAACATTTTTCCAGCATCTAGCTTGTCCGGTCCTTTTATAATTTTATATGTTTCTATAAGATCCCCCCTCATCCTTCTAAACTCCAGTGAAGGAATGGGTGATGTTTCTGGTTAAGATTCTCATTCATCAATTTTGTTTAAATCATTTTCATAAGTCCACGAGTCATAGGAGCAGGGCAATTCAGTCTACTCTGCCATTCACTCGTGGTGGATCTATCTTTCCCCCTCAACCCCATTCCCCTGCCTTCTCCCAACACTCGCTGACATCCTCGCTATTTGAACCTGTCAATTTCCACTTTAAAAACCCCAAAGAACGGATCAAATTTGTAGGTTAATCAGCCTCATTGAATTCTCCGCAGTGTGCAGGTTGGCGTGCCGGTGGTCGCTGGTCAGCACGGGCATGGTGGGCCGAAGGGTCTGTTTCCACGCTGTATGTCGTCGCCTTTCTGAAGGTACATCCTCGGTAGGTGGACATTGCAAAGGCTGGCACATTGAACCTCAAGGTGCTCTGTGGTAGAGCTGGTGCTGGCTCGAAGGGCCGAATAGCCTCCTCCTGCACCTATTTTCTATGTTTCTATGTGTGGCTCAATTGTGACTGTGGGTTGGAGGTCAGGCTTACAAAGGGTGGAGGGAGTGAGGTCTCTCAACCATTTCCACTTATATAACTATACAACAATTACAGCACGGAAACAAGCCTTCTCGGCCCTTCCAGTCCGTGCCGACCATTTATTTTCCCCTAGTCCCATCTACCTGCACTCAGACCATACCCCTCCATTCCCTTCCCGTCCATATACCTATCCACTTTACTTTTAAATGTTAAAATCGATCCTGCCTCCACCACTTCTGCTGGAAGATCATTCCACACAGCCACCACTCTCTGAGTAAAGAAGTTCCCCCTCATGTTACCCCTAAACTTCTGTCCCTTAATTCTTAATCCATAAGGTTAAGGGGGGACTTGATTGAGGTCTTTAAAATGATGAAAGGGATAGACAGAGTTGACGTGGATAAGCTTTTCCCATTGAGGGTAGGGAAGATTCAAACAAGAGGGCATGACATGAGAATTAAGGGACAGAAGTTTAGGGGTAACATGAGGGGGAGCTTCTTTACTCAGAGAGTGGTGGCTGTGTGGAACATCACCCATTCCTTCTCTCCAGAGATGCTGCCTGTCCCAGCTGAGTTACTCCAGCATTGTGTGTCTGCCTCCGCGTTCTCAGCCTCTGCCCGCAGCTGCGTTTCGCTCCCGCCAACCATCCCTATGCGAGGATCCGATATTCGTGCAGCGAAATGTTTGTCCTGAATAAACCTGTTCCTGTTTTTTTTGAGCGATGGAGTAAATGGGTCTCCTTATCTGATCGTTCCTCGGGCCCGAGTTGTTAAATCCGTGGGGACACAATGGAAGGGATCTGGAGTTGGCAGTTGGCAGGAAATGCCTTGTGGGAGCATTGATAAAACTGGCGAAAATAAATATTTTGCCAGGCCGTAAATTAGTCGTGCTGGACGTCTCTCAGTGCCACCGCTGCCTGTACTCCGCACTTGACATCAGGGAATGGGTGGTGGTAAGAGGTGGAGAGAACGCAAGCCATATATTCTGCAGTGCAACACGGAATGAATGGCTTGTGAATTTGAGGACTGTTTAGTTGGGTTTAGTTTAGAAATACAGCGAGGGAAACAGGCCCTTCGGCCCATTGTGTCCGCGCCGGCCAGCGATCCCCGCACACTAACGTTTGTTTAGTTTAGAAATACAGAACGGGAAACAGGCCCTTCGGCCCACCGTGTCCGCGCCGGCCAGCATTCCCCGCACGCTAACGTTAGTTTAGTTTAGAAATACAGCGAGGGAAACAGGCCCTTCGGCCCACCGTGTCCGCGCCGGCCAGCATTCCCCGCACATTAACGTTTGTTTAGTTTAGAAATACAGAACGGGAAACAGGCCCTTCGGCCCATCGTGTCCGCGCCGGCCAGCATTCCCCGCACGCTAACGTTAGTTTAGTTTAGAAATACAGCGAGGGTTTGGACAGGCTAGATGCAGGAAGATTGTTCCCGATGTCGGGGAGGTCCAGGACAAGGGGTCACAGCTTAAGGATAAGGGGGAAATCCTTTAGGACCGAGATGAGAAGGACTTTTTTCACACACAGAGTGGTGGGTCTCTGGAACTCTCTGCCACAGAGGGTAGTTGAGGCCAGTTCATTGGCTATATTTAAGAGGGAGTTAGATGTGGCCCTTGGGGCTAAGGGGATCAGAGGGTATGGAGAGAAGGCAGGTACGGGATACTGAGTTGGATGATCAGCCATGATCATATTGAATGGTGGTGCAGGCTTGAAGGGCCGAATGGCCTACTCCTGCACCTAATTTCTATGTTTCTAAACAGGCCCTTCAGCCCACCGTGTCTGCGTCGACCAGCGTTCCCTGCACACTAACGTTAGTTTAGTTTAGTGCTACAGTGAGAGAAACAGGCCCTTCGGCCCACCGTGTCCGTGCCGACCAGCGATCCCCGCACACTAACGTTGGTTTAGTTTAGTGCTACAGTGAGAAAAACAGGCCATTCGGCCCACCGTGTCCGTGCCGAACAGCGATCCCCGCACACTAAAGGGCCTGTCCCACCTGGCGATTTTTTGGGCAACTGCCAGCGTCATAATCAGTGTCACCAAAAGATTTTGAACGTTTCAAAATCCAGCGGCGACAAAAAAAATGTTGCGACACTTGAAAAAACACCGCGCGTCGATGCGCCATCACGCTGCGAATTTTTCGGTGACCTACGTCAGTCAATGATGCCGACATTCGCCGAAAAAATCTACACACACTTGGGACAGTTTACATTTACACCAGGCCACTTAATCTACAAACCTGTACGTCTTTGGAGTGTGGGTGGAGCACCCGGAGAAAACCCACGTGGTTGCAGGGAGAACGTGCAAACTCCGTACAGACAGCACCCGTGGTCAGGATGGAACCCGGGACTCTGGCGCTGCAAAGCAGCAACTCTACCGCTGCGCCCTTGTCGGCAAGATTTAGGTTAGTGCAAAAACTTAATTTTGGTTTGATATGATGTCATACGATCACAGAGTCATACAGTGTGGAAACAGGCCTTTTGTCTCAACTTGCCCACACCGGCCAACATGTCCCATCTACACTAGTCCCACCTGCCTGCGTTTGGCCCATATCCCTCTAAACCTGCCCTATCCATGTACCTGTCTAAATGTTTCTTAAACTTTGAGATAGTACCTGCCACAACTACCTCCTCCGGCAGCCCGTTCCATACACCCACCACACTCTGCGTGAAACTTTTTCTCCGCAGGTTCCTATTAAATCTTTTCCACCCTTATCTAAAAATCCTATGTCCTTTGGTTCTCGATTCCCCTACTCTGGGCAAGAGACTCTGTATGTCTTCCTGGTCTATTCCTAGTAAGATTTTGCACACCTTCATAAGATAATGCTGCATGATCCATTGTAGCATACACGTGGAATATACAAGTATAGGAACAGGGAGGTTCTACTGCAGTTGTACAGGGCCTTGGTAAGACCACACCTGGAGTATTGCGTACAGTTTTGGTCTCCTAATCTGAGGAAAGACATTCTTGCCACAGAGGGAGTACAGAGAAGCTTTGCCACACTGATTCCTGGGATGGCAGGACTTTCATATGAAGAAAGACTGGATAGACTCGGCTTGTACTCGCTAGAATTTAGAAGATTGAGGGGGGATCTTATAGAAACAAACAAAATTCTTAAGGGGTTGGACAGGCTAGATGCAGGAAGATTGTTCCCAATGTTGGGGAAGTCCAAAACACAGGGTCACAGTTTAAGGATAAGGGGGAAGTCTTTTAGGACCGAGATGAGAAAAACATTTTTCACACAGAGAGTGGTGAATCTGTGGAATTCTCTGCCACAGAAGGTAGTTGAGGCCAGTTCATTGGCTATATTTAAGAGGGAGTTAGATGTGGCCCTTGTGGCTAAAGGGGTCAGAGGGTATGGAGAGAAGGCAGGTACGGGATACTGAGTTGGATGATCAGCCATGATCATATTGAATGGCGGTGCAGGCTCGAAGGGCCGAATGGCCTACTCCTGCACCTATTGTCTATGTTTCTGTGAATAACCTGAGGCTGTTAGCCTCGATTGGAATGCATGGACTATTCTTTGCTCCGTGACACATAACGGAAAATAGCGTGAATTAATTACTGTGGAAAATGCAATGTGTTTATGAAATGCAGGATCTCTTCCCGACCTTCCCTTTGCCTCAACAGATGCTGCCTGACCTGCTGAGATCTTCCAGCAGTTTGCATCTTAGTGCTGCATCATTGAGTGGACTGTATACTCCAGTAGGTCGACCACTGATTTTCTGGCACCCTTGGTTCCAGAGCCTTGCTGGATTATCCCTAGGGGCCGAGACACCGGCCGGCAAAATCGGCCTCGGAAGTCGGCAATGGGAACGGATCTGCCGGCTCCGGCCGGGCCGGAGTTCCAGAGCCCCGGCCGCAGGGGGCGAATCCGTCCCGCCGATCTGCCGCGGAAGTCCCGATGAGGCCGAGATTGACCGCCTCACCCGGCCAAGGTGCCACATTTTCGGGGGGACTTCCAGGGGGAATTTCAAGTGCGATCTCGGAATTTTGTCCGGATTTAAGGAGGTGCCGGGCCGTCAGTGGCTGAAAAATCAGTGGTGGGACCTGTACAAAATACCAGGGAATAATATGAGGTAAATCTTATAGATACCAAAAATGTTTTTCAAACATTCTTGTGTATAACCACAGAATTCCTTCTTTCTGAAAATATACACCACTAATGTTCTGGTAAATCTGAGTAGACATGTACTACTCGAGTGAGTTCAACAGGAGCTGAGTTGAGTAGTACAGTACGGAAACAGGCCCTTCGGCCCAACTTGCCCATGCTGTCCAAGATGCCCCATGCAGTCCCACCTGCCTGCGTTTGGCCCATATCCCACTTAAACTTTAGAAACCAGGAAATCCTCAGGAACAGGAAACATGGAAACAAACTAGAACTGCTAAATCTTTCCTATTCATGTACTTGTCCACAAAATGCCAGAGTAAAGGGCCTGTCCCACCAGCATGCAACTCCATGCGATGAGCACGACCTAATGTGGTCGCTTGAGCCGTCCGGCGTCGCGGGGCCGGTCCCACTTTGATCGCCGGAGCCGTGCGGAATTGTGCGGAGTTCGTCCTGACATCGCGTGGGGCTCTGAAAAACTGACCGTGTTCAAAAATTCCGCGCGGCAACGGCTTGTTGGCTCGCAGTCGCCTCGATGCATTACACACCGTCTCGACATCGTGCCTCCGTGACCCTCTCTGTAGGTGCCTCCGTGATCCTCTATGTGTGTGGCTCCGTGGCCCTCTGTGTGTGTGTGCCTCTGTGACCCTCTCTGTGTGCCCCTCTCTGTCCTGGCGAACTTACCTTTAAGACTTCGCTCCAAGTTCGCCTCACTTTGTGCCGCGTTGTGCCACTCACCTGACCTCGCTGCCGGTTTGGTCGCGCTTGCCGCATGCAGGCGCATGCTGGTGGGAACGGCCCTGCACAGCGGATCACCCGACCTCCGCGCGGCCCCCGCTTCTAGTTTGATCGCGCTCATCGCATGGAGTCGGATGCTGGTGGGACAGGCCCTTTACTCAACGGGTCAGGCAGCATATCTGGCGTAAAGGAGAAGAAAGTAGACTAAAGTGCTGGAGAAACTCAGCGGGTGCGGCAGCATCTATGGAGCGAAGGAAATAGGCAACGTTTCGGGCCAAAAACCCTTCTTCAGGAAGGAGATGAAGTCTGATGAAGGATCTCGACCCAAATGTCACCTGTTCCTTTTCTCCATAGATGCTGCCTGACCTGCTGAGTTTAGTTGTTGTAGTTTGGAGAAACAGCGCGGAAACAGGCCCTTCGGCCCACCGAGTCCGCGCCGACCAGCGATCCCCGCACACTGACACTATCCTACACACACTAGGGACAATTTACATTTATACCAAGCCCATTTACCTACAAACCTGTACATAGAAACATAGAAATTAGGTGCAGGAGTAGGCCATTCGGCCCTTCGAGCCTGCACCGCCATTCAATATGATCATGGCTGATCATCCAACTCAGTATCCCGTACCTGCCTTCTCTCCATACCCTCTGATCCCCTTAGCCACAAGGGCCACATCTAACTCCCTCTTAAATATAGCCAATGAACTGGCCTCAACTACCCTCTGTGGCAGAGAGTTCCAGAAACCCACCACTCTGTGTGTGAAAAAAGTCCTTCTCATCTCGGTCCTAAAGGATTTCCCCCTTATCCTTAAGCTGAGACCCCTTGTCCTGGACCTCCCCAACATCGGGAACAATCTTCCTGCATCTAGCCTGTCCAACCCCTTAAGAATTTTGTACGTTTCTATAAGATCCCCTCTCAATCTCCTAAATTCTAGAGAGTATAAACCGAGTCTATCCAGTTTTTGCTCATAAGACAGTCCTGACATCCCAGGAATCAGTCTGGTGAACCTTCGCTGCACTCCCTCTATGGCAATAATGTCCTTCCTCAGATTTGGAGACCAGAACTGCACGCAATATTCCAGGTGTGGCCTCACCAAGACCCTATACAACTGAAGTAGAACCTCCTTGCTCCTATACTCAAATCCTTTTGCTATGAACGTCTTTGGAGTGTGGGAGGAAACCGGAGATCCCGGATGAAAACTCACCCAGGTCACGGGGAGAACGTGCAAACTCCGCACAGACAGCACCCGTAGCCAGGGTTTGAACCCAGGTCTCCGGCACTGTGAGGCAGCAAATCCAGCATTTTGTGCCTATCTTCGGTGTAAACCAGCATCTGCAGTTCCTCCACGTTCCTCCACGTGTACCTGTTCAGATGCATTCTAAATGTCGGAGTTATTGCTACAGAACTAGCTCTTTTAAACGTTGTTATAATACCTGGTGACAGAAGAAAAACATTTTCTACTCCCATCTGAACTCTGAGACTAGATGACTGCTCGGAAAACCTGAGTGACAGGTATTTATGAGATAATACATACAATAACATCAGGCAATATGCTTTATTGCTGTATATTTAAAGTGCAGGATGCTTGGGGTTATCTCAATACCACAAGCTGTTTTGTTTCGTTCAGTTTAGAGATGCAGCGCGGAAACAGGCCACCGAGTCCGCGCCGACCCGCGATCCCCGCACACTAATGCCCCTGTCCCACTTAGGAAAGCTGAACGGAAACCTCTGGAGACTTTGCGCCCCACCCAAGGTTTCCGTGCGGTTCCCGGGGGTTTTTGGCAGTCTCCAGCAACCACCTTCAACTAGCATCGCAACCGGCTTCGAGACAAAAGAATGACTGATTTTTAAAACGGAAACCACTTTCGACCATTAGGGAGACTGACAAAAACCTCCGGGTACCTAGAAACATAGAAACATAGAAAATATGTGCAGGAGGAGGCCGATTCGGCCCTGCGGAACCTCCGGGAACCGCACGGAAACCTTGGGTGGGGCGCAAAGTCTCCAGAGGTTTCCGTTCAGGTTTCCTAAGTGGGACAGGGGCACACACGCACTAGTGACAGCTTTTACATTTACCAATTAGCCTACAAACCTGCACGTCTTTGGAGTGTGGGAGGAAACCAAAGATCTTGGAAAAAACCCGCACAGGTCACGGGGAGAGCGTGCAAACTCCGTACAGGCAGCGCCCGCAGTCGGGAACGAACCCGGGTCTCCGGCGCAGTGAGGCAGCAACTCTACCGCTGTATGCGCCACCGTGGCTGCCTTGAATGTGAGATGTGTAAGAAGGAACTGCAGATGCTGGTTTAAAAGACACAAAAAGCTGGAGTAACTCGTTGAGTCTCATTGCAATTTGTTTTTTCACCCAGCATGCAGCTAACAACGGCCAGTTTCCTAATCATCGTTATTTTTTTTGCATATCTTTCATTCACTTGTCCTATATCTCTCTACATCACCCTCCACTATCTCTCGTTTCCTTTTCCCCTGACTCTCAGTCTGAAGAAGGGTCTCGACCCAAAACGTCGCCTATCTCCTTCGCTCCTTAGATGCTGCTGCACCCGCTGAGTTTCTCCAGCTTTTTGTGTAACATTCAAGATATGGTGTTGTTAAAGAAGGAACTGCAGATGCTGGAGAATCGAGGGTGACACAAAAAGCTGGAGAAACTCAGCGGGTGCAGCAGCATCTAAGGAGCGAAGGAGATAGGCGACGTTTCGGGTCGAGACCCTTCTTCAGACTGGTTAGAGATCAGGGGGCAGTTAGAGAGAAGGTTGTGAAACTGTCTCCGTAGGGAGAAGGAGAACTTCTTCAAAGTAGGCATACCTTGAGGAGATATCGCAGTGGAGTCTACAAACTATTCAAGATAGTTTAGTTTAATTAAATTACATTTTGGGCTGAGACACTCCTTCCAACGCGTAACTGACCTCATGAAACATCATCAATCAGATGCTGCCTGACCCACTGAGTTCCTCCGGCACTTTGTCTTTCACAATGGATCCCATCATCTGCAGCTTCTTGTGCCTCCAACCCAAAACATTGACTGGTGCCGCCTGGCTTGCTGATTGTTGCCAGCATGTTCTGTTCAAATTTCCAACATGTCCAGGGCGGGTACAGTTGCTGCCTCACAGCGCAAGAGACCCAAGTTCGATCCTGACTCCAGGCGCTGCCTGTACGGAGTTTGCACGTTCTCCCCCGTGACCTGCGTGGGTTTTCTCCGGGTGCTCCGGTTTCCTCCCACACTCCAAAGACGTGCAGGTTTGTCGGTTAATTGAATTGGTGACATTGTAAATTGTCCCTAGTGTGCGTGTAGGATAGTATTAGCGTGCGGGGATCGGACTTGGTGGGCCGAACGACCTGTTTCCGCGCTGTATCTCTAAACTGAACAAAACATGAATAGACAACAGACAATAGGTGCAGGAGGAGGCCATTCGGCCCTTCGAGCCAGCACTGCCATTCAATGTGATCATGGCTGATCATCCCCAATCAGGACCCCGTTCCTGCCTTCTCCCCATATCCCCTGACTCCACTATTTTTAAGAGCCCTGTCTAGCTCTCTCTTGAAAGTATCCAGAGAACCGGCCTCCACCGCCCTCTGAGGCAGAGAATTCCACTGACTCACCACTCTCTGTGAGAAAAAATGTTTCCTTATCTCCATTCTAAATGGCTTACCCCTTATTCTCAAACTGTGGCCCCTGGTTCTGGACTCCCCGAACATCGGGAACATGTTTCCTGCCTCTAACGTGTCCATGCCCTTATATGTTTCAATAAAATCCCCTCTCAACCTTCTAAATTCCTGTGTTTACAAGCCCAGCCGCTCCATTCTCTCAGCATATGACAGTCCCGCCATCCTGGGAATTAGCCTGGTGAACCTACGCTGGGCTCCCTCAATAGCAAGAATGTCCTTCCTCAAATTAGGAGACCAAAACTGCACACAATACTCCAGGTGTGGTCTCACTAGGGCCCTGTACAACTGCAGATGGACCTCTTTGCTCCTATATTCGATTCCTCTTGTTATAAAGGCCAACATGCCATTGGCTTTCTTCACTGCCTGCTGTACCTGCATGCTTACTTTCATAGACTGATGTACAAGGACCCCCAGATCCCGTTGGTCTCACTGGGGCCCTGTATGACTGCAGAAGGACCTATATTCGATATTGAAGAAATATAACATAGAATGTAGGACAGTACAGCACAGGAACAGGCCCTTCGGCCCACAATGTCCGTGCCGTACATGATGCCGTTAAACGGATCTCCTCTGCCTGCATGTGATCCATATCTACATTCCCTGCAGATCCTCCTGCCTATCCGAAACCCTCTTAAACACCGCTATCACATCATATGTTTTTGGAATGAAATGTCAGATACATGCAGCTGATTAACTGAAAATAAAACCTTTGCCTTTGGGAAATATTAGATAAACTGGCAGGAATTTATGTTGCAATCCAGACCGCACATGATGTTTATAAATCGATTGAGCTTTGCTCTTTGTTTACGACTGAGAGGACTTTAGAAGGTCCTTTTAATCGGGCTATTATTAGGCCTACGTGGTCTGCCGGTTGCCAAATACTTTAACTCCATCTCCCATTCCCACACTCACCTCTCTGTCCTGGGCCTCCTCCTCCTGTCAGAGTGAGGCCCAGCACAGATTGGATGAACAGCACCTCATGTGTCGCTTGGACAGCTTACACCCCAGCGGTGTGGACATTGGTCACTCTAACTCCAAGTAACCCTTGCTTTCCCCTCTCTCGCCGTCCTTCTCCCCACCCTGGTCGTTGTACTAGTTTCGCTGTCATCCTGTTGGGTTTCACTGTCTGTCACCTACCCCACAGCCAACAACAGACCATTGTGGGCTCTACATCCCCTCGATTATCGGTGCCTTTTGTATATCTGCAATTCTTTATTCCTACGTACCGTCTCTCTCTCTCTCTCTCTCTCTTTCTCTCTCTCTCTCTCTCTCTCTCTCTCTCTCTCTCTCTCCTTCTCTCGCTCTCTCATCTCTCTCTTTCTCTCTCTCCCTCTCCCTCCCTCGTTCTCTCTCATCTCTCTCTCTCTCTCTCTCTCCCTCTCTCCCTCTCTCGTTCTCTCTCATCTCTCTCTCTCTCTCTCTCTCTCTCTCCCTCTCCCTCTCTCGTTCTCTCTCATCTCTCTCTCTCTCTCTCTCTCCCTCTCTCCCTCTCTCGTTCTCTCTCATCTCTCTCTCTCTCTCTTTCTCTTTCTCTCTCTCCCTCTCTCTCTCTCTCTCTCTCTGTCTCTCTCTCCCCCTCCCTCTCTCGCTCTCTCCCTCTCTCTCTCATTCTCTCTCTCCCTCTCTCTCTCATCTCTCTCTCCCTCTCTCCCTCTCTCTCTCATTCTCTCTCTCTCCCTCCCTCTCTCTCTCATCTCTCTCTCCCTCTCTCCCTCTCTCATCTCTCTCTCTCTTTTTCTCTCTCCCTCTCTCCCTCTCTCTCGTTCTCTCTCATCTCTCTCTCTCTTTCTCTTTCTCTTTCTCTCTCTCCCTCTCTCGTTCTCTCTCATCTCTCTCTCTCTTTCTCTCTCTCTCTTTCTCTCTCTCTCTCTCTCTCTCTCTCGTTCTCTCTCTCTCTCTCTCTCGTTCTCTCTCCCTCTCTCTCTCTCGTTCTCTCTCCCTCTCTCTCTCTTTCTCTCTCCCTCTCTCTCTCTCTCTCTCTCTCGTTCTCTCTCCCTCTCTCTCTCGTTCTCTCTCCCTCTCTCTCTCTCGTTCTCTCTCCCTCTCTCTCTCTCTCTCTCTCTCTCTCTCTCACACTCTCCCTCTTCTTCCCATTCCCCCTGGCTCCCAGTCTGGACAAGGGCCGTGACCACAGACGTTGCCAATTCCTTTCCTCCGCAGATGCTGCCTGACCCGCTGAGTAACTCCAGCATTCAGTGCCTGCCTTGGCGACTGATGAAAGGACTTTGCTGCAAAGTTGGGGAGTTAGTTTCACTTTACTGGAGGTGCTGGGATATTCCGGGAACAGGCGGTGTAGGCGATGCATTGAACTGTATCAGTTCAATGCATCGCATTGGCCTCGCCTCCCCTCCCTCTGTACCCAGTCACACACAACACACAAAGCTGAGGCAAGTGATCCCCTTTTCACCCTGCCCTTACCACAGTGGGAAAGGATTCATCACTGAAACATGCAGACTCCAAGCACTTCATTGACTGCAAGAAGGCTGGGAACTAGGGTAGGGTTACAGATCAGCAGCATCTGATACCAAAACTAGATCTTAATCCATGATAACAAAATATAGAACGGTTAACGCTTTCAACTCTGAGCCTATCCTGGCAGAGTTGGGCAGCGGTGGAGTTACTGCCTTGCAGTGCCAGAGACCTGGGTTCGAGACCTGGGATGATCAGCCGTGATAACATTGAATGGCGGTGCTGGCTCGAAGGGCCGAATGGCCTACTCCTGCACCTATTGTCTATTGTCTATTGATCCTTGTTCATCCTAATGGCTCGCTTGTAATCATGTATTGTCTTTCCGCTGACTGGAATGCACGTAGCAAGGGGTGGGAGTAGAGATGAGTTTTTAGTCTCGATTTAAAGGAGTTGATGGAGGGGGCAGTTCTGATGGGAAGAGGGACGCTGTCCCACAGTCTAGGAGCTGCAACCGCAAAGGCGCGGTCGGTCGCCCCTGAGCTTATGCCTAGACCGCGGGATGTTCAGTAACCCCAAGTCGGCCGATCTGAGGGACCTGGAGGTGGTGCGGTGGGTGAGCAGACTTTTGATGTCGGGTACACAAAAGGCTGGAGAAACTCAGTCTGAAGAAGGGTCTCGACCCGAAACGTCGCCTATCTCCTTCGCTCCTTAGATGCTGCTGCACCCGCTGAGTTTCTCCAGCTTTTTGTGTAACCCTCGATTCTCCAGCATCTGCAGTTCCTTCTTTAAGGCTTTTGATGTCGGTGGGGGCGAGCCCGTTGAGGGCTTTGTAGACATTAAGAAAGATCTTGAAATTTATTCGGAACCGCACAGGGAGCCAGTGGGGAGAGACCAGGATCGGGGTGATGTGGTCGCCCGTCAGGAGTCTCGCTGCGGCGTTTTGGACCAGTTGCAGGTGGGACGGGGAAGATTGGTTGATGCCAGTGTAGAGGGAGTTGCAGTAATCCAGGCGGGAGGAGATAAATGTGTGGACTACATTGAACTGAACTCTAGACCGTGTGGGTTTAAGTCCTGCACCCACTCTCCGAGTGGATAAATCCAGCCTATCTTACCAGTGCAATATTGGGAGAGTGCAGCACTGTTAGGGACGCTACGTTTAACGAAGCACTTAGACTAGCAATGTTACAAAATTTTGAGATTTAAAAAATTAAGTCTGCAATTTATCCCATCAGATAAAGCGTAAAAAGAAGTTTAATTTGACACCTAATTCACTTTCATATCTTCAGTATTAAGAAAGTTATGACCATTTTCATACTCGGAAATTAGCATCTTGTTCCCCATTGCCTTTCAATTGACTTAACTCAAAAGCTGTGATCTAGAACAGTTAAAAGCCCATAACTTTCTTAAAAATTAAGAGAACTCAATGAAATTTTCAGTTATTATAGATTGAAGCGTTCTGAAACAAATATGAAACAATCTTACTTGGATGACCTGAAATTAAAGCATATAATTAGTTAGTTATCTAATTGTCGCTAATTACAAAATTCAATGAGTAGATCTAAACATCTATCCATTTCTTAAGAAAAGATAAACTTTTTTTGAATTGCCTAAGTGTCCAAATAACATTCACACAATAATCCACAATATAACATAATTTTTAAATCTCATTTTCATGAATTTCTGAGCCAAATGGAAGGAATTTAGTGTTTAATGCCTGTAAATTAATGGCCATTTAAATCAACTAGCGAGTGGGTTTTAGTGGAATGCGGTGGATTGGAACGTTGCGGTTTGCGGTGAAGTCGGGAGGAAAAATACAGCCGGTTCATACATTTTTTTTGGACCCCATTTTGCAACATGAAAATATTATTAAAGCCTCCATAAAAACCAACTTTTAATATAAAAATAAACTGTGTACCTTTTTATCTCCCCTACGCAAAATCCTTCCCGTTGTCGGCGCTCACGGCTTTTGAAGGTGATTTTTAAATTAATCTAGATAATAAATAATTTAGCGTAATTTAAAAATACCTTCATTCGTGAAATGTCGGAGCGATTTTTCTTCCGCAACGAAATCGCCCGACATGGATCGATTTTCCCAGTCTGTGGAAAAACGGCACTTTAAGCCCGCCCCCCTCTGAAAGGCGCCAAAGTCACGCATACGGGGAGCGGCAGAACTGCAGCGCTGCTCCAGGTAAGTTTTGTAACATACCTACTTAGAACATAGGACAGTATAACACAGGTTGGAGACCTGTGCGGGTGGGGGGGGGGTGGGCGGGAAGAAGAAAGGAAGAGGCGGAGACAGTGGGCTCTGGGAGAGCTGGGAAAGGGAGGGAAAGGAAGGAGAAAGCAGGGACCAAAGTTCCTCTAGCGGATCAAGATAGACCACTCCTGCTAAATGCAATGGGCTGACGTGTAGTACGCAACGGAGTGGAACCTGGGCCTTTTTTTCATCCATTTCAGTAACCCGACCCGACCCGACCCGACCCGACCCGACCCGACCCGCAGTGTAATCAACGTTGCGGGGAACAGTTTGTGTTAATAAATTATAATTCTGAAAATGAGGAGAAGATTTTTCCCAAAGAACTTTTATTTTTACGAGGATGTTTCCGTAACCGGCTTCCGTCTCCGCACTAGTATCTTTGCTCCGCTACGGGATCTCTGGTGCGGAGACGGAAGCCGGTTACGGAAATGGGGCCGAAAATTACCCATGAATCTGCCCATGCCCGTACTACGTCTTGTTCGTCGAGTGGTCTATCTCGCTCGCTGTAGGGTCTTTGGCAAGGACTACCTGGTGGTTTAATGGGCCTGTGTAAATTGCCCTGGGTGTGTGTGGAGGAGTGGGCGGACCTGTAGGGAGTGGATGAGACGGTGCGGAGATGAAAACATAGGATTAATGTTGGATTAGTGTAAATGTGGGTTAATGGTCGACGTAGCTTCAATGGCTGGAGGGCCTGGTTCTGTGCTGCATGCCTCTATGACTCATTAAACCAACAAAGCCAAAAGCAAATTGGGTCACTTTCTTTATTGCTGTTTGTAGGATTTGACGGAGCCAAATTAGCTGTCATCGTTTTCAACATTAATTATACTTCAAATATCCACCACTGACTTCATTTAAGGGCGGCACAGTTGCCATCTTACCCGAAGCTGAGTTCAGGGATGCAGCCTGGAAACAGGCCCTTCAGAGATCCAGAGGCCCGGGTTCGATCCTGACTACGGGTGCTGTCGGTGCGGAGTTCGCACGTTCTCACTGTGACCGTGTGGGTTTTCTCCAGGGTGCTCCAGCTTCCTCCCACACTCATGGAAACATAGAAACATAGAAATTAGGTGCAGGAGTAGGCCATTCGGCCCTTCTAGCCTGCACCGCCATTCAATATGATCATGGCCGATCATCCAACTCAGTATCCCGTACCTGCCTTCTCTCCATACCCTCTGATCCCTTTAGCCACAAGAGCCACATCTAACTGCCTCTTGAATATAGCCAATGAACTGGCCTCAACTACCTTCTGTGGCAGAGAGTTCCAGAGACCCACCACTCTCTGTGTGAAAAATGTTTTCCTCATCTCGGTCCTAAAGGAATTCCCCCTTATCCTTAGACCAATTAACCAGGACCAATCAGGGCAGGCTATATGTGTAAGGTCGTAAGGTCATGTGATAGGTGTAGAATTGGGCCATTCGGCCCATCAAGTCGACTCCACCATTCAATCGTGGCTGATCTATCTCTCTCTCCTAATCCCATTCTCATGCCTTCTCCCCATAACCTCTGACACCCGCACTAATAAAACATCTATCTATCTCTGCATTAAAAATATCCACTGACTTGGCCTCCACAGCCGTCTGTGGCAAAGAATTCCACAGATTCACCACCCTCTGACTAAAATAATTTTTCCTCATCTCCTTCCTAAAAGAACGTCCTTTAAATCTGAGACTATGACCTCTAGTCTTAGACTCTCCCACTAGTGGAAACGTCCTCTCCATATCCGCTCTATCCAAGCCTTTCACTATTCTGTACGTTTCAATGAGGTCCTTCTAAACTCCAGCGAGTACAGGCCCAGTACCGACAAACGCTCATCATAGGTTAACCCACTCATTCCTGGGATCGTTCTTGTAAATCTCCTCTGGACCCTCTCCAGAGCCAGCACATCCTTCCTCAGATATGTGGCCCAAAATTGCTCACAGTTAGTGGAAAGAAAATGCAGATACTGGTTTATAACAGTCAGTCCCATAGATAAATGTGAGGTTATCCACTTTGGCGGCAAAAACAAGAGGGCAGATTATTATCTCAATGGGGTTAGGTTAGGTAAGGGGGAGGTACAGCGAGACCTTGGTGTCCTCGTACACCGGTCACTGAAAGCTGGCGTGCAGGTACAGCAGGCAGTTTTATGAGAAATCCCTAGGAATTTCTATAGATCCCTAGAAAACAGTGGCGCAGCGGGTAGAGCTGCTGCCTCACAGCGCCAGAGACCCGGGTTCGATCCTGACCTCAGGTGCTGTCTGTGTGGAGTTTGTACGTTCCCCCCGTGACCGCGTGGGTTTCTTCCTGGTGCCCTCCCATACTCCAAAGAGGTAGATGTTTGTAGGTTAATTGGCTTCAGTAGAATTGTAGATCGTCCCTGGTGGAGTAGGAGGGTGCTAGTGTAGGGGGCGATCGCCGGCCTGCGTGGACTCGGTGGGCCGAAGGGCCTGTGTCCATTCTACAACTCTAAAGTCTAAAGCAGGGGTGGGGAACTTCCTTCACGTTGGAATACCACATTGTTAGCTGTACTCTAATAAGGCCGCATCCAAGAAACCTCAATTAGATATACTTCAAAATGTACATTATCTTGTTAAAATCTACTATGTACTAACTTCTAGGAGTTTTTTTTTGGTAATTCTTAAGTTAACTAACCTTTTAATGACTTTGTTGGGACTGCATTCTAGAGTCTAGAGTCGCATTAGAACTAAATTATGAGCATAACAGGTGTTAAAATAGCCCTCATGACTTACTAATGTTTTAATTGTGGCCGTCAGTCGGCGAGGATTATTTATTTGAATCTTCTTTTACTCTTTGGTATTTTAAATACGTTCATTTTAAGATTAAAATTAAAAAATAATAAATGATGAACAAAAACATATTGATAAAAATAAAGGGATTTGTTCTACAAAATTTGGATTCATTCAAAAGGCCGCACTTCATGGCCTCGTAGGCCGCATGCGGCCTTCAGGGCCTGTCCAACTTTCACGACCTAATTCACAACCTTTTTTACTCGTGGACATTTTTCATCAGGTTAGAAAAAACGCCCCGACCTACTTGATGCCACGAGTAGCTACGACTGGCATCACGACCACATCTGGAGTATTGTGTACAGTTTTGGTCTCCTAATTTGAGGAAGGACATCCTTGTGTTTGAGGCAGTGCAGCGTAGGTTCACGAGATTGATCCCTGGGATGGCGGGACTGTCATATGAGGAAAGATTGAAAAGACTAGGCTTGTATTCACTGGAGTTTAGAAGGATGAGGGGGGATCTTATAGAAATATAACATTCTAAAAGGACTAGATGCAGGAAAAATGTTCCCAATGTTGGGCAAGTCCAGAACCAGGGGCCACTAGTCAAGTTTAGAAGAATGACGGGGATCTTATAGAAACATATAAAATTATAAAAGGACTGGACACGATAGATGCAGGAAAAATGTTCCCAATGTTGGGTGAGTCCAGAACCAGGGGCCACCGTCTTAGAATAAAGGGGAGGCCATTTAAGACTGAGGTGAGAAAAAACATTTTCACTCAGAGAGTTGTGAATTTGTGGAATTCCCTGCCACAGAGGGCAGTGGAGGCCAAATCACTGGATGGATTTAAGAGAGAGTTAGATAGAGATCTAGGGGCTAGTGGAGTCAAGGGATATGGGGAGAAGGCAGGCACGGGTTATTGATTGGGGACGATCAGCCATGATTGTAATTAATGGCGGTGCTGGCTTGAAGGGCTGAATGGCCTCCTCCTGCACCTATTGTCTATGTTTATATGTTTCTATGACCTGCTACGACCTACCTACGACCTTCTTGGACCTCGTGACGACCTTCCTGCGAGTATGAGTCAAGGGCAAACTCGGCAGAGGTCGTGAATTAGGTCGTGAAAGTGTGACAGGCCCTTTAAGGCCGCAGGTTCCCCACCCCTGGTCTAAAGTCCAAAGTAAACTAATCTAAAAGGAAATTGAGGATAATTTGGAAATTTGGGAAGTGCCCATGTGCAGTTTAATTGCGTAGGAAGGAACTACAGATGCTGGTTTAAACCGAAGATAGACACAAAAAACTCAAGAAGGGTCTTGACCCGAAACGTCACCCATTCCTTCTCTCCAGAGCTGCTGCCTGCCTGTCCCGCTGAGTTACTCCAGCTTTTTGTGCCTATCTGCGGTTGAATTGCTGAATTGGTGATCCAGAACTCCTCTCTCAGTTGTGACAACTTGCAACGTTTCTGCGCAGTCGAAGAAAATCTGTTTACGAACTAACCTCATTGTCTGAGCTTTTTTTTTCCACATGATATCAGGAAACAGCTGGGGATGCTGCATCTGGCATAGGCCGAGCTCCAGACAATATCACCAGCTGCCGTACGGGAGACATGCTTCCCGAACCGGTAGCACCTCTAGGCATGCCGTTCCAGTATTGTCACAGAACTAACATTGCCTGTGAAATGTTACGTTGTCCAGGTACATCCTGGGTGCAGGAAGTAGAACAAATCCAATCCAACTCATCATCATCCAACCATTCCACACTCACCTAGCTTTTGGTTCAGTCATAGATAGACACAAAATGGTCTAAATGGTCCAGGACACGGGTGACCTGGACAGGTTGAGTGAGTGGGCAGATGCGTGGCAGATGCAGTATAATATAGATAAATGGGAGGGTTACACAAAAAGCTGGAGAAACTCAGCGGGTGCAGCAGCATCTAAGGAGCGAAGGAGATAGGCGACGTTTCAGGTCGAGACCCTTCTTCAGACTGGTCAGGGATCAGGGAAACGAGAGATATAGACGGTGATGTGGAGAGATAAAGAACAATGAATGAAAGATATGCAAAAAAGTATCGATGATAAAGGAAACAGGCCATTGTAAGCTGTTTGTAGTGTGAAAATGAGACTTGGGTGGGGGAGAGATAGAGAGAGAGGGAATGCCAGGCCCCGAGGGCTGAGGGAGAGGTGGGGAGGGGGAGGGGGCAGTCTGGGTTAACAGAATTGAGAAAATTCAATGTTTAAGCCCAGAGGATGCAGACACCCCAAGCGGAATATGAGGTGCTGTTCCTCCAACTTGCGGTGTTGCTCACTCTGGCCGTGGAGGAGGCCCAGGACCGAGAGGTCGGATACGGAATGGGAGGGGGAGTTGAAGTGCTGAGCCACCGGGAGGTTGGGTTGGTTATTGCGGACCGAGCGGAGGTGTTCGGCGAAACGATCGCCCAGCCTCCGCTTGGTCTCTCCGATGTAGATAAATGGGAGGTTATCCACTTTTGGCGGCAAAAACAAGGGGGCAGATTATTATCTCAATGGTGTTAGGTTCTTGGTTCTTGGTTACTTGGTCCTCCAAAATATTCCAACTGGAATTTAAACTGGAGGTGGTGAAGGGAGGGGTTTAGCCAGAGAGGGTTATTGGGCTGGGCAACCGTGGCTTGGTGGAGATTATTCCATGCTTTAATAGTGCGTGGGAAGAACGAATTGCTGTACACATCTGTCTTTGTGGCTGGGACCACAAATTGGATCGAATGCCCTCGTCTCCTCCTAATTGGTTAGGTTATGTAAGGGGGTGGTGCAGCGAGACCTGGGTGTCCTTGTACACCGGTCACTGAAAGTTGGCGTGCAGGTACAGCAGGCAGTGGAGAAAGCTAATGGAATGTTAGCCTTCATAACAAGAGGATTTCAGTACAGGAGTAAAGAGGGCTCTGGTGAGACCATATCTGGAGTATTGTGTACAGTTTTGGTCTCCTCATTTGAGGAAGGACATCCTTGTGATTGAGGCAGTGCAGCGTAGGTTCATGAGATTGATCCCTGGGATGGCGGGACTGTCATATGAGGGAAGATTGAAAAGACTAGGCTTGTATTCACTAAAGCTTAGAAGGACGAGGGGGGATATTATAGAAACATATAAAATTATAAAAGGACTGGACAAGTTCGATGCAGGAAAAATGTTCCCAATGTTGGGCGAGTCCAGAACCAGGGGCCACAGTCTTAGAATAAAGGGGAGGTCATTTAAGACTGGGGTGAGAAAAAACTTTTTCACCCAGAGAGTTGTGAATTTGTGGAATTCCCTGCCACAGAGGGCAGTGGAGGCCAAATCACTGGATGGATTTAAGAGAGAATTAAATAGAGCTCTAGGGGCTAGTGGAGTCAAGGGATATGGGGAGAAAGCAGGCACGGGTTATTGATTGGGGATGATCAGCCATGATCGCAATGAATGGCGGTGCTGGCTCGAAGGGCCGAATGGCCTCCTCCTGCACCTATTTTCTATGTTTCTAAAATGCAGGAGTTACTTAGCGGGACAGGCAGCATCTCTGGAGAGAGAAGGGATGGATGACGTTTCGGGTCTTCAGACTGATGTCAGAGGAGTAGGCAGTGCATAGATAAGGATGTTTATAGATAAGGATGTGTGAGGTGTGAAAACAGTAGCAAGGGAATGGCTATTTAGGAAAATGTAGACTAGATGGTTAGTTGGGCGAAGGTGACAACAAGGCAAACAGGGATGAAATGTGGCCGGAGGCAGTAAGACTGGTCGGAGAACTGGGAAGGGGGAGGAGAGATAGAGACCATACGAGCTTCAAAGTTGTTTTAAAGAAGGAACTGCAGATGCTGGAGAATCGAGGGTTACACAAAAAGCTGGAGAAACTCAGCGGGTGCAGCAGCATCTAAGGAGCGAAGGAGATAGGCGACGTTTCGGGTCGAGACCCTTCTTCAGACTGGAGAAGCGCCGGAGACCCGGATTCGATCCCGACTACGGGTGCTGCCTGTACGGAGTTTGCACGTTCTCCCCGTCACCTGCGTGGGTTTTCTCCGAGATCTTCGGGTTTCCTCCCACACTCCAAAGACGTGCAGGTTTGTCGGTTAATGGGCTTGGTATAAATATAACAATTGTCCCTAGTGTGTGTAGGATAGTGTTAGTGTGCGGGGATCGCTGGTCGGCGCGGACCCGGTGGGCTGAAGGGCCTGTTTCCCCGCTGCATCTCTAAACTAATCTAATCAGAACTTCCTTGAACTTGCGTGCGATTGGGAAACGTTCCGGATCTTTCAAGAGGTTCTTGGAACTTAATGTTTATTGTAAAAGTTACATCCGAAAAGTGAGTTCCAAATAATGTCTCTTGCACAATTCTCCCCAAATACAATCGAACAAGAAAAAAATGTGAAGATAAGCATATATAAACAGAAAAAAACCCCATCTATTTCTTCCCTCTGTTTCCCGGACCCCACCCCCCCGACATCAGGCTGAAGAAGGGTCTCGACCCAAAACGTCACCTATTCCTTCGCTCCATAGATGCTGCCTCACCCGCTGAGTTTCTCCAGCATTTTTGTCTACCTTCGATTTTTCCAGCATCTGCAGTTCCTTCTTAAACATCTATTCAGCCAGATTAGCCTTTAGGAAGAGATGTCAGGAAGAACTGTTTAAATAGACACATGGAGGAACAGAAAATAGAGAGATATGCATCATGTACAGGCAGCCTTACAGCGCCAGAGACCCGGGTGCGAGCCTGACTATGGGCGCTGTCTGTACGGAGTTTGCACATTCTCTCTGGGACCACGTTGGTATACTCCGGGGGCACTGGTTTCTTCCCACACTCCAGAGGTGTACAGATTTGCAGGTTAATTGGCTTTGGCAAAATTGTAAATTGTCCCTGGTGCATAGGGTAGTGCTAGTATACTGGGGTGATGGCTGGTCGGCGCGGACTCGGTGGGCCGAAGGGCCTGTTTCCGCGTCACGTCCTTATATCTCAAAACTAGACATCTTGAGTAATTTGGAGCTAAGCTGCCTCCACAATTCTCTGCAATTTCTTGCGGTCTTGGATGGAGCGGTTTTTCCCAAACCATATTGCAAAGCATCCCATTTAAATGCCTTCCACTGCACATCCGTAGACGTTGGTGTGAGTCGCTGGAGGAAAAACCTATTGGTGAGCAAGACTAACTAACTGTTGACCACATTTTCCAATTTGCTTCCCTTATAGTTTAGCTTAGTTTAGAGATACAGCGCGGAGTATACACCACGTTAGTGAACATAAAGGGCCTGTCCCACTTACGTGTCCTTGGAACGCAAATTACGTGACCTCGTGGTCGCGTTGAGGCGTACGGGCATCGTGTGGCCGCGCTGGGCCGGTCCCACTGAGAAGCGCGGAGGGGTATGTAGTTGTGCGCGACATTGCCCGGCGCTCCGAAATGTTTGTAGCGAACGAAATCTTCACACGCCAACGGCCTGTCGCGTAACTAACGGCCAAAGTGGGACAGGCCCAAGACCCTGGCACAACGCAACGTCTCAACTCCAATTCAATTCAATCCAATTCAACTTTAATGCCATTGCACAGATACAAGTATAGGCACAACGAAATGCGGTTTAGCGTCAGTTCGTAGTAATAGCAATATAGAAAATAAATACAGAATGCAGACAATGTGGACGGAGAGACTGGAGAAATCTATCGGTGGGACTCCGAGTTCGGCAGTGTGATGGTGTTATTGTAGAAGCTGTTCCTCATCCTACTAGTGCGGGACCTGAGGCTCCTGTACCGCCTCCCTGATGGTAGGAGGGCAAACAGTCCATGGTTAGCGTGTGAGGGGTCCTTGATGATCTTCCCGGCCCGTTTCAGACAGCGTTTTCGGTGGAGGGCATCCATGGCAGGGAGCGGGGCACCGATGATGTACGGGGCGGTTTTCACCAACTGCTGTACCATACCGTAAAGCAGGCGGTCAGGATGCTTTCGATGATACAGCGGTAAAAGTTGGTCAGCGCAGGAGGTCGAATGTATTAGTGATAAAAATGTTAATATTTTAATTTGATAACTTTCTTTGTAAAATGCCAATAGAGGCATTCTCTGATCGTGTCAACTTTGTATTTGTTTGTTCTGAATAAAAGCATTTTGTAAACAAAAATTAAAAAAGAGCGGGGCCAGGAAAATTGAAGATGGACACAAAATGCTGGAGTAACTCAGCGGGACGGGCAGCATCTCTGGAGGGAAGCAATGGGTGACGTTTCGGGTCCAGACCCTTCTTTTCAGACTGGAGAAGAGTCTCGACACGAAACGTCACCCATTCCAACTCTCCAGAGATGCTGCCGGTCCCGCTGAGTTACTCCAGCATTT
>OY740819.1:15729097-15826597 GCA_963514005.1 Raja brachyura | reverse complement strand
TCTGCCACAGAAGGTAGTTGAGGCCAGTTCATTGGCTATATTTAAGAGGGCGTTAGATGTGGCACTTGTGGCTAAAGGGATCAGGGGGTATGGAGAGAAGGCAGGTACGGGATACTGAGTTGGATGATCAGCCATGATCACATTGAATGGCGGTGCAGGCTCGAAGGGCCGAATGGCCTACTCCTGTACCTATGTTTCTATGTTTCTATCTTCGGTTTCCTCCCACACTCCAAAGACGTGCAGTTAAGCAGGTAAAGTGGCTTGGTGTAAATGTAAAAATTGTCCCCAGTGTGTGTAGGGGGGGTAGTGTTAATATGTGGGGATCGCTGGTCGGCGCGGACTCGGTGGGCCGAAGGGCCTGTTTCCGTGCTGTATCTCCAAACTGAACTAAACTATCATCGACCAATAATTGGGGAAATGGAGATGCAGGAATATCATTGAGCAATGCAGGACTTCCAAACACGTTCGGTGCCGGCTCGAGTGGTGACGGTGGAAAGGCAGAGATTAGGGGAAGGTGCGGAGGGGGGGAAATTCCTGAATTGTGTCGAGGAGGATACTAGCGATTACTGATTTCCCAGCCAAATGAGGAAGGAGGAAGTTTTGTGAAACAAAATGGGAAACCATGTGGGAACTAGTGATCATAAAATTAGCGATTTGATCCAAAAAAGAGACAAAATGGCAGAAAAAGGTATTTTAATAAGTTTCATAAGCCTCGATTGCCAGCTATTATAGAAAAGATGTCGGCCTTATGAAGAGAAATATGGATATAGGGAAAGGGAATAGATTTAGCAAAGAGAAACCGATGAGTACGAAAAGTGCAAACAGAGGAAGAGGCATCAGTCTGAAGATGGGTCCCGACCCGTAACGTCACCCATTCCTTCTATCCAGAGATGCTGCCTGTCCCGCTGAGTTACTCTAGCATTTTGTGCCTATCTATACTACTGTGACCTTGTGTGTCCTCGCCATTCATTGCGATGAGTGGGATTTGGACTTGGCTGACTCTGAGTTGTAAAGGGCCCGTCCTACCAGCATCCGACTCCATGCGATGAGCGCGATCAAACTAGAAGCGGGGGCCGCGCGGAGGTCGGGTGATCCCCTGTACAGGGCCGTTCCCTCCAGCATGCGCTTGCATGCGGCAAGCGCGACCAAACCGGCAGCGAGGGCCGCGCGGAGGTCAGGTGAGTGGCGCAACGTGGCGCAAAGTGAGGCGAACTTGGAGCGAAGTCTTAAAGGTAAGTTTGCCAGGACAGGGAGGGGCACACAGAGAGGGGCACAGAGGCACACACACACAGAGGGCCACGGAGCCACACACATAGAGGGTCACGGAGGCACCTACAGAGAGGTTCACGGAGGCACGATGTCGAGGCAGTGTGTAATGCGTCGAGGCGACTGGGAGCCGACAAGCTGTTGCCGCGCGGAATTTTTGAACATGGTCAGTTTTTCGGAGCCCCGCGCGATGTCGGGACGAACTCCGCACAATTCCGCACGGATCGAAGTGGGACTGGCCCCGCGACGCCGGACGGCTCAAGCGACTACGTTAGTTCGCGCCCATCGCATGGAGTTGCATGCTGGTTGGACAGGCCCTTAAGTCGATCGACACTGAAAGTGTTGTGTAATGCAGGAACTGCAGGTGCTGGGTTAAACTGAAGATAGGCACAAACAGCTGGATTATCTCAGCGGGACAGGCAGCATCTCTGGAAGGAATGGGCGACGTTTCGGTTCGAGACCCTTCTTCAGACCTGAAAGTAATGACGGGTAGGCTGAGCTTGGGCAAAATGTATCGCAGAAATGTGTCAGCGGATCTGTGGCTGACCAGAAGTCGAAGAGGAATAAAAATGTCCCGCAAATTATGTTCTTCTGCGCTTTGCTCTGTGAGAAAGCAAAAATGAAAGCATGATCCATCTGAAGCTCAATTGGTTCCTGACCGGACTTCTGGCCCAGTTCCAACGTGACAGTATTTTTAATGTTGACGTTGTGTAATCGCTGACCTTTTATTAAACGGTACTTTGAGGGTTTCAGAAAAGACCTTGCAATGTGAATGAAGTTCCTCCTTCTGGTTGTGAGCCGGGGTGGAAGGGAAGAAATGCGTCTCGTACAAGGCCGATTCTGGTAAGCGTAGGAAAGATCGTGAATGAGAATTGGTGGCGAACTTTCCCGGTATCGTTGGCCGATGACTCTGTGACTTTCTGTCTTTTCGCTGACGTGGAAACAAGTGTACAATACACCAAGTCTAACAGCTTTGGGGGAGAAGGCAGGTACAGGATACTGAGTTGGATGATCAGCCATGATCACATTGAATGGCAGTGCTGGCTCGAAGGGCCGAATGGCCTACTCCTGCATCTATTGTCTATTGTCAATTGAGACCTCGAGAACCAGACTGATTCCTGGGGTGTCAGGACTGTCTTATGAACAAAGACTGGATAGACTCGGTTTATACTCTCTAGAATTTAGGAGATTGAGAGGGGATCTTATAGAAACGTACAAAATTCTTAAGGGGTTTGACAGGCTAGATGCCAGAAGATTGTTCCCGATGTTGGGGAGGTCCAGGACAAGGGGTCACAGCTTAAGGATAAGGGGGAAATCCTTTCGGACCGAGATGAGAAGGACTTTTTTCACACAGAGAGTGGTGGGTCTCTGGAACTCTCTGCCACAGAGGGTAGTTGAGGCCAGTCCTTTGGCTATATTTAAGCCCGCTGCCTCTAGGGGTTTGGAGAGACCATTGGAAGAGAGATCTGCCCTCTGGGACAACTCATGGCCATCAGTTTAGTTCCCATCAGCAAGCAGAACATTGGGGGGTTCGAGTCCAACCCCTGGGGCCCCTGTATCACATTTAGTTCAGCGATACAGTGCCCTTCGGCCCACCAAGTCCACACTGACCAGCGATCCCCCACACATTATCCCACACACGCTAGGGACAATTTATACTTATACCAAACCTAGAGTTAGTGTAAGGGTCACACTTAGGGCTAGGGCTAGGGTTAGTTCAGTCTACACTCACTGAATCCATCCCTGTGAAAAGTTAGAGACGGTGATCGGATCTGGAAGCGGACCCATACATCTGTAAATAATACTGAACGACTCAGACATCTTTTCAGTTGCACAATTGATTTTATTGTATTAATTTTAATATGTTAATGTTTAAAATCCATGCATTGAAGGAAGAATATTTCACAGCCCATCTGTGGTCCCTAACCCTAACCCCAACCCCAACCCCAACCCCAACCCTAACCCCAACCCCAACCCCAACCCCAACCCCAACCCCAACCCTAACCCCAACCCCAACCCCAACCCCAACCCCAACCCCAACCCCAACCCCAACCCTAACCCCAACCCCAACCCCAACCCCAACCCCAACCCCAACCCCAACCCTAACCCCAACCCCAACCCCAACCCCAACCCCAACCCCAACCCCAACCCCAACCCCAACCCCAACCCTAACCCTGATCCTAACACTAACACTAAAAACGGACTGTGTTCAAAAATTCCGCGCGGCAACGGCTTGTCGGCTCGTAGTCGCCTCGACGCATTACACACCGCCCCGACATCGTGCCTCCGTGACCCTCTCTGTAGGTGCCTCCATGACCCTCTACGTGTGTGGCTACATGGCCCTCTGTGTGTGTGACTCTGTGCCCCTCTCTGTCCTGACGAACTTAGCTTAAGACTTCGCTCCAAGTTCGCCTCACTTTGCGCCGCGTTGCGCCACTCACCCGACCTCCGCGCGGCCCTCACTGCCGGTTTGGTCGCGCTTGCCGCATGCAGGCGCATGCTGGTGGGAACGGCCCTGTACAGGGGATCACCTGACCTCCGCGCGGCCCCCGCTTCTAGTTTGATCGCGCTCATCGCATGGAGTCGGATGCTGGTAGGACAGGCCCTTAACTCTCTCTTGAATCCATCCAGTGAATTGGCCTCCACCGCCTTCTGTGGTAGAGAATTCCACAGATTCACAACTCTCTGGGTGAAAAAGCATTTCATCTCCGTTCTAAATGGCCGACCCCTTATTCTTAAACTGTGTGACCCCCTGGTTCTGGACTCCCCCAACATGGGGAACATTGTTCCTGCATCTAGCCTGTCCAATCCCTTACATGATACTGCCGTGGTGGTAAAACGACAAGACCTTTGGACATCCCCAGACGTTGGCGATCTGGTTTTCCCGAGCTTTCAAGATTATTCATCTAGACCTGAGAGTGCCGGGAAGAACCGACATGCGACATCGCATTGAATGCAGAACTCCGCAAATTAGGCTTGCAAACATTTGCGAATTCCCCAGTGCATGCATGCATTATTGACCAATGCCCTTCTGATTTCCAAAATACCCACCCTCTGCCAATCCCACCCTTCCAACAATAGACAAAAGGTGCAGGAGTAGGCCATTCGGCCCTTCAAGCCAGCACCGCCATTCAATGTGATCATGGCTGATCATCCCCAACCTTTCTCTCTATGCCTAGGAAGGACCTGCATAGATAGACACAAAATGCTGGAGTAACTCAGCGGGACAGGCAGCATCTCTGGAGAGAAGGAATGGGCAACGTTTCGGATTTTTTTGAATTCGGAATGTCCAAAGACATCCCATTCCCGGCTCCTGCGAATCCCATTCCCATCCTCACCGATCCTCATTCCCAATTACACGGACCATGTACCCGGGCTTTAGCTTGCCCCTCATGTTTTGGGTATCGTCTTGGGAGGTTGTCTTGGAGGGGAGGATGCTCCTCAAACTGCGGAGCATCCTGGACAATACAGCTCACCCCCTCCATGACACACTGGTCAACCTAAGGAGCACCTTCAGCAACAGACTGGTTCCCACCAAGATGCAGCACAGAACGCCACAGGAGATCCTTCTTCCCTGTGGCTATCAAACTGTACAACTCCTCCCCCTTCTGCCGTGGGGTCGACTGACTCTTCCCCCCCACCCCACACCGCCCCCCCCCCCCAATCTTTGCACACCCCAAAATCCTTTACACTCGTCTCTTTGATTTCACGTTTCAAGTGTTTTGTGTGTTATGACGCACCAAACCACAGTCGCACCAGCTTCTCGTTCTCACCCAGCAAACACCTAACGACGGCCTGTTTCCTTTATCATCGTTAGTTTTTGCATCTTTCATTCATTGTTCTTTATCTCTCCACATCACCGTCTATATCTCACGTGTTCATTTTCCCTAAACTAGCCTGAAGAAGGGTCTCGACCAGTAACGTCACCCATTCCTTCTCTCCAGAGACGCTGCCCGTCCCGCTGAGTTACTCCAGCGTTTTGTGTCTGTCTTGTGTTTTATGACTGTTGGAGGACCAACTTCCCTCCTGGGATAAATAAAGTTCTATCACATCGTACTGTACCGCGCTGTAATGTGGCGTATCGTATTGTATAATATTGTACCGTATTGTATTGTATAATATCGCATCGTTGGTACCGTATTGTATTGTATAATATTGTACCGTATTGTATTGTATAATATCGCATCGTTTTGGTACCGTATTGTATTGTATAATATCGCATCGTTTGGTACCGTATTGTATTGTATAATATCGCATCGTTTGGTACCGTATTGTATTGTATAATATCGCATCGTTTGGTACCGTATTGTATTGTATAATATCGCATCGTTTTGGTACCGTATTGTATTGTATAATATTGTACCGTATTGTATTGTATAATATCGCATCGTTTTGGTACCGTATTGTATTGTATAATATCGCATTGTTTTGTACCGTATTGTATTGTATAATATCGCATCGTTTGGTACCGTATTGTATTGTATAATATCGCATCGTTTGGTACCGTATTGTATTGTATAATATCGCATCGTTTGGTACCGTATTGTATTGTATAATATCGCAACGTTTGGTACCGTATTGTATTGTATAATATCGCATCGTTTGGTACCGTATTGTATTGTATAATATCGCATCGTTTGGTACCGTATTGTATTGTATAATATCGCATCGTTTGGTACCGTATTGTATTGTATAATATCGCATCGTTTGGTACCGTATTGTATTGTATAATATCGCATCGTTTGGTACCGTATTGTATTGTATAATATCACATCGTTTGGTACCGTATTGTATTGTATAATATCACATCGTTTGGTACCGTATTGCATCGTATCGCACCGCACCGTATTGTATTTGTATCGTACCCCGGGGGGGGGGAAGGGGGGGGGACATGGGGGGTGGGAAGACACAGATCCACAGCTATGTGGCAGCAGCACCCTCTCGACCATACGCGTGGCAAGATGGGCCATACCCGTCTGCTGCCCGTATCCATGTTGGCAGGTGGCTGCCTAATCAAGATGTGTGTCGCGTTTAATTAAATTAGGAATGCTGGTTTCCAGGGAGGATGCGTGTTTAGAGAGAAGGCTGCTTAATCAGAGCAGGGATAAAGAACAGCTTTGTAGTGAGATCAATTATCAGCGCTCCCCGCCCATTCATTTACATCAGCTCTGTCTGCCAATATGCATCCATTGAATGGACTTAGACAATTAACCCCTTCAAAGCCGGCACTCGACTTCACCTCTCTCTGCGAAGAGAGTTCTGCCCCATCCTCTCTAGCCTCTTCTCTATGGCCTTCCCTGCCACCGACTTGAGCAACCAGCGTGAAAAAATGCTGTTGGAAGGAACTGCAGGTGCTGGCTTAGCTTAGTTTAGTTTAGTTTAGTTTAATTTAGTTTAAGGTAGACAAAAATGCTGGAGAAACTCAGCGGGTGAGGCAGCATCTGTGGAGTGAAGGAAATAGGCGACGTTTTGGGCCAAAACCCTTCTTCAGACAGTTTAGTTTGCAGTGCAGAAACAGAGCCTATGGCTCACCGAGTCCGTGCCGACCAGCGATCCCCGCACACTAACACGATCCTGCTCACACTAGGGACAATTTTCATTTTTACTGAAGCCAATGAACCGACAAATGTGCACGTACGTCTTTGGAGTGTGGGAGGAAACCGGAGCACCCGGAGAAAACCCTAGTGGATCACGGGGAGAACGTACAAACTCCACACAGACAGCTCCCGTAGTCAGGATCGAACCCAGATCGTGGGCACTGTAACTCTACAACTAGCGCCACCGTGCAGCATCGCAGAGAGGCACAAAAGGCTGGATATCTCAGCTGGTAAGGCAGCATCTCTGGAGAAAAGGGATAGGTGATGTATCGGATTCAGACCTCTCTTCACTCTGAATGATCTGGGGGTGAGTTTGGATGCATGTGCTGTCTGATTGAGCAATTCCTCAATATATGTTTATTTAGTTTAGAGAACAGGCCCTTCGGCCCACTGAGTCCATGCCAACCCGTTCACACTATCGAGACAAAGAACTGCAGATGCTGGTTTATACCAAGATAGAGGCAAAGTGGTGGAGTATCCTTCTTCAGGCATTCATACAACTTCACGACGGAGTAGTCTCGCCACTACTCGTTCTATGTATCCACTTCCTCGTCCTACACAGGAAGGGCAATTTACAATTTACAGAAGCCAATTAATCTACAAACACGCACGCCTTTAGGATGTGGGAGGAAACCTGAGCACCAGGAGGAAAGCAACGCAGGTCACGGGGAGAACGTGCAAACTCCGTACAGACAGCACCCGTGGTCGGGATCGAACCTGGGTCTCCAGCGCTGCAAGGCAGCAACTCTACCGCTGCGCCACCATCAGTAGCAGCCTGACCTCCAACATATTCTTTGTTTAATTTAGATTACCCGCATCTGTGGGTATCGTTTCATTTAGACCACATCAAGAGTCTAGTCGAGGTCCAAGATTCAAGAGAGTTTATTGTCGTGTGTCCCAGATAGGACAATGAAATTCTTGCTTTGCTTCAGCACAACAGAATATAGACGGCATGAATACAGAACAGATCAGTGTGTCCATACACCATTATATAAATATATACACACATCAATAAATAAACTGATAAAGTGCAAATAAACAGATAATGGGCTATTAATGTTCAGAGTTTTGTTTGAGTTGAGTTTAATAGCCTGATGGCTGTGGGGAAGCAGCTATTCCTGAACCTGGACGTTGCAGTCTTCAGGCTCCTGTACCTTCTACCTGAAGGCAGCGGGGAGATGAGTGTGTGGCCAGGATGGTGTGGGTCCTTGATGATGCTGCCAGCCTTTTTGAGGCAGCGACTGCGATAGATCCCCTCGATGGAAGGAAGGTCAGAGCCGATGATGGACTGGGCAGTGTTTACTACTTTTTGTAGTCTTTTCCGCTCCAGGGCGCTCAAGTTGCCGAACCAAGCCACGATGCAACCGGTCAGCAAGCTCTCTACTGTGCACCTGTAGAAGTTAGAGTCCTCCTTGACAAACCGACTCACCGTAATCTTCTCTGGAAGTTGAGGCGCTGATGAGCTTTCTTAATAATTGCATCAGTGCTCTCGGACCAGGAAAGATGTTCACAGATGCGCATGCCCAGGAATTTGAAGATCTTGACCCTCTCCACCATCGACCCGTTGATATAAACGGGACTGTGGGCGTCAAGAGTGTTTAAATGCATATATACCGAAACAGAATAGAGAAATGCAGGGGGTGTTTTGCTGCCTCGCAGCGCCAGAGACCCGGGTTCAATCCTGACTACGGGCGCTGTCTGTACGGAGTTTGTACGTTTTCCCCATGACTTGCGTGGGTTTTCTCCGGGTGCTCCGGTTTCCTCCAAAGATGTGCAGATTTGTCAGTTAAATGGCTCATGTAAAATTGTAAATTGTCCCTGGTGTGTAGGATAGTGCTAGTGTACGGGGTGATCGCTGGTCGGCCAGTTTAATCTCTAAAACTTAACGTCTAAAGGTTTCTTCTTCTTGCGTGTGGCGTGCACGGCCTAAAGTTGTTGGACAACTTGTTCTATTTGATCTTCTGTTTGTGCACGTCGAGTTGATTGCATTAGTCGAAACAGGGCGGACCACGTGAAGGTTGCAATCTTCCCACCCCGTCTAAAGGTGTATAAACACAATACTCAATAAATATCATAATATTATAAAACTAACAGAATAAGTTAATGTCATAGGAGCAGAATTAGGCCATTCGGCCCATTGAGTCTTCTCTGTTATTCATTCATGGCTGATCCATCTTTCCCTCTCAATCCCATTCCCCTGCCTTCTATTCATAACCCTTGATACCCTTACCAACCAAATATCTGTCAATTTTCACCTTGACAATATCCAATGACTTGGCCTTCACAGCCGTCTGTGGCTATTTTACCATCCTCTTTCTGAAGAAATTCCTCCTTATCTCCTGTCTAAAGGCATGTCCTATTATTATGAGTCTTGTTGACTATAGATTAATTAAAAAATATATAAGACAGAAACCTACAATCCCGTGGACGCAAGCTAGTTTGTCCTTTAACTGGACTTTGCCCAGTCCATCATCGGCTCTGACCTCCCCACCATCGAGGGGATCTATCGCAGTCGCTGCCTCAAAAAGGCTGGCAGCATCATCAAGGACCCACACCATCCTGGCCACACACTCATCTCCCCGCTATCTTCAGGTAGAAGGTACAGGAGCCTGAAGACTGCAACGTCCAGGTTCAGGAATAGCTACTTCCCCACAGCCATCAGGCTATTAAACTCAACTCAAACAAAACTCTGAACATTAATAGACCATTATCTGTTTATTTGCACTTTATCTGTTTATTTATTGATGTGTGTATATATGTATATAATGGTATATGGACACACTGATCTGTTCTGTATTCATGCCTACAATACAAAAGGCAGGTACAGGATACTGAGTTGGATGATCAGCCATGATCATATTGAATGGTGGTGCAGGCTCGAAGGGCCGAATGGCCTCCTCCTGCACCTCATTTCTATGTTTCTATGATTCTAATATTCTGTTGTGCTGAAGCAAAGCAAGAATTTCATTGTCCTATCTGGGACACACGACAATAAACTCTCTTGAATCTTGTAAGCTAAGATTGTGGTAGTCAATGACCTGATGGATATGGCCTGGAACAGTTTCTAAATCTGTTGCCCATTCAGCCTCTTCCCAACATATGGGACCATGTCCTGTGAAGCTCAATGAGGCTATTTTAAGAGTGTTTTATCGTCATCAGTCCCGGACAGAACAATGACATTTTCGCTTGGAGCAGCACGATAGAATATGTATCACGGTACTCTGTAAGTATCAAGCCCCTATCCCACTGCGGCAACCTAATTGGCGAGTTTAGGAGCGTTTGCCCTCGACTCATACTCGCAGCATGGTCGACACGAGGTCCTAGGAGGTCTTCGTAACTCTCCTTAATGCTTGAGAGTAGTCCCCGCGTACTCGAGGCCTCAACTAGGTCGCGGCGTATTTTTCAACATGCTGAAAAATGCCCGCAAGTAAAAAAAGGTCGCCATGTAAAAAAATAGAAATTTTTTTACTCGTAGATTTAGTCGTGGTAGGTCGTCATGTTAGTGGTCGGTAATCGAGGGTAGTTGTAGCTGGTCTTCATCATAGTTGAAGGAGGTCTTCAACATGACACTTTTTCAAACTCTTCTAAACTTGCCAATTAGGTCGCCGGAATGGGACAGCCCCTTAAGACAGCACCCGAGGTCAGGATCGCACCCGGGTCACCGGCGACTGTGCCACCCTTCACTCTCGCAAACCTCAGCTGGCAGCAAGTGTGAGGCGGGCAGATATGCGTGTGATTTGGCAACAAAGAGGTTAATCACCCAGCCCTGTGTGTGGACGCACACTGGCAGACAGGGAGCTAATCTAAATGAAAAGGCAGGGATAACGGATAATTAATCTAACTACAATGCATCTCTTTATCCTCATTCTGATTAAACAGGCAGGCTTTTCAAAAAATATTTTTATATATTTTTTCCAGAATGAGGTAAATAGCACTTGGCCCTGGATTAAACCACCATCTGGTGGTGGACAAGCCAGCGTTGGGTAAACTAACTCATCACGTTATCAGCTCAGGGAATCACATTCGGGAGCAGATTAGGCAGCGCACTATTGACCTATTCTCCTCTCACCTCATTTATCACTTCATGGAGCCTTCATCCCCAAGCCCGGTGAGTTTAGACGTTTAGATCGAAGGTAGACACAAAATGCTGGAGTAACTCAGCGGGCCAGGAAGCATCTATGGAGGGAAGGAATGGGCGAGGTTTCAGGTCGAGACATCGATTCCTTCTCTCCACAGACATCGATTCCTTCTCTCCTGACCCGCTGAGTACACTCCTGCATTTTGTGTCTATCTTCGATTTAAACCCGCATCTGCAGTTCTTTCCTACACATTAGGTGTTTAAAAGTTCAGTTTAGTTTATTGTCACGTGTACCGAGGTAGTGTGAAAAGCTCTTGTTGCGTGCTATCCGGTCAGGAGAAAGACAAGACTTTTTTTAAAAAATATTTCAAAATAGACTTTATTCGGGTACTAAATATTTACAATACATCAACCGTGCGAAAAATTCATCCGACATTTTCGGAGGCTATACAAATTGTTCCATACAGTCTATATACATTGCTCAAATTTCACGTGCCACTCATGTGGCCCCCCGGCGTGGGATACCTTCCCTTATTTTGAGGGGCGTCTCCACCATACCGTGCCCCCCATGTCCAGCAGCGGAAGGACCTTAGACTGTGGCCCTCCCCCACCGAGCCTTGGCGCTGGCTGCACCGAGCTTCAGTGCGTCCCTCAGCACGTACTCCTGCAATCTGCAGCGGGCCAGTCGGCAACATTCCCCAACGGACATCTCGCTCTGCTGGGTGGTGAACAACGCTCAGGCAGACCAGAGAGCGTCTTTCACCGAGTTGATAACCCTCCGGCAGCACTTGGTCAGTCTCTGAATGTGTCCCTGGGAACAGTCCGTAAATCACAGAGTCCTCTGTGACGGAGCTGTTTGGGATAAAGCGTACCAGGGACCCTTGCATTTTTCTCCAGACTCTTTTAGCAAATCCACACTCTGCAAAGAGGTGGGCAACCGTCTCCTCTCCATAGCAGCCGTCCCGAGGGCAGCGTGCGCTGGCAGTGAGGACAATACATGATTACAATTGAGCCGTTTACAGTGTATAGATACATGATAACAAATACAGTGGAACAGAGGGATCTGGGAATAACCGTGCATAGTTCCTTGAAGGTGGAATCTCATATAGATAGGGTGGTAAAGAAAGCGTTTGGTGTGCTAACCTTTATAAATCAGAGCATTGAGTATAGAAGCTGGGGTGTAATGTTAAAATTGTACAAGGCATTGGTGAGACCAAATCTGGAGTATGGTGTACAATTTTGGTCGCCCAATTATAGGAAGGATGTCAACAAAATAGAGAGGGTACAGAGGAGATTTACTAGAATGTTGCCTGGGTTTCAAGAGCGAAGTTACAGAGATAGGTTGAATAAGTTAGGTCTTTATTCTCTGGGGCGCAGAAGGTTAAGGGGGGACTTGATAGAGGTCTTTAAAATGATGAGAGGTATAGACAGAGTTGATGTGGACAAGCTTTTCCCTTTGAGAATAGGGAAGATTTCAAACAAGAGGACATGACTTTAGAATTAAGGGGCAGAAGTTTAGGGGTAACATGAGGGGGAACTTCCAGTCTGAAGAAGGGTCTCGACCCGAAACGTCGCCTATCTCCTTCGCTCCTTAGATGCTGCTGCACCCGCTGAGTTTCTCCAGCTTTTTGTGTAACCCATGAGGGGGAACATCTTTACTCAGAGAGTGGTAGCGGTGTGGAATGAGCTTCCAGTGGAAGTGGTGGCGGCAGGTTTGTTGGTATCATTTAAAAATAAATTGGATAGGCATACGGATGAGAAGGGTATGGAGGGTTATGGTATGAGTGCAGGCAGGTGGGACTAAGGGAAAAAAATTGTTCGGCACTTGAAGGGCCGAGATGGCCTGTTTCCGTGCTGTAATTGTTATATGGTTATAAGGGAATAACGTTTAGTGCAAGGTAAAGCCAGCAAAGTCCGGTCAAGGATAGTCCGAGGGTCACCAATGAGGTAGATAGTAGTTCAGCACTGCTCTCTGGGTGTGGTAGGATGATTCAGTGGCCTGATAACAGTTGGGAAGAAACTGTCCCTGAATCTGGAGGTGTGCGTTGGTTTTCACACTTCTGTACCTTCTGTCTGATGGGAGGGGGAGAAGAGGGAGTGGCCGGGGCGAGACTGGTCCTTGATGATGCTGCCGGCCTTACCGAGGCAGCGCGAGGTACAAATGGAGTCAATGGAAGGATGAGGGGGGAGACCTCATTCCGAATAGTGAAAGCCCTGGATAGAGGATGTTCCCACTAGTGGGAGAATCTAGGACCAGAGGGCACAGCCTCAGGATAAAAGGACGCACCTTTAGAAAGGAGCTGAGGAGGAATTTCATTAGTCGGAGGGTGGTGAATCTGTGGGATGCATTGCCACAGACGGCTGTGGAGCCGAGGCAGAGGTAGAGGACACCATGGCAACGCTTGGCCAGGCAGGCCCTGCAATGTCACCATGGCAACGGGCCTTCATAGTTAGGTCAAGATCCCTGCACCTACAGCAAATGGGACTCGAAAATGGCGACTCTGTTTACTGAGAGTACTAGATCTGAGATGCCGAACTGTGACAATAATGTGCCATTGAACCAAATTCAAAGACCAAATTATCTTTGGATTGTAAAGTGCTTTGCTGAAGCCCCAGAGAGGTCTGGTTCAATGTGTCTGATTCCCGTGAAGTTCGGTCTAAGTTCCATGGCCCACTTCTAGGCAATGTTTAGAAATAAACCCTGTAGGAATTTAGACTTTCCAGCGAGGAAACAGGCCCTTCGGCCCGTCGAGTCCGTGCTGGCCAGCGTTCGTCACATACACTAGCACAAACCTACAAACCAGGGACAAATTACATATTTGCAGTAGCCAATTAACATAGAAACATAGAAACATAGAAAACAGGTGCAGGAGTAGGCCATTCGGCCCTTCGAGCCTGCACCGCCATTCAATATGATCATAGCTGATCATCCAACTCAGTATCCTGTACCTGCCTTCTCTCCATACCCCCTGATCCCTTTAGCCGCAAGGGCCACATCTAACTCCCTCTTAAATATAACCAATGAACTGGCCTCAACTACCTTCTGTGGCAGAGAATTCCACAGATTCACCACTCTCTGTGAGAAAAATGTTTTTCTCATCTCAGACTTCCCCCTTATCCTTAAACTGTGACCCCTTGTTCTGGACTTCCCCAACATCGGGAACAATCTTCCTGCATCTAGCCTGTCCAACCCCTTAAGAATTTTGTAAGTTTCTATAAGATCTCCCCTCAATCTTCTAAATTCTAGCGAGTACAAGCCGAGTCTATCCAGTCTTTCTTCATATGGAAGTCCTGACATCCCAGGAATCAGTCTGGTGAACCTTCTCTGTACCCCCTCTATGGAAAGAATGTCTTTCTACCCACAAACCTGCACGTCTTTGGAGTGTGGGAAGAAACCGGAGCTACTGGAGAAAACCCACGTGGTCACAGGGAGGACGTACAAACTCCGTACAGACAGCTTTTCACTGTCTTTGCCCTGCATTAAACGTTCTTCCCAGCTATGATCGGGCAACTGAACCATGCTACCAACAACCAGAGAGCAGTCCTCAACTACAATCGACCTCATTGGAGGCCTTCGGACTGTCTTGGATCGGACTTTACTCACTCTATCTCGCACAAAACGTTATTCACGTTATTCCCTTTATCGTGCTTTGGTACTTAGGGCGGGAGATTGCAACCTTCACGTGGTCCGCCCTGTTTCGACGAATGCAATCAACCCGGCGTGCACAATCAAATAAGATCAAATAGAACAAGTTGTCCGACAACTTTAGGCTGTGCACGCCATATGCAAGAGGAAGAGTGCATCGGTACTCTGTGGACGGCTCGATTGTAATCACGTGCTGTCTTTCCATTGGCTGGTTAGCACGCAACACAAGGCTTTTCACTGTACCTCGGTACACGTGACAATAAACTACACTGAAGCTAGTCAGGATCGAACCTTGGAATGCTGCACTGTGAGGCAGCAACTCTACCGCTGGAAGGAGTGGGGGTCTGATAGAGGGTCACGCAACATTTACAGGCGACTGCTGGCACCCGTGATAGGTCGCCAAAATTTTCAACATGTTGAAAACTCAGCGGCGACCAGAAAGACCCTTTGGAGACCTCTAACAACCATAGGAGACCTCTCACGGCCATCGGTGACCTCTCACGACCACACAGCCCGTACGGTCGTGAGAGGTCTCCGATGGTTGTGAGAGGTCTCCAAAGAGTCTTTCTGGTCCCCATGAGTTTTCAACATGTTGAAAATGTCGGCGACCTATCACGGGTGCCAGCAGTCGCCTGTAAAGATTGTGTAAGTGGGACAGGCCCTTAACCTTACTTCAGCTCTCCCTCATCCCCCCGACCCGAGCCTTTTGAAACTCAACGCTGTAATTTTAGACGTGATAAACAAACGAGTACGTTAGGATTTGACAATGAGGAGCCACCAGATACCAGCATACAGTATTTGTCTTTGGAGCTCCCCTTACAATAGTCTTAGAAGCATCCCACACACACAGGGGCGATAGATAACAGCCTCCTCAAGTTTCCCATCTTATTGGCCAAGTTCCCTGTGCACAAACAGTCTTCTCTGTGAAGAAACTTTAGTAGTTTCTCTTGTTGTCAGGAGCCTTGAGTTGAGAGCTTCTGTAAGCCTTTGGCAGCGCTTTGAAGTGGCTGCTTTTGAAAGGACTGTTTGCACAAGTCCCATTCCCCCTCCTTGATCCATATCTGCCTGCTTTCCTCCTCTCTTCAAAGTGGTTCCCTAATTAAGCCTTCCTCCCGGGCTGCAGCAAAAACAAAAACAGGTGAAAACTAACGGTTTGGTCGCACGTAATGATGACCCTTTGCTGACTGTTGTTGAGTATATTTTCATGTAAAGCTTTTCCTCGACTCATGAAAAGCCAGCACTTTTCCCAGCGCTCGATGCTCAGTTTACATAGAAACATAGAAACATAGAAAATAGGTGCAGGAGGAGGCCATTCAGCCCTTCGAGCCAGCACCGCCATTCATTGTGATCATGGCTGATCGTCCCCAATCAATAACCCGTGCCTGCCTTCTCCCCATATCCCTTGACTCCACCAGCCCCTAGAGCTCTATCCAACTCTCTCTTAAATCCATCCAGTGATCTGGCCTCCACTGCCCTCTGTGGCAGGGAATTCCACAAATGTCTGAAGAAGGGTCACGACACGAAACGTCGCCTATCTCCTTCGCTCCTTAGATGCTGCTGCACCCGCTGAGTTTCTCCAGCTTTTTGTGTAATCCACAAATTCACAACTCTCTGGGTGAAAATGTTTTTTCTCACCTCAGTCTTAAATGGCCTCCCCTTTATTCTAAGACTGTGGCCCCTGGTTCTGGACTCGCCCAACATTGGGAACATTTTTCCTGCATCTATCTTGTCCAGTCCTTTTATAATTTTATATGTTTCTATAAGATTTCCCCCTCATCCTTCTAAACTCCAGTGAATACAAGCCTTTCCTCATATGACAGTCCCGCCATCCCAGGGATTAATCTTGTGAACCTACGCTGCACTGCCTCAATCACAAGGATGTCCTTCCTCAAATGAGGAGACCAAAACTGTACGCAATACTCCAGATGTGGTCTCACCAGAGCCCTATACAACTGCAGAAGAACCTCTTTACTCCTATACTGAAATCCTCTTGTTATGAATGCCAACATTCCATACACAACGAGCTATCAGCTTCTCCGACTGTTTTGCGCGACTAGCCAGTCCGAAGAAGGGTCTCAACCCGAAATGTCACCAATTCCTCTTCTCCAGAGATGCCGCCCGTCCCACTGAGTTACTCCAGCTTTTTGTGTCTATCTTCGGTTTAAACCAGCATCTGCAGTTCATAGAAACATAGAAAATAGTTGCAGGAGGATGCCATTTGGCCCTTTGACCCAGCACCTCCATTCATTGTGATCATGGCTGATCGTCCCCAATCAATAACCCGTGCCTGCCTTCTCCCCATATCCCTTGACTCCACCAGCCCCTAGAGTTCTATCTTTCATTTCTAGACTTCCATTCAAAATAGCCTGTCTTTAGTTTTTAGTGCAGCGCAGAAACAGGCCCTTCGGCCCACCGAGTCCATGCCAACCAGCGATCCCCGCACAATAACACACTTTTTGCAATTAAGCCAAGTTAATGAACCTACAAATGTAGGAAACTGGATATGTCGGGGGAAACCTACGCAGGTCAGTTCAGTTAAGTTTAGTTTATCGTCACGTGTACCGAGGTTCAGCGCAAAGCTTTTGTCGCGTGCTATCACGGGTAGAACGTCCAAACTCCGTACAGACAGCACCCGTAGTCAGGATCGAACCTGGGTCCCTGGCACTGTGAGGCAGCAGCTCTACCGCTGCGCCACCGTGCCGCCATGCTGCCCACAAACTAACCTGCCCTTTCTTCTCTCCCGATGGTATGAACCCACAATGGGATGGGGTCTCCTCCACTGCCTCTGTCTATTCCATCCGTAGGTCAAGGATTTCAGCTGCAGGGTTAGCTAGAACAAGCTGGAAATTGGGCAGAGAGGAGATTGTCAGAGGCAGGTATTAAAGGGTCTGTCCCACTTGGCCGTCATTTGCGCCTCATTTACGCGTTATATGTAAATGAGGTCAACGCGTCGTGACGCGTGGGGTGCGCATGGTGAGGCGTGGAATCGTATTCGGCGGCACGTGTGATCGCGCGGCGCTCCAGGATTTAGTACAGGAATAAAATCCTCGCGTGCCTCCTGCATGACGTATCGCATACGCACGCTGACGCATCGGATACGCGCGCTGACGCAATGGCATCGTACGCTGGCATCTCAACGTCTCACGTGTATCGCGTGGTGGTGCATGGTCAACGTCCTTACGTCCTTGCGTCAACGTCCTGCCGCGCGCCGCGGGGTATTCCAATGACGTCACGCGCACCAGACGGCTGTGCTGACACGTGATTTGCGCGCAACATCGCGCATCGCAACGCGTCGACCTATTTTACATGCGACGCGTAAATGAGGCACAAATGACGGCCAAGTGGGACAGGCCCTTTAGGATTGAAATAGGGCAGAGAGGGGAAGGAGCGAAAGATGCAATGAGTGAGGCAGGTTTCTACGCAGGCGGCGGCCCTTTAGTCTTGTTTAGTTTAGTTTAGAGAGGCACAGCGCGCAAACAGACACGTCGGCCCACCGTGTCCGCACCGACCAGCGATCCCCACACACTAAAGGGGCTCTCTCACTGCGGCGACCTAATTGGCGAGTTTAGAAGAGTTTGCCCTTGACTCATACTCGACACGAGGTCCTAGGAGGTCTTGGTAACTCTCCTTCATGCTCGAGAGTAGTCCCCGTGTACTCGAGGCCTCAGCTAGGTCGCGGCGTATTTTTCAACATGTTAAAAAATGCCCGCGTGTAAAAAATGACGCCATGGAAGAAAATCGATACTTTTTTTATTCGTAGGTTTAGTCGAAGTAGATCGTAGTAGGTCGGCATGTTAGTCGTAGGTAGTCGAGGGTAGTTGAAGGTAGTCTTCATCATAGTCAAAGGAGGTCTTCAACATGTCACTTTTTCAAACTCTCCTAAACTCTTCGAAACTCTCCAATTAGGTCGCCGCAGTGGGACAGCCCCTTAACACTACCCTACACACACCAGGAACAAGTGTACAATATACCAAGCCTAATCGCTTTGGGGGAGAAGGCAGGTACGGGATACTGAGTTGGATGATCAGCCATGATCATATTGAATGGTGGTGCTGGCTGGAAGGGCCAAATGGCCTACTCCTGCACCTATTGTCTATTGTCAATTGAGACCTTCCATCAGACTGATTCCTGGGATGTCAGGGCTGTCTTATGAACAAACACTGCATAGACTCGGTTTATACTCTCTAGAATTTAGGAGATTGAGAGGGGATCTTATAGAAACTTACAAAATTCTTAAGGGGTTGGACAGGCTAGATGCAGGAAGATTGTTCCCGATGTTGGGGAGGTCCAGGACAAGGGGTCACAGCTTAAGGATAAGGGGGAAATCCTTTAGGACCGAGATGAGAAGGACTTTTTTCACACACAGAGTGGTGGGTCTCTGGAACTCTCTGCCACAGAGGGTAGTTGAGGCCAGTTCATTGGCTATATTTAAGAGGAAGTTAGATGTGGCCCTTGTGGCTAAGGGGATCAGGGGGTATGGAGAGAAGGCAGGTACGGGATACTGAGTTGGATGATCAGCCATGATCATATTGAATGGCGGTGCAGGCTCGAAGGGCCGAATGGCCTACTCCTGCACCTAATTTCTATGTTTCTATGTTTCTATGTCCTTCCCCTCCATAGATGCTGCTCAACCCGGGCTGGCACGGTGGCCTAGCGGTAGAGTCGCTGCCTCACAGCGCCAGAGACCCGGGTTCGATCCTGACCTTGGGTGCTGTCTGTACGCAGTTTGTACAATCTCCCCGTGACCGCGTGGGTTTTCTCCGGGTGCTCTGGTTTCCTCCCACATCACGAGAACGTGCATGTTTTTTTCACGTTATTTGGCTTCTGTAAATTGTCCCTAGTGGGTAGGATAAAACTAGTATAAGGAGGGGGGTTACACAAAAGGCTGGAGAAACTCAGCGGGTGCAGCAGCATCTAAGGAGCGAAGGAGATAGGCGACGTTTCGGGTCGAGACAGTGTAAGGAGGGGATGGTTGGTCGGCAGGGACTCGGTGGGCCGAAGAGCCTGTTTCCACGCTAAACTAGTTCTATCCCACACACACACCAGGGACAATTTGCAGAAGCAAATTAACCTACAAACCTGCACAACTTTGGATTGTGGGTGGAACCTGGAGCGCCCGGAGAAAGCCCATGCTGTCACAGGGAGAACGTGCAAACTCCGTACAGACAGCACCCATAGTAAACATAGAAACATGGAAACATAGGAAATAGGTGCAGAAGTAGGCCATTCGGCCCTTCGAGCCAGCACCGCCATTCAATGTGATCATGGCTGATCATCCCCAATCAGTAACCCGTTCCTGCCTTCTCCCCATATCCCTTGATTCCGTTCGCCCTTAGAGCTAAATCTAACTCTCTCTTTGAATCCATCCAGTGAATTGGCCTCCACTGCTTTCTGTGGTAGAGAATTCCACAGATTCACAACTCTCTGGGTGAAAAATGTTTTTCCTCATCTCAGCCCTAAATGGCCGACCCCTTATTCTTATACTGTGACCCCCTGGTTCTGGACTCCCCCAACATGGGGAACGTTTTTCCTGCAGTCAGGATCGAACCTGGGCCTCTGGCGCTGTGAGGCAGCGACTCTACCGCTGCGCCACCGTGCTGCACCTTTCGGGTGAAGTCTGTGGGGGGACAAGTGTTAAATCTTTAAGACCGGACGTTGCCTAGGCACAGACTGAAAACATACTGCTGTTTTCCTCGGATGGTGGCAAGACAAAACAGGGATGTGGACTTCCCGGGAATGGACATAATACTGCCCTGTGTTGGCATGGATTCAGCATCCGTGACTCTGCAGTCTGGCTGTGGACGAGGACCTCTGAGTATGCTTCTAAAACACGAACTATGCCTTAAGAGTCTGAAGAAGGGTCTCGACCCGAAACGTCGCCTATCTCCTTCGCTCCTTAGATGCTGCTGCACCCGCTGAGTTTCTCCAGCTTTTTGTGTAACCCTTAAGAGGCATATTTTAGTTTAGTTTAGTTTAGTTCAGTTTAGTTTAGAGACACAACACGGAAACAGGCCCTTCGGCCCACCGAGTCCGCGCCAGCCAGCGATCCCCGCACATTAACACTATCCTACACACACTAGGGACAATTTACACGTACGCCAAGCCAATTAACCAACAAACCTGCACGTCTGTGGGAGTGTGGGAGAACCGAAGATCTTGGAGAAAACCCACGCAAGTCACGGGGAGAACGTACAAACTCCGTACGGACAGCACCCGTGGTCGGGATCGAACCCGCGCCTCTGGCGCTGCAGGCGCTGTAGGGAAGCATCTCTTCCGGTTCCGGTTAGTTTTCAGAGGTCAGAGATCAGCCATGATTGGATGGCTGGGCCGATGGGCCGAATGGCCTAATTCTACTGTAATCTGTGGACTTCCTGCAAATTCACGAGACTTGGACAGACACTGTTCATCCTAATTCCCTGTGAGCTCACTCCGGCCAGGGAAGATCACCAGTAACTCCACCTCCTCAGAAGGCAAATGGTTATCTGGAATTTTGCCAATAACTCTCCACGGCGGCACGGTGGCGCAGCGGCAGAGTTGCTGCCATACGGCGCCAAAGACCCCGGTTCGATCCTGACCTCGGAGTTTGCACGTTCTCCCCGTGACAGCGTGGGTTTTCTCCGGGTTCTCTGGTTTCCACCCACACTCCAATGACGTGCCGGTTTGTCGGTCAATTGGATCATGGTGTGTAGGATAGCGCTAGTGAACGCGGAGATCGCTGGTTAATCTCTAAAGCTTAACGTTTAAAGGTGTATAAACACAATACTCAATAAATATCATAATATTATAAAACAAACAAAATAAGTTAATAAGACTGATTCCTGGAATGTCAGGACTGTCTTATGTACAAAGACTGCATACTCTCTAGAATTTAGGAGATTGAGAGGGGATCTTATAGAAACTTACAAAATTCTTAAGGGGTTGGACAGGCTAGATGCAGGAAGATTGTTCCCGATGTTGGGGAGGTCCAGGACAAGGGGTCACAGCTTAAGGATAAGGGGGAAATCCTTTAGGACCGAGATGAGAAGGACTTTTTTCACACACAGAGAGTGGTGGGTCTCTGGAACTCTCTGCCACAGAGGGTAGTTGAGGCCAGTTCATAGGCTATATTTAAGAGGGAGTTAGATGTGGCCCTTGTGGCTAAGGGGATCAGAGGGTATGGAGAGAAAGCAGGTACGGGATACTGAGTTGGATGATCAGCCATGATCATATTGAATGGCGGTGCAGGCTCGAAGGGCCGAATGGCCTACTCCTGCACCTAATTTCTATGTTTCTATGTTTCTAAGTCATAGGAGCAGAATTAGGCCATTCGGCCCATTGAGTCTTCTGTGTTATTCATCCATGTCTGATCTATCTTTCCCTCTCAATCCCATTCCCCCGCCTTCTCCTCATAGCCCTTGATACCTTTCCCAACCAGGTATCTGTCAATTTTCTCATTGACAATACCCAATGACTTGGCCTCCACAGCCGTCTGTGGCTATTTCACCACCCTCGATGAGATTGGCTTCGGTGAGGAATTGTAAATTCTCCCTACGTGTGCAGGATGGTGTTAGTGTGCGGGGATCGCCTGTTTCTGTGCTGTATCTTTAAACTAAGCTAAGAAAACTAAAAAGTGGATAGCAGGAGTTTGGCCCCAACACCTTCGCTGAGCCTGAAGTCATACATTGCCCCGGCCAGCTAAGAACAAGACTTACTTCCACAAATGCATGTGGGCCTTCAGTTACAATCTAACATTGACTATAATTTAGTTCAGGGATATAATGCGTGACAGGACTGGGCCTGTACTCTTTGGAGTTTAGGTGTTTGAGGGGGGACCTCATTGAGAGTCTAGGACCAGAGGTCACAGCCTCAGAGTTAAAGGGCGCTCTTTTAGGAAGGTGAGGAGGAACTTCTTTAGTCAGAGGGTAGTTAATCTGTGGAACTCATTGCCACCGAGGGCTGTGGAGGCCAAGTCAGTGGATATTTTTAAGGCAGAGATGGACAAGTTCTTGATTAGAACGGGCATCAAGGGTTATGGGGAGAAGGCAGGAAAATGGGATTAGGAGGCAGAGATCAGACATGATCAGCCACCCTGACAATGGAGGAGGCTTAAGACCGAAAGGTCAGTGTGGGAATTTGAAGGGGAATTAAAGTGTTTGGCAACCGGGAGATCAGGTTCAGGTGGGCTGAGCGAAGGTGTTCGGCGAAACGATCGCCCAGTCTGCGTTTGGCCTCGCCGATGTATAAGAGTTTCAACAGCAGATAGAGTAGATGAAGTTGGAGGAGGTGCAAGTGAACCTCTGCCTAACCGGAAAGGACTGCTGGGGTCGAGGGCAGAGGAAAAGGGACAGGTGTTGCATCACCTGCGGTTGCAGGGGAAGGTACCTGGGGAGGGGGTGGTTTGGGCGGGAAGGGACGAGTCAACCAGGGAGCTGCGGAGGGGGCTTGCGTTGTCTTAGCTTTGAACATAGAAAACATAGAAAAATAGGTGCCAGAGTAGGCCATTCGGCCCTTCGAGCCAGCACCGCCATTCAATATGATAATCTAAAATCAATACCCCATTCCTCCTTTCTCCCCGTATCCCTTGATTCCCTCGGCCCTAAGTTTCCTCATCTCCGTTCTGAATGGGTTAAGGGCCTGTCCTACCAGCATCCGACTCCATGCGATGAGCGCGACCAAACCGGCAGCGAGGGCCGCGCGGAGGTCGGGTGAGTGGCGCAACGCGGCGCAAAGTGAGGCGAACTTGGAGCGAAGTCTTAAAGTAAGTTCGCCAGGACAGAGAGGGGCACACAGAGAGGGGCACAGAGGCACACACACACAGAGGGCCACGGAGCCACACACAGAAAGGGTCACGGAGGCACCTACAGAGAGGGTCACGGAGGCACGACGTCGAGGCGGTGTGTGATGCGTCGAGGCGACTGCGAGCCGACAAGCCGTTGCCGCGCGGAATTTTTGAACATGGTCAGTTTTTCGGAGCCCCGCGCGATGTTGGGACGAACTCCGCACAATTCCGCACGGCTCCGGCGATCGAAGTGGGACCGGCCCCGCGATGCCGGACGGCTCAAGCGACCACGTTAGGTCGCGCTCATCGCATGGAGTTGCATGCTTGTAGGACAAGCCCTTTACTCCTTATTCTTAAACTGTGTGGCCCCTGGTTCTGGACTCCCCCAACCGGGAACATGTTTCCTGCCTCTAGCGTGTCCAAACCCTTAATAATCTTATATGTTTCAATAAGACCCCCTCTCATCCTTCTAAACTCCAGAGTGTACAAGCCCAGCCGCTCCGTTGATTCCGTGGGCCCTAACAGCTATATCTAACTCTCTCTTGAAAACATCCAGTGAATCGGCCTCCTCTGCCTTCTGCGGCAGAGAATTCCACAGATTCACAACTCTCCGGGCGAAAAAGTGTTTCCCCATCTCACCCCTTGTTCTTAACCTGTGAGAGCCCTGGTTCTGGACTCTCCCCAACATGGGGAACATTTCTTCCTGGCATCTAGCCTGTCCGATCCTTTGTATCTGCAGCGTGTGAGTAAATGAGCCCAGCGTTTGTCCACTGTGGCGGATGTTGACAAAAGGATTTTATGTGGGACCTGCGTCGAGTGCCAGGAGCAGGAATTACTAGTCTTCTGCATAATTTAATATTAATTTGGCAATCTTTGAGCCACAGAAGCACAGCGGGGAGGTAATATCGGGCACTCTCCCTCTCTAATCGTCTCGAGATAATCTCCGAGCTGCTGCCGCCACCGTGCTTTCTCAGCATTGCCAATGTATTAAAAGTAGCGTTTAGTCGAACAAATCCCGTCATTTTGTTAATTGGAGGAGGCCACAATGAGAACGCAGGGCCTGTTTTTCAAAACGTGAAAGCCCTCCAGTGATGGGGCGTTGAATCATTAATTCACCAGGCGGCAGGCAGAGAGTAGGCGAGGTGCCAGCGCTGGGGAGCGCGCGGGGAAGGCGGCAGGGATCGATGACCTAGAAAAGATCGTCCACGCATTTATCTCCTCCCGCCTCCATTACTGCAACTCCCTCTACACTGGCATCAGCCAATCCTCCCTGTCCCACCTGCAACTGGTCCAAAACGCCGCAGCGAGACTCCTGACGGCCACCCGAAAAAGGGACCACAGAAGGTTAAGGGGGGACTTGATTGAGGTCTTTAAAATTATGAGAGGGATAGACAGAGTTGATGTGGATAAGCTTTTCCCATTGAGAGTAGGGAAGATTCAAACAAGAGGGCATGACATGAGAATTAAGGGACAGAAGTTTAGGGGTAACATGAGTTTAGGGGAACTTCTTTACTCAGAGAGTGGTGGCTGTGTGGAATGAGCTTCCAGCAGAAGTGGTGGAGGCAGGATCGATTTCATCATTTAAAAATAAATTGGATAGGTATATGGACGGGAAGGGAATGGAGGGGTATGGTCTGTCCCACCTGCATGCAACTCCATGCGATGAGCGCGACCCTAACGTGGTTGCTTGAGCCGTCCGGCGTCGCGGAGCCGGTCCCACTTCGATCGCCGGAGCCGTGCGGAATTGTGCGGAGTTCGTCCCGACATCGCGCGGGGCTCCAAAAAACTGACTATGTTCAAAAATTCCGCGCGGCAACGGCTTGTCGGCTCGCAGTCGCCTCGACGCATGACACATGCCCCGACATCGTGCCTCCGTGACCCTCTCTGTAGGTGCCTCCATGACCCTCTATGTGTGTGGCTCCGTGACCCTCTATGTGTGTGGCTCCGTGGCCCTCTCTGTGTGCCCCTCTCTGTCCTGGCGAACTTACCTTTAAGACTTCGCTCCAAGTTCGCCTCATTTTGCGCCGCGTTGCGCCACTCACCCGACCTCCGCACGGCCCTCGCTGCCGGTTTGGTCGCGCTTGCCGCATGCTGGTGGGAACGGCCCTGTACAGGGATCACCCGACCTCCGCGCGGCCCCCGCTTCTAGTTTGATCGCGCTCATCGCTTGGAGTCGGATGCTGGTGGGACAGGCCCTTAATGATCTGAGTGCAGGTAGATGGGACTAGGTGAGAGTAAGTGTTCGGCACGGACTATAAGGGCCGAGATGACCTGTTTCCGTGCTGTAATTGTTATATGGTTATCACCCCGATCCGGGCCTCTCTCCACTGGCTCCCTGTGCGGTTCCGAATAAATTTTAAGATCCTCCTCTATGTCTACAAAGCCCTCAACGGGCTCGCCCCCACCTACATCACAAGTCTGCTCACCCACCACACCAACTCCAGGTCCCTCAGATCGGCCGACTTGGGGTTACTGAACATCCCGCGGTCTAGGCATAAGCTCAGGGGCGACCGACCGCGCCTTTGCGGTTGCAGCTCCTAGACTGTGGAACAGCATCCCTCTTCCCATCAGAACTGCCCCCTCCATCAACTCCTTTAAGTCGAGACTGAAAACTCATCTCTACTCCCAAGCCTTACTTGCCGTCCTCTGAGGGAGGGCTATATGTGTGTAGTGATGTACGTACTTAATCTATGAACCACTGTTGTATAACGTTAGTACCTCCACCAATGTAAAGCACTTTTGTCAACGAGAGTTGTCTTTTAAATGTGCTATAGAAATAAAAGTAAGTAAGTTTATTGGTCAAGTTTTCCCATACAAGGAATTTGCCTTGGTGCTCCGCCCGCAAGTAACAACATGACATACAGTGACAGTGACATCACAAAACACTAAACATTAATAATAATAACACATTAATGATAAAACACCATTGATCGAGCATGTGAACCAACAAAATACCAGAGCAAAGGGAGGCTACAGATTTTTGGTTGGTGAGTAGAGCAACCACTCGAGGATAAAAACTGTTTTTATGTCTGGCTGTGGCAGCTTTGACAGTCCGGAGTCGCCTTCCAGAGGGAAGTGATTCAAAGAGTTTGTGGCCAGGGTGAGAGGGGTCAGAGATGATCTTGCCCGCCCGCTTCCTGGCCCTTGCAGTGTACAGTTCATCAATGGAGGGAAGGTTGTAGCCAATAACCTTCTCTGCTGATCGGACGATTCGCTGCAGCCTCCGGGTGTCGTGCTTGGTGGCTGAGCCAAACCAGACCATGATGGAGAAGGTGAGGACAGACTCTACGATGGCCGTGTATAATTGGACCATCATTGCCTGTGGCAGATTGTGCTTCCTCAGCTGCCGCAGGAAGTACATCCTCTGTTGGGTCTTTTTGACTGTGGAGTCGATGGTGACTTGACTTGAGGGATGAGAGGGACCATAAAGCACGTCGGAAGGAACTGCAGATACCGGTCTACACCAAAGATAGACTCACAATGCTGGAGTATAGTACAGTTCGGCATGGCTCCTCATTTTCCACGTGCACCAAGACACAGTGAAATTCATTTTTGTATTATCTTTAGCACAAGTTTCCCTATACAGAAGCACTTAGACACATATTAGATAAGCATTGGATAGACACAAAAATGCTGGAGTATCTCAGGCAGCAAAGTCAAACTCAAAGGTCAAAGTCAAATTTATTAATCACACGCACCAACTAAGGTACAGTGAAATGAATTTACCAGCAGCGATACTTGAAAATATTAAACATTTTCCTACATATTAGATCTCTGGAGAGAAGGAATGGGTGATGTTTCGGGTTGATCAGCGGCGACCTGGCTTCGGAGCGTCAGCGGCGGCCTGGCTTCGGGGCTGTGGTGCTCCAGCGTTCCAGCGGCGGGCCCTGTGGCGGTGTTCCGGCGTTCCGGCGACGGTGACGGCGGCCCAACTTCGGAGGCTCGTCCGCGGGCCTGGTGGACGGCAACATCGGAGGCCTGGATCTCCTCAGCGCAGAGGGAGAACAAGAAGGGTGGAAGACAGAGACTCTAAGACTTTTGCCTTCCACCACAGTGAGGAGGTGCCTGGTGAACTAACTGTGGTGGATGTTAAATATGCGTTAAGTGTGTGTCTTGTTTTTTATTATATGTTATGACTGCAAGGTAATGAAATTTCGTTCAGACCAAAAGGTCTGAATGACAATAAAGGATAATCTAATCTAATCTTGCGACCCTGAAGATGGGTTGATGGCCTGTCCCACTTGGCTGTCATATGCGTGTTACGCAGGTGGCCCGCGAAGATTTTGTGCATCACAAAATCCTGGGACGCCGTGCGCGACCGCGTGTTACTGCCTATGTCATCACGCACCATGCACGTGTAATGCACACCGTGCGCGCATCACGTGTGCGTCTTGCGCCGTAAAGCGCAAATGATGTAGCGTAAATTACGTGCAGATGACAGCCAAGTAAAATTTTATTACGACTCCCGAATGCAGGAGCTTCAGAGCCGCGTAACATAGTCAAAAACCAGGTTCAAGTTCAAGAAAATAGTCTTTAATTTAGTTAAGAGAAGATAAAAACCCGAACCTGATTCAAACAACACAGTCAGGGACAAGAATAGACTAAGAAATAAATATAACAGTGCTCCAGCCAGCCTCGCAATGGACCGTCGAACTAGAGTCTCTAACCTGCCTAAATGGAGATAACCCTGAAACAAAATACACGAAAACCCTCGTCAGCCCTTATCCGTCCCAATCCGATATTAAATGACAAATGTTTACTGGTGCCCTCCCCTAAATAATGCCCCATTTACTGGTGCCCTCCCCTAAATAATGCCCCATTTACTGGTTCCCTCCCCTAAATAATGCCCCATTTACTGGTGCCCTCCCCTAAATAATGCCTCATTTAGTGGTGCCCTCCCCTAAATAATGCCCCATTTACTGGTGCCCTCCCCTAAATAATGCCCTGTTTACTGGTGCTCCACTATAATACCCCATCTACTGGTGCCATTTGTCTACCTTCATATATCATGTGACGTTCAACAACTCCTCAACAATCCTCGAGACCCCCATTATCTGTCCCAACCCCGCCCCAATATTCCTGGGGAGGGCACCACTAAATGAGGCATTATTTAGGGGAGGGCACCACTAAATGAGGCATTATTTAGGGGAGGGCACCACTAAATGAGGCATTATTTAGAGGAGGGCACCACTAAATGAGGCATTATTTAGGGGAGGGCACCAGTAAATGAGGCATTATTTAGGGGAGGGCACCAGTAAATGGGGCATTATTTAGGGGAGGGCACCAGTAAATGAGGCATTATTTAGGGGAGGGCACCAGTAAATGGGACATTATTTAGGGGAGGGCACCAGTAAATGGGGCATTATTTAGGGGAGGGCACCAGTAAATGGGGCATTATTTAGGGGAGGGCACCAGTAAATGAGGCATTATTTAGGGGAGGGCACCAGTAAATGGGGCATTATTTAGGGGAGGGCACCAGTAAATGGGGCATTATTTAGGGGAGGGCACAAGTAAATGGGGCATTATTTAGGGGAGGGCACCAGTAAATGGGGCATTATTTAGGGAAGGGCACCAGTAAATGGGGCATTATTTAGGGGAGGGCACCAGTAAATGGGGCATTATTTAGGGGAGGGCACCAGTAAATGGGGCATTATTTAGTGGAGGGCACCAGTAAATGGGGCATTATTTAGGGGAGGGCACCAGTAAATGGGGCATTATTTAGGGGAGGGCACCAGTAAATGGGGCATTATTTAGGGGAGGGCACCAGTAAATGGGGCATTATTTAGGGGAGGGCACCAGTAAATGGGGCATTATTTAGGGGAGGGCACCAGTAAATGGGGCATTATTTAGGGGAGGGCACCAGTAAATGGGGCATTATTTAGGGGAGGGCACCAGTAAATGGGGCATTATTTAGGGGAGGGCACCAGTAAATGAGGCATTATTTAGGGGAGGGCACCAGTAAATGGGGCATTATTTAGGGGAGGGCACCAGTAAATGGGGCATTATTTAGGGGAGGGCACCAGTAAATGAGGCATTATTTAGGGGAGGGCACCAGTAAATGGGGCATTATTTAGGGGAGGGCACCAGTAAATGGGGCATTATTTAGGGGAGGGCACCAGTAAATGGGGCATTATTTAGGGGAGGGCACCAGTAAATGAGGCATTATTTAGGGGAGGGCACCAGTAAATGGGACATTATTTAGGGGAGGGCACCAGTAAATGGGGCATTATTTAGGGGAGGGCACCAGTAAATGGGGCATTATTTAGGGGAGGGCACCAGTAAATGAGGCATTATTTAGGGGAGGGCACCAGTAAATGGGGCATTATTTAGGGGAGGGCACCAGTAAATGGGGCATTATTTAGGGGAGGGCACAAGTAAATGGGGCATTATTTAGGGGAGGGCACCAGTAAATGGGGCATTATTTAGGGAAGGGCACCAGTAAATGGGGCATTATTTAGGGGAGGGCACCAGTAAATGGGGCATTATTTAGGGGAGGGCACCAGTAAATGGGGCATTATTTAGTGGAGGGCACCAGTAAATGGGGCATTATTTAGGGGAGGGCACCAGTAAATGGGGCATTATTTAGGGGAGGGCACCAGTAAATGGGGCATTATTTAGGGGAGGGCACCAGTAAATGGGGCATTATTTAGGGAAGGGCACCAGTAAATGGGGCATTATTTAGGGGAGGGCACCAGTAAATGGGGCATTATTTAGGGGAGGGCACCAGTAAATGGGGCATTATTTAGGGGAGGGCACCAGTAAATGGGGCATTATTTAGGGGAAGGCACCAGTAAATGGGGCATTATATAGGGGAGGGCACCAGTAAATGGGGCATTATTTAGGGGAGGGCACCAGTAAATGAGGCATTATTTAGGGGAGGGCACCAGTAAATGGGGCATTATTTAGGGGAGGGCACCAGTAAATGGGGCATTATTTAGGGGAGGGCACCAGTAAATGAGGCATTATTTAGGGGAGGGCACCAGTAAATGGAGCATTATTTAGGGGAGGGCACCAGTAAATGGGGCATTATTTAGGGGAGGGCACCAGTAAATGGGGCATTATTTAGGGGAGGGCACCAGTAAATGGGGCATTATTTAGAGGAGCATCTAGGTCCAATTACAGTTGAAGACGCCTTTTTTGTGCATAGATCACTAGTCGGCGAGGACTTGGTGGACCGAAGGGCCTGCGTTCACCTTCAAACTGAACTATGCTAACCATTCCCCCTGCTCAACTGGTCAACTGTTGACACCTACATAGGTAGGTGTCGCCAATCCTCCGCTTCCTCAGCTTATCACATCTCTAGATAGACACACAATGCTGGAGATACTCAGCGGGACGGGCAGCATCTCTGGAGGGAAGGAATGGGTGACGTTTTGCCTTTGGGGTCGAGACCCTTCTTCCGACTGAGAGTCAGGGGATTAAAATTCCAGTCTGAAGAAGGGTCTCAACCCGAAATGTCACCCCTTCCTTCTCTCCAAAGATGCTGCCTGAGCCGCTGAGTTACTCCAGCATTGTGTGTCTATCTGGAGATGTGATAAGCTGAGGAAGGAGCTTCACCACAAGGAGTTAAACACATTTCTTGGTCAGTTAGGTTTTCATTTTTGCCTCGTATCACAGGCATTGACTTACAGCCTGGGAGGGTTGTGAAGTCTCAGGTCTCGTGAAGCTGGGAACAAAGCCTCATTGAGTGAAGATGGGAGAAGGCTGCTTGCCCCACTTATCATCCCCGACCAATATCCAGGGAGCTTTCACATCGAGGGGCCTAATCTGGCATCTTATCAGAAGAATAACACAGGGCCTCCCGCTGTGAAAACATTAGCCATCATCAGCCTGTCCCGGGACCGGACTGAAACACAGATCCCAGGACTCGCCGAGTTTGGAGTCTATCAACATCATTCAGGCTCACAGAGGGCCTGGTGACGCGCATTTTGTTCTCTGGCCATTTCCTTCCCTCCTTAAGACACCACCACTTTCACTGGCCCACACTATCTACAACGCTAGGAAGCATGACACAATGGGGTGGCGTCGGTGAGGGTAGCTAAGTGTGTACAGTTTTGGTCTCCTAATCTGAGGAAAGACATTCTTGCCATAGAGGGAGTACAGAGAAGGTTCACCAGACTGATTCCTGGGATGGCAGGACTCCCATATGAAGAAAGACTGGATAGACTCGGCTTGTACTCGCTGGAATTTAGAAGATTGAGGGGGGATCTTATAGAAACTTACAAAATCCTTAAGGGGTTGGACAGGCTAGATGCAGGAAGATTGTTCCTGATGTTGGGGGAGTCCAGGACAAGGGGTCACAGCTTAAGGATAAGGGGGAAGTCTTTTAGGACCGAGATGAGAGAAACATTTTACACACAGAGAGTGGTGAATCTGTGGAACTCTCTGCCACAGAAGGTTGTTGAGGCCAGTTCATTGACCATAGTTAAGAGGGAGTTAGATGGGGCCTGGTGGCTAAAGGGATCAGGGGGTATGGAGAGAAGGCAGGTACAGGATACTGAGTTGGATGATCAGCCATGATCATATTGAATGGCGGTGCTGGCTCAGAGGGCCGAATGGTCTACTCCTGCACCTATTGTCTATTGTCTATTGAGACCTTGCATCAGGGTCCTTCCCCTCAGTAGATGCTGCTCAACCTGGGCTGGCACGGTGGCCCAGCGGTAGAATGGGCGCCTCACAGCGGCAGAGACCCGGGTTCGATCCTGACTACGGGTGCTGTCTGTACGGAGTTTGCATGTTCTCCCCGTGATCACGTGGGTTTTCTCCATGCAGGTTTGTAGGTTAATTAGCTTCTGTGAAAATAAAAATGTCCCTAGTATCTAGGATAGATCGTTGGACTCTGTGGGCCGAAGGGCCTGTTTTTATGTTTCCTGTTGTAACTCTTGGTTCTTGGTTCTCCAAAATCTTCAGGAGGATGAGGATCTTATAGAGTTGTACAAGATCACGAGAGAAATAGATCGGGTAGTCTTTTACCCAGAGTAGGGGAATCAAAAATCAGAGAACATGGGTTTAATGTGAGAGGCGAAAGATTTAATAGGAACCTGAAAAGCTTCCTTACACAAAGGGTGGTGGGTGTATGGAACAAGTTGCCAGAGGAGGTAGTTGAGGCTGGTACAATAACAACATTACAAATACACTAGACCAAGTGCAGACCCAACGTGCGGTTGCGGGGGGTGGGAAAGACATTTGGACAGGTATTTTCTATGTTTCTATGGGTTATTGATAGGGGATGATCAGCCACGATCACAATGAATGCCGGTGCCGGCTCAAAGGGCCGAATGGCCTCCTCCTGCACCTATTTTCTATGTTTCTAGGTACATGGATAGGATAGGTTTCGAAGGATATTGGGCAAGTGCAGGCAGGTAGGACTAGTGTAGATGGGGCATGTTGGCCGGTGTGGGCAAGTTGGGCCGAAGGGCCTGTTTCCACACTGTGAGACGTCTCTTAGCGGCTCGTAACGCTAACGGTAGGTACTCGGGAAGACTCGCTAACGGCAGGTAAGCACGGGAAGACTCGTGAAGATTTTTCAACGTTGAAAAATGTCCACAAGAGCCCAGAGTACCGACGAGCGGCCATTACCGTAAATCTCGAATCAGGGCAAACTCGGGAGAACTCTTGGAATGAACTCGTACCGTGGGACAGGGGGTTTTAGGGTTCGGCCACTTAGAACGGAGACGAGGAAACACTTTTTCTCACAGAGAGTGGTGAGTCTGTGGAATTCTCTGGCTCAGAGGTCGGTGGAGGCCGGTTCTCTGGATGCTTTCAAGAGAGAGTTAGATAGGGCTCTTAAAGATAGCGGAGTCAGGGGATATGGGGAGAAGGCAGGAACGGGATACTGATTGGGGATGATCAGCCATGATCACATTGAATGGCGGTGCTGGCTTGAAGGACCGAATGGCCAACTCCTGCACCTATGGTCTATTGTCTATTGACTAATCTCAGCAAGTGGAATAATATTGTGTTCTATTGAGGTCGACACAACAGCCAAGGATTTGTAGATCAAATGTCCGTGAAGATTATGTGAGAATGCTAGTTAATGCAATAAGTTAAGTTAGTTTAGTTTAGTTTATTGATACAGCATGGAAACAGGCCCTTTGGCCCATCGACTCCTGACTGACCATGATCACCTTTACGCTAGTTCTACATAGGACAGGATGATAGCAGGTCAGTACGGACTCGGTGGGCCGAAGGGCCTGTTTCCGCACTGTGAGACTCCCTGACTGTGTAGACAGGTTGCTACATGCTGTGGGGCGTGGGAGTATGTTCCATTCCTGATCACATATCTCAGGGAAGAGATAAGGATCTTGAAGTCAGAGAACAGTAGGGAGATGTCGGAGATGGTCCAAGTGAATTTGAGAGCAGGGTGGGAACTAGTAGTAACGTTATTTAGTCAAGTCAAGAGTCACAAGAGTTTTATTGTCATGTGTCCCAGATAGGACAATGAAATTCTTGCTTGCTGCAGCTCAACAGAATGTGTATACATAATACAGAACAGGAGATACAAGTTCAGAGTGTCTATATACCCTAGACCATATATATCCACAATAAATCATCAGATGAAGTGCAATAGGCTGTTATTGTTCAGAGTTTGTTTGATGTCATATTTAATAGCCTGATGGCTATGGGGAAGTAGCTATTCCTGAACCTGGACGTTGCAGTCTTCAGGCTCCTGTACCTTCCAAATGGAGGCCGATTAGAAAAAGGGGAGATGCAGCGAGACCTGGGTGTCATGGTACACCAGTCATTGAAAGTAGGCATGCAGGTACAGCAGGCAGTGAAGAAAGTGAATGGTATGTTAGCATTCATAGCAAAAGGATTTGAGTATAGGAGCAGGGAGGTTCTATTTCAGTTGTATAGGGTCTTGGTGAGGCCACACTTGGAGTATTGCGTACAGTTCTGGTCTCCAAATCTGAGGAAGGACATTATTGCCATAGAGGGAGTGCAGCGAAGGTTCACCAGACTGATTCCTGGGATGTCAGGACTGTCTTATGAACAAAGACTGCATAGACTCGGTTTATACTCTCTAGAATTTAGGAGATTGAGAGGGGATCTTATAGAAACTTACAAGATTCTTAAGGGGTTGGACAGGCTAGATGCAGGAAGATTGTTCCCGATGTTGGGGAGGTCCAGGACAAGGGGTCACAGCTTAAGGATAAGGGGGAAATCCTTTAGGACCGAGATGAGAAGGAATTTTTTCACACAGAGAGTGGTGGGTCTCTGGAACTCTCTGCCACAGAGGGTAGTTGAGGCCAGTTCATTGGCTATATTTAAGAGGGAGTTAGATGTGGCCCTTGTGGCTAAGGGGATCAGAGGGTATGGAGAGAAGGCAGGTACGGGATACTGAGTTGGATGATCAGCCATGATCATATTGAATGGCGGTGCAGGCTCGAAGGGCCGAATGGCCTACTCCTGCACCTAATTTCTATGTTTCTATGTTTCTATCTGAGGGCAGCGGGGAGATGAGTGTGTGGCCAGGATGGTGTGGGTCCTTGATGATGCTGCCAGCCTTTTTGAGGCAGCGACTGCGATAGATCCCCTCGATGGTGGGGAGGTCAGAGCCGGTGATGGACTGGGCAGTGGTCACAACTTTCTGCATCCTTTCCGCTCCAGGGTGCTCAAGTTGCCGAACCAAGCCACGATGCAACCGGTCAGCAAGCTCTCTATTGTGCACCTGTAGAAGTTAGAGCCGTCCTTGACAAAGCGACTCTCCGTAATCCTCTCTGGACGTCGAGGCACTGATGTGCTTTCTCAATAATTGCACCAGTGTTCTCGGACCAGGAAAGAACTCAGTCGGATTCTGCACGGGTGCAGGAGGTCGCACCGACGCAGTTAAGAATGTAGCGGAGTCCGGGGACAGGAAGAAGGGTCTCGACCCGAAACGTCGCCCATTCCTTCCCTCCAGAGATGCTGCCCGTCCCGCTGAGTGATCCCAGCGTTTTGTGTCTATCTGAGGAACGTGAAGGACACACGATGTTGAGGGCTGGATGGGAAGGTCAGGCGCAGATGGCTTTGTGCTCCTTGGCTGGTTTTGGGTCAACATGTTGTGTAACGGAACGGAAAATGGATCCAGCAGCCTGAAGCTATGAAGTGACCCACATACACACTGCAGCCTGCTCTTAAATAATCCACTCAGGCACAGAGGGGGCTATAGCAGCAGTTACGCACACATACAGAGCAACTTGAACCCTGTTGAACATCCCAACGCACCGTAGACTAGATTTTAGAGACACATACTGCTAGTTCATGCAATAATGCTCCTGAAGAAGAGTCTCGACCCGAAAATTTGCCTGTCCATCTCCTCCAGAGATGCTGCTTTGACCCACTGAGTTACTCCAGCACTTTGGTTCTTTATCTGTTAACCGGCGTCTGCCGTTCCTCGTGTCGCCAAAAAAAAAACCCCCCAAAAAATTGTTGGGAATGTGAACTAAAATCGAAAAACGCTGGATTACTCAGTGGATCTGTCAGCAACCTGTGGAGAGAGTGCAGCTGAGTTTACGTTACAAGCCTTGTTCTGGAATGTTCCAGCAGAAGAAGAGAAAACGCCTTTTCTCACAGAGAGTGGTGAGTCTGTGGAATTCTCTGCCTCAGAGGGCGGTGGAGGCCGGTTCTCTGGATACTTTCAAGGGAGAGCTAGATAGGACTCTTAAAGATAGCGGAGTCAGGGGATATGGGGCGAAGGCAGGAACGGGGTACTGATTGGGGATGATCAGACATGATCACATTGAATGGCGGTGCTGGCTCGAAGGGCCGAATGGCCTCCTCCTGCACCTATTTTCTATGTTTCTATGTAAACTAAACTAGTCTGAAGAAGGGTCTCGACCCGAAACGTCACCCATTCCTTCCTTCCAGAGATGCTGCCCGTCCCGCTGAGTGACCCCACAACTTTAGGCTGTGCGCACCATACACGAGAAGAAGATCATATTGAACGGCGGTGCTGGATCGAAGGGCCGAATGGCCTACTGCTGTGCCTATGTTCGATGTTTCGATGTTTCTATGTTCTAAACAACTTTTTTTGTTCATGACTTCAGCGTTTTTTTGTTTTGGGCTACGACATGGGAAGCCTCAACATCCCCACCCTGCTGAGCTGTGAGTGTGCGACATCCTTTGTCATCTACAGGATGTGCCACCATCTGGACTTTGAACGGAGGACCACTACGTCACCGGCCCTCCCTCGCCCTGACTCAACACACGATGAGCACGCATCCTCAAACCTCTCCGCGACCGTGTCTTATTTTTAATCGTCTACACTGCGCTATTTTCTGACCCCTGTCCCCTTGAGGGTTTTTTTTTGCTTATATCGTCACATGTACCGAGGTATTTTTGTCGCTCGCTACCCAGTCAGCGAAAAGACCGTCCGGTGATTTTCCAATCGAGCCGCCCACTTTGATGTTTTATGTGTCATTCCTAACTGTCACTGTGTGTCGTTGTTGTCACTTGCGGGCGGAGCGCCAAGGCAAATTCCTTGTATGTGAATACTTAGCCAATAAGCTTAAACTTATTCATTCATTCATTATTCATTGATGGGATGGTGGGCTGCGTACACGTACACGCACACACACACACCTCCGCCTCAAACTTTTTGAGTATAGGAGCAGGGAGGTTCTACTTCAGTTGTACAGGGTCTTGGTGAGGCCACACCTGGAGTATTGCGTACAGTTCTGGTCTCCAAATCTGAGGAAGGACATTATTGCCATAGAGGGAGTGCAGAGAAGGTTCACCAGACTGATTCCTGGGATGTCAGGATTGTCTTATGAACAAAGACTGCATAGACTCGGTTTATACTCTCTAGAATTTAGGAGATTGAGAGGCGATCTTATAGAAACTTACAAAATTCTTAAGGGGTTGGACAGGCTCGATGCAGGAAGATTGTTCCCGATGTTGGGGAGGTCCAGGACAAGGGGTCACAGCTTAAGGATAAGGGGGAAATCCTTTAGGACCGAGATGAGAAGGACTTTTTTCACACAGAGAGTGGTGGGTCTCTGGAACTCTCTGCCACAGAGGGTAGTTGAGGCCAGTTCATTGGCTATATTTAAGAGGGAGTTAGATGTGGCCCTTGTGGCTAAGGGGATCAGAGGGTATGGGGAGAAGGCAGGTACGGGATACTGAGTTGGATGATCAGCCATGATCATATTGAATGGCGGTGCAGGCTCGAAGGGCCGAATGGCCTACTCCTGCACCTAATTTCTATGTTTCTATGTGTGACAGCCGCAGGGAAGAAGCTGTTCTTGAGCCTGCTGGTCCGGCAGCGGAGGGACCTGTAGCGTCTCCCGGATGGGAGGAGGGTAAACAGTCTATGGTTGTGGTGTGAGCTGTCCCTGGCGATGCTGTGCGCCCTGCGCAGCCATCGTTTACCACGGACAGACTCAATGGAGGGGAGTGAGGAGCCTGTGATGCGTTGGGCGATCTTCACCACCCTCTGCAGAGCCTTCCGGTCGGCGACAGAGCAGTTGCCATACCATACTGTGATGCAGTTGGTAAGGATGCTCTCGATGGTGCAGCGGTAGAAGTTCACCAGAATCTGGGGAGACAGATGGACCTTCTTTAGTCTACTCAGGAAGAAGAAACGCTGGTGACCCTTCTTGACCAGCGAGGATGTGTTGTGGGTCCAGGAGAGGCGTTGGAGATGTTGACCCCCAGGAACCTGAACCTGGAGACACGTTCCACCTCTGTCCCATCGATATGGATGGGGGTGTGCGTGCAGCCTCTCGATCTCCTGAAGTCCACAATGAGCTCCTTGGTCTTCTTGGAGTTGAGGGCCAGGTTATTGTTGGCACACCATGCTGTTAGGAGCTGAACCTCCTCCCTATAGGCCGACTCATCGTTGTCGCTGATGAGGCCAATCACCGTCGTGTCATCTGCATACTTGATGATGGCATTGGTACCATGTACACGTATGCAGTCGTAGGTGAAGAGGGACTAGAGGAGGGGGCTCAGCACGCAGCAATTGGCTTGTGTAGATTGTCCCTAGTGTGTAGGGTAGAGCTAGTCTACAGGGCGATTGTTGGTCAGCATGGATCCGGTGGGCCGAAGGGCCTGTGTCAACACTGTGTCTCTAAACTCTAAAGGCGTTGAGCACATTCGCGAGGTGGTTCAGTGCCAGGAAGACACGGCAACACATCCCGCACTCGATCAAACCTTGTTCGCAGCAGAGACCTGGATCAGCTTTATGCATTGGAAGGAACTGCAGATGCTGGTTTAAACGGAAGATAGACACAAAATGCTGGATTAACTCAGCGGGACAGGCAGCATCTCTGGAGAGAAGGAATGGGCGACGTTTTGGGTTGAGACCCTGCGTCAGACCCATACTCGCAGCAAGGTCGTCAGGAGGTCGTTGGAGGTCGTAGGTCGGTCGTAACAGGCCGTGATACTAGTCGTAGGCACTCGTGGCATCAAGTAGGTCGCGGCGTTTTTCTAGCCCGATGAAAAATGTCCACGAGTAAAAAAGGTCGTGAATTAGGTCGTGAAAGTGGGACAGGGCCTTGTATCTCTGTCCCGCCCCACTCCCCTCGCATCAGCCTGAAGAAGGGCCTCGACCTTCTGCAGTTGTACAGAGCCCTAGTGACACCACACCTGGAGTATTGTGTGCAGTTTTGGTCCCCTAATTTGAGGAAGGACATTCTTGCTATTGAGGGAGTGCAGCGTAGGTTTACAAGGTTAATTCCCGGGATGGCGGGACTGTCATATGCTGAGAGAATGGAGCGGCTGGGCTTGTACACTCTGGAGTTTAGAAGGATGAGAGGGGATCTCATTGAAACATATAAGATTGTTAAGGGCTTGGACACGCTAGAGGCAGGAAACATGCTCCCAATGTTGGGGGAGTCCAGAACCAGGGGCCACACACAGTTTAAGAATAAGGGGTCGGCCATTTAGAACGGAGACGAGGAAACACTTTTTCTCACAGTGAGTGGTGAGTCTGTGGAATTCTCTGCCTCAGAGGGCGGTGGAGGCCGGTTCTCTGGATGCTTTCAAGAGAGAGCTAGATAGGGCTCTTAAAGATAGCGGAGTCAGGGGATATGGGGAGAAGGCAGGAACGGGGTACTGATTGGGGATGATCAGCCATGATCACATTGAATGGCGGTGCTGGCTGGAAGGGCTGAATGGCCTCTACTCCTGCACCTGTTGTCTATTGTCTATGGACTCGGAACATCACCCATTCCTTCTCTCCAGAGATGCTGCCCGTCCCGCTGAGTTACTCTAGCATTTTGAGTCCACCTTGGGTTTATATTCTGAGCTGTTTGAGCCAAGAACATCCAAGAGTGTTTTGCTTCCGATGGAGCCCTGAGGATGGTAACGGTTAAGGAGAGATGAGGGGGGGGGATGCTGTCAGAGAGGGCAGACTGAGCGAGGTGGCCGGGAGTGCGTGATTCCTGTTTTTATTTTATTTTTAGCCAGGAGATGGGAAGGGAAGTGAGGAGCGTTCAGGCACAGTTTTAGATTGGTGCTGCTATTCATCATTTCAAACAGAGGAAATGGTGTGCTTTCCTGGTTCAAAGATATACAGCAGCACTTTCGAGTAGGGGGGGGGGGAGGTCCATGTTAACTTTCTGAGGGGGGAGAGCAACGCTGGTTTGGCGGTGAGAAGCTGCAGAACACACCCTAGCGGTGGAAGGGTTCCTGACCCTTGCAATCACAAGGAATTCCTTTAGGACCGAGATGAGGAAAATATTTTTCACACAGAGAGTGGTGGGTCTGTGGAATTCTCTGCCACAGAAGGTAGTTGAGGCCAGTTCATTGGCTATATTTAAGAGGGAGTTAGATGTGGCACTTGTGGCTAAAGGAATCAGGGGGTATGGAGAGAAGGCAGGTACGGGATACTGAGTTGGATGATCAGCCATGATCATATTGAATGGCGGTGCAGGTTCGAAGGGCCAAATCTTTGGGCGAGTGGATCCTGCTCAGTGCAGTGGCCTGGGTTTCTGTCGGGTGGGAGTGCCGCGTCCGGCCCCGCCTCACCCGTCCCGACGTCGTGCAGCCCATGGAGTGCAGCAGCAGCAGCTGCAGCAGCGCCTCGCCCGTGGCCCTGTCGGTCGGTCGGTCGGCAGCCCGGCCAGCTGTCCGACCTTCCTACCTTCGCTTACCGCCGACACCACCACCGCCCCTCCTTCTCACGGCCGATCATCGGTTCACGAGTTGGCCGGGGCGCCGGACTTTGCGCGCGGCCCTCGGGCCAAAACTCCTCAGCTGGCCCGCCGGCTGGGCTTTGTGTGCAGTCCAGCACCCGAGCGCAACTCATCATTCACCCAGTCACGGCCCAGTCGGTCAACGAATTGCCGTCGGGAACTTGTCCCGTATTTTGACCCTTTGTCCCTAATTTGGGAGCGAGAAAGTTGGCCACCCTAGTGGTGGACCCGGCCTGGGGGGGGGGCAAAACCATGAGGGGGGGGGGGGGGAAACGAACAACGGGGGACCTGCTGCGGTGGAAACTTTGTCGACACACGCATGTACACGCACACACGCATGCACACACACATGTACACACGCACACACGCACGCATGCACTCACGCATGCACACACGCATGCACACGCGCATGCACACACACACGCAATCACGCATGCACACACGCATGCATGCACGCACACACGCATGTACACAGGCATGCACACGCACCTCTCCATGTTCTCCAGATATGTTGCCTGACCCGCTGAGTTACTCCAGCACGTTGTGCCCAGTTGTGCCTTTGTCACTAGGGTGAGCACAAGGATGAAAGGGAATAAAAGGCAGACTTGCTGTGATGCGGAGGAGGCACAGGCCAATGCTGGCCGGTGTCAGGCTCTGCCAGCACCCACAGGGTTAACACAGACGCAAACGTCTTCCCACATGGGCTGGGCTGGGGTGGGGTGGGGTGGGGTGGGGTGGGGTGGGCTGGGGTGGGCTGGGCTGGGCTGGGCTGGGGTGGGGTGGGCCGGGGTGGGGTGGGGTGGGGTGGGCTGGGGTGGGCCGGGGTGGGGTGGGGTGGGGTGGGCTGGGCTGGGCTGGGCTGGGCTGGGCTGGGCTGGGCTGGGGTGGGCTGGGCTGGGCTGGGCTGGGCTGGGGTGGGGTGGGCTGGGGTGGGCTGGGCTGGGCTGGGGTGGGGTGGGGTGGGCTGGGGTGGGCTGGGCTGGGCTGGGCTGGGGTGGGGTGGGGTGGGGTGGGCTAGGCTGGGGTGGGCTGGGGTGGGCTGGGCTGGGCTGGGCTGGGCTGGGGTGGGGTGGGCTGGGCTGGGCTGGGCTGGGGTGGGCTGGGCTGGGCTGGGCTGGGCTGGGCTGGGCTGGGGTGGGGTGGGCTGGGCTGGGCTGGGCTGGGGTGGGCTGGGGTGGGCTGGGCTGGGCTGGGCTGGGCTGGGGTGGGGTGGGCTAGGCTGGGCTGGGCTGGGGTGGGCTGGGGTGGGGTGGGCTGGGCTGGGCTGGGCTGGGCTGGGCTGAGCTGGGCTGGGCTGGGCTGGGGTGGGCTGGGCTGGGCTGGGCTGGGCTGGGCTGGGCTGGGGTGGGCTGGGGTGGGCCGGGCCGGGCCGGGTCGGGCCGGGTTGGGTTGGGCCGGGCCGGGCCGGGCCGGGCCAGGATGGGTTGGGCCGGGCCGGGCCGGGCCGGGCTGGGCTGGGCTGGGCAGTCCGGATAGGCAGTGGGCCCTGATAGGAAAGCAAGCTGGCGGTCTGATGGATGCAGCAGTGGTGACCTGGTGTCCCACTGTGCTGGTGGACTGGTCATCTCAGAGCCAGGTCAAGAGTCGGCGGCTGCTGCTGCTTGTGCGTTCTGCAGTGTGGACAGCGGTGGAGGAATGTAGGGGGGTGGAGTGGTTTTGGGGGGGAGGGAGTGGGGGGGAAATGGGGGGGCCGGCAGTTCACAGCCGCGGGCCGGGGAAGGGTCAGCACCAGGAAGTGGGCGCAGGGAGTATTAATAGTCAGACCTGAGTCAGTGGGGAGTCGCGATGGTCCCACAGTTTGCAGGTTGCACATGTGTCCATGTCACGGTTAGTTCTCCACCTGCCTTCCATCACCCCCAAACACACACACGCACACACACACACACACTCATGCACACAAATGCACACACACATGCACACACGCACATGCACACACACTCATGCACACAAATGCACGCACACACGCACATGCACACACACTCATGCACACAAATGCACACACACATGCACACACGCACATGCACACACACTCATGCACACAAATGCACACACACACACACATGAACGCACCCACACTCAAGACAGCACATATGCACGCACACACATGTGTACACACACGAGTGCACACACACGCACACACACTCACACACGCATGCGCACACACAGACACACACGCACAGACACACACATACACACACTCTTACACACACATGCACACACATACGCATATGGCACGCACGGACCCACACACACATGCACGCACACATGGCACGCCACACGCACACACACGTCCACAGACACACTCACACATATGCATGTACTCACACACATCCAAACATGCGCATACGCACACAAACATGCACACACTTGCACACACACACATGCATGCACATGCACTCATGTGCCTCCACCACCACCCCTGGCAATGTGTTCCTATCACCCCCCCCCCCCCCCTCCCCCACAGTTCTGTGTAAAACTTGCTCCACACATCTCCTTTAAGTTCATGTTACAGGGGCAGAATTAGGCCATTTGGCCCATCCAGTCTACCCCACCATTCAACCATGGCTGATCTATCTGTCTCTCTCGGCCCCACTCCTGCCTTAAACCTTGTCTCTCCCCCGTGAAAGCTCAGCCCTCTAGTCTTTGATATTCCAACCCGGACCTAAAGGCTCTGACTGTCTACCTTGTCGACGCCGTACGTGCTCCCCCTCGGCCTGCGGCGTTCCAGAGGAATCGCTGTCGTGCGGTGGTCCCGGCAAAGATACTGTCAAAGGTCACAAATGGTTTTCTCATGAGGCACTGACATCTTTAACCCTGGGGGGCCTTTCCCAACTCCATCAGTCAGTGGTGGTGGGGAAGATTTCTCCTCCGTTCGACAGGGAATCTCTTTCATGGGACGATATATCTGTTTGTCAGCGACCAGGCGGGGAAGGGGGAGTTAATGAGTGTAACAGCACCACACCTGACCAGGGCCTATGATTTATCACCCAGCCTGGACTCAGTTTATCTAACACTGCAACTGGGGAAGGAGAAGAGAGGATTATTGTGTTTTATGGGAGTGGTGACACTGTGCAGTTCAATTTTAAGGACATACAGAGCAGGTACAACACAATTTACCAGAACAATAAGCTAAGGGCGGTAGGGCTTGTTTCCATGTTGTATTTCTAAACTAAACTCAACTAAACTAAGAAGGGTCTCGTCCCGAAACGTCGCCTATCTCCTTCGCTCCTTAGATGCTGCTGCACCCGCTGAGTTTCTCCAGCTTTTTGTGCAACCCCCTAAACTAAACTAAACTTATAGAAACTCATCAACTAAATTAAACTTACAGAAACATATAAAATTATAAAAGGACCGGACAAGCTAGATGCAGGACAAATGTTCCCAATGTTGGGCGAGTCCAGAACCAGGGGCCACAGTCTTAGAATAAAGGGGAGGCCATTTAATACTGAGGTGATAAAAAAAGATTTCACCCAGAGAGTTGTGAATTTGTGGAATTCCCTGCCACAGAGGGCAGCGGAGGCCAAATCACTGGATGGATTTAAGAGAGAGTTAGATAGAGCTCTAGGGGCTAGAGGAAACACTTTTTCTCACAGAGAGTGGTGAGTCTGTGGGATTCTCTGCCTCAGAGGGCGGTGGAGGCAGGTTCTCTGGATGCTTGATAGGGCTCTTAAAAATAGTGGAGTCAGGGGATATGGGGAGAAGGCAGGCACGGGTTATTGATTGGGGACGATCAGCCATGATCACAATGAATGGCGGTGCTGGCTCGAAGGGCCGAATTGCCTCCTTCTGCACCTATTTTCTATGTTTCTATGTAAACTAAACTAAATCAGTCTGAAGAAGGGCCTCGACCCGAAACGTCACCCATTCCTTCTCTCCAGAGATGCTGCCCGTCCCGCTGAGTTACTCCAGCATTTTGTGTAACCCTTAAATTGAGCTAAACTGAACTGATAACTAAATTAAAGAAAACTAAACTAAATTGAACTGAACTAAATTCTAAATTAAATTAAGCTAAATTAAATTAAGCTAAATTGAAATGCTAACTTCAAGAGCAAACTTATTGAAGTCACTTAAAGTAAACTAACTAAACTAAGTCTAACTAAACTGAACTAAAGAAAGAGAGAGAGCGAGGACTGACACACAGACAGTCAGGTAAGAAATATACACACACATAAAATGTGTAGCGAAAGTCAGAAAAAGAGAGGGGGAGAGATGTGGAGAGAGACAGAGAGAGAGACAGAGAGAGAGACAGAGAGAGAGACAGAGAGAGAGACAAAGAGAGAGACAGAGAGAGAGACAGAGAGACAGAGAGAGAGACAGAGAGAGACAGAGAGAGAGAGAGACAGAGAGAGATAGAGAGAGATACAGAGAGAGCCAGAGAGAGTCACAGAGAGAGAGACACACACACAGACAGAGAGATATAGAGAGACAGAGAGAGACAGAGAGAGACAGAGACAGAGAGAGAGACACAGAGAGAGACAGAGAGACAGAGAGAGAGACAGAGAGAGAGAGATAGACAGAGAGAGAGACAGAGAGAGAGACAGAGACAGAGAGAGACAGAGAGAGATAGAGAGACAGAGAGTCAGAGAGAGATAGAAAGAGAGAGACAGATAGAGACAGAGAGAGAGAGACAGAGAGAGACAGAGAGAGAGATAGAGACAGAGAGAGACAGAGAGAGAGACAGAGAGAGAGAGACAGAGAGACAGACAGAGAGAGACAGAGAGAGAGAGACAGAGAGAGACAGACAGAGAGAGACAGAGAGAGAGAGACAGAGAGAGACAGACAGAGAGAGACAGAGAGAGATAGAGAGAGAGAGAGAGAGAGAGAGAGAGAGAAAGAGAGCAGATCGTGAGTGAGAGAGAATGAGAGAGGGAGAGACTGTGAGAGAGAGTGAGGGAGAGAGAGAGTGTGTGTGTGAGAGAGAGACAGAGACAGAGAGACAGAGAGAGACAGACAGAGAGAGAGACAGACACACAGAGAAGGAGAAACAGGGAGAAACAGATTGCAAAAGTTAGTGACTGATGAACACAGAGACACGAGAGAGAGAGAAAGAGAGAGCAGATCGTGAGAGAGAGAGAATGAGAGAGAGGGTGTAAGGGAGAGAGGGAGAGTGAGAGAGAGAGAGTGTGTGTGAAAGAGAGGGAGAAAGGGAGATAAAGAGGACAGGAACAGAAGAGACAGACGGAGACACAATGAGGGAAATGGAGGGAGAGGAGCTATTTCCCAGAGCGCGGTGGGTGAGGAGGCAGTGGGCGCGGACGTTAAGGGCCTGTCCCACTAGCGCGCGATTACACACGGCAAGTGCGACAAATTCGGATGCGGGGGTCGCGTGGGGTCGCGTGGGGGTCGGGCGATCCCGGTGCGAGTTAACGTGAAGTTCGTGCGAGCACACACCATGGAGCACACACAGAAACATGGCTGCAGCTCCGTTGGGAGAACACGTGGTATGTTGTCTTCAAAACGCGCGCGTTTTATCTGTCGCGGTCATGCGCGTCGCACGACGTCGGGCAGTGACGTCATCACGCAACGCCACGCTGAAGACGCACGAGGTCAAAACGTCAAGACGTTACTCACGTTCTCGATGCGATTCCGGCCGACAGGATTTTGCCGCGCGGAATTTTCGGACAGTGTCGTTTTTTGAAAGCTCCACGCGATGTCGAGACCAGCTCCACACAACTCCGCGCAACTCCACGAGACTCCGGCGATCGAAGTGGGACAGGGTCACGCGAGGCCGGGCGGCTAAAGCGACCACGGTAGGTCGCGCTTGCCGTGTGTAATCGCGCGCTAGTGGGACAGGCCCTTTAGGGGCAGCTTGCCGTTTGGACCCAGTGGTCCCTCCACCTCTGGTGGTCCAAGGACGAGGATAATTAGCGTAAAGTGTGGTGTTAACTGTCGGACCTTTGAGCCATCGGATGTCCTCTCCCCAGCTGTGTTGTTCTAACCTGTTTCTACCGCCCGTTCACCAACTGAGTCTCCGGGGAGAATATTAAACCTGTCAAAAGCCCGAGGTTGCAGGCCAGTAAAAGCCATGACGGCAGATGCTAGGGGTTGGGGGGTTGGGGGCAGTTTGCACCCGCCCGATGCCCGTCTGTACGGTTTAGCCCAGTGCACCCACCTCTGCCAACCCCTCTACCTCCATGCCCAAGGGGTTGACCACATGAATCGTTCAGTTTCGTTTGGAGATACAGCGCGGAAACAGGCCAACCGAGTCCGCACCGACCAGCTACACACATTAGGGTCAAATTATATTTATACCAAGCCAATTAACCTGGGAGACTGCAACCTTCACCTGGTCCGCCCTGTTTCGACGAATGCAATCAACCCGGCGTGCACAATCAAATAAGATCAAATAGAACAAGTTGTCCGACAACTTTAGGCTGTGCCCGCCAGATGCAAGAAGAAGGACTGCAAACCTGTCCGTCTTTGGAGTGTGGCAGGAAACTCTACGGTCATGATTGAACCTGGGTCTCTGATTGAGCGCTGTGAGGCAGCAACTCTACCCCTGCGCCAACATGCTGCCCCCCGTTATTCAGTGGTTCAATGTCGCTGTGGCAGTAGAGAGCTTGCTGACCGGTTGCATCGTGGCTTGGTTCGGCAACTTGAGCGCCCTGGAGCGGAAAAGACTACGAAAAGTAGTAAACACTGCCCAGTCCATCATCGGCTCTGACCTCCCCACCATCAAGGGGATCTATCGCAGTCGCTGCCTCAAAAAGGCTGGCAGCATCATCAAGGACCCACACCATCCTGGCCACACACTCATCTCCCCGCTACCTTCAGGAGCCTGAAGACTGCAACGTCCAGGTTCAGGAATAGCTACTTCCCCACAGCCATCAGGCTATTAAACTCAACTCAAACAAAACTCTGAACATTAACGGCCCATTATCTGTTGATTTGCACTTTATCAGTTTATTTATTCATGTGTGTATATATTTATACAATGGTATATGGACACACTGATCTGTTCTGTATTCATGCCGTCTACATTCTGTTGTGCTGAAGCAAAGCAAGAATTTCATTGTCCTATCTGGGACACACGACATTAAATTCTCTTGAATCTTGAATCTTGTATGTGTCACATATGGAACTGCACCGTGAGGTCCATTTTGCATGAATTACGCATTCGGGCGCGGCCATGTTTTGCCGCCATTATTCAAAGTCCAAAGTCCGTTCGGCCCGCGTCCCGCTCCTCTCCTCGGCCGGCCATCTTTGAGTCCCAGGGGCTCCTCCTGCAGCCGACCTTGAAGCCTGCAGCTGGAGGCATTATCCTCCGGTTCACCCTTGCTCCTCGCGTCCCGACGTTCCCAGCTCCCTCACGGTTTCTCCGACCTTTCTACCTTGGCCTTTGTCCACCATCTTTCCATCACAAACCCACCACACCTGCATCAATCTATTGCCTGCCAGGCATTGGCCTGCCTCTCCATCTTCCAGCATTCATCTCCTCTATCACTGGTTCGACGTTGACTCGAAGGGTTCAGGGCATTGTTTTTCCTGCTGTATTAATTCGGAATGTTATTAAAGAAGGAACTGCAGATGCTGGAGAAGCGAGGATTGCACAAAAAGCTGGAGAAACTCAGCGGGTGCAGCAGCATCTAAGGAGCGAAGGAGATAGGCGACGTTTCGGGTCGAGACCCTTCTTCATTGACAGGGATGTTGAGGCAGTGTCGGTCTGACGAAGGGTCCCGACCAGAACGTCACCCATTCCTTCTCTCCAGAGATGCTGCCTGTCCCGCTGAGTTACTCCAGCACTTTGTATCAATCTCCAGTGGCTAGACTATTTGGACTAAAGAGAGTGGCGAGTCTGTGGAATTCTGTGCCACATCCTTCTGAACTCCAGAGTGTACAAGCCCAGCTGCTCCGTTCTCTCAGCATACGACAGTCCCGCCATCCCGGGAATTAACCTTGTAAACCTACGCTGCGCTCCCTCAACGACACATGACAATGAACTAAGCTCAATTAAGCTAAACTCAACTTGCCTCATTGACTCTGATCTCTATCATCGATCGGTACCTCAAATAAGCTCAGAGCAAACCCAAGATCTTCCTTACGAGTTGTTGGTGGTGCCACTGACAAGACAGCCCGTAACATCATGTAACAGGAGCTGTGTGGAAACGTTTCCACGCTGGCAATCAGTTAAGCTCTTCCCTGAAACATAATCTACACAACACAATGGCCATAAACACCATTGGGCTGTGGAGGTATCTAACATCTCAGATTGTAATCGATCCTCCAGGTATTTGACCTGGGGACGACTCGGGTTTCTGGATGGTTTTCACTGCTGCTTCTAAGTCCTTGCCCGAAGATTCTGCGCTAATTGTGAAGGAACTGCAGATGCTGGTTTGACTCAAAGCGCCGGCGTAGCTCGGCGGGACAGGCGGCATCTCTGGAGGACACTTTTTCTCACAGAGAGTGGTAGGTGAGAGTTGTCACATGCTGAGAGAATGGAGCAGCTGGGCTTGTACACTCTGGAGTTTAGAAGGATGAGAGGGGATCTCATTGAAACATATAAGATTGTTAAGGGCTTGGACATGCTAGAGGCAGGAAACATGTTCCCGATGTTGGGGGAGTCCAGAACCAGGGGCCACACAGTTTAAGAATAAGGAATAAAGCAATTTAGAACGGAGACGAGGAAACACTTTTTCTCACCGAGAGTGGTGAGTCTGTGGGATTCTCTGCCTCAGAGGGCGGTGGAGGCCGGTTCTCTGGATGCTTTCAAGAGAGAGCTAGATAGGGCTCTTAAAGATAGCGGAGTCAGGGGATATGGGGAGAAGGCAGGAACGGGGTACTGTTTGGGGATGATCAGCCATGATCACATTGAATGGCGGTGCTGGCTCGAAGGGCCGAATGGCCTCCTCCTGCACCTATTGTCTATTGAATGGATGACGTTTTGTGTCGAGACACTTCCTCAGACTCAACAAACTCACTCTAATTTTTTGCGGGGATTAGATGGAGGTGTTCCCAAACCGTGCTGAGATGCATTCTGATGAAATGCTTTCTACGGCGCATCTGTAGGAATTGGTGAGAGTGCTTGAGAAATGCCAAAACCTACATTACAAGATCATCAATGCTTCCCTACCCGGGCCGGCACAGTGGCGCAGCGGTAGAGTTGCTGCCTTTAAAGCACTCTCGGCGCCGGAGACCAGGGTTCGATCCTGACTACGGGCGCTGTCTGTAATGCCCCTGCCCCACTTAGGAAACCTGAACGGAAACCTCTGGAGACTTTGCGCCCCACCCAAGGTTTCCGTGCGGTTCCCGGAGGTTTTTGTCCTCCGGCAACCACCTTCAACTAGCATCGCAACCGGCTTCGACTAAAAAATTACAGATTTTTCAAACAGAAACTACTTCCCCATTGCCCATTGAAGGTTTAGTATAGAGATACAGCATAGAAACAGGCCCTTCAGCCCATCGAGTCTGCGTCAACCAGCGATCCCTGTATACTAGCACTAGCCTACACACACTAGGGGCAATTTCACATTCTTACCAAGCCAATTCACCTACAAACCTGCGTAGCTTTGGAGTGTGGGAGGAAATAAGAGCTAGGCCCCATTTAGGACTGAGATGAGGAAAAACATTTTTCACCCAGAGAGTTGTGAATCTGTGGAATTCTCTGCCACAGAGGGCAGTGGAGGCCAATTCAGTGGATGCTCTCAAGAGAGAGTTAGATAGAGCTGTTAGGGCTAACGGAATCAAGGGATTATGGGGAGAATGAAACAGCTGGGCTTGTACACTCTGGAGTTTAGTAGGATGAGAGGGGATCTTATTGAAACATATAAGATTATTAAGGGCTTGGACACGCTAGAGGCAGGGAACATGTTCCCGATGTTGGGGGAGTCCAGAACCAGGGGCCACACAGTTTAAGAATAAGGGGTAAGCCATTTAGAACGGAGACGAGGAAACACTTTTTCGCACAGAGAGTTGTGAGTCTGTGGAATTCTCTGCCTCAGAGGGCGGTGGAGGCAGGTTCTCTGGATTCTTTCAAGAGAGAGTTAGATAGGGCTCTTAAAGATAGTGGAGTCAGGGGGTATGGGGAGAAGGCAGGAACGGGGTACTGATTGGGGATGACACACACTAGGGACAATTTTACATTTATACCAAGCCAGTTAACCTACAAACCTGCACGTCTTTGGAGTGTGGGAGGAAACCGAAGATCTCGGAGAAAACCCACGCAGGTCACGGGGAGAACGTACAAACTCCGTACAGGCAGCACCCGTAGTCGGGATCGAACCTGGGTCTCTGGCGCTACAAGCGCTGTGAGGCAGCGACTCTACCGCTGCGCCACCGTGACCGCCCTCTGATGCTTCTGACAAATGATGACCTCCCTGGTGTGGCCAGCGTTGCCTAGCGACCCCAGATAATGAATGGCCTCCCCAGTTAAGATGGCTTTGAGAGGCCCAGTCTGTGCACAAGTTCTTTCATGCAGCTCCATGTATCAAACGGGTTGAATTCTTCACCGTTGGTGATCGGAGGGAAGCACGTTATTGTAAAGCGCACTAGACAGCGCTGGGCCTGTGCTCGCTGGAGGACGAGGGGAGACACCTCATGGAAACTTAACCCCCTGTCCCACTTAGGAGACCAAAACAGCGACCTCTGGTCACCTTGCCCGCCACCCAAGGTTTCCATGAGGTCACCGGAGGTTTTGGCCACTCCCCCTAATGGTCGAAAGTGGTTTCCGCGTGGTCGAGGCTTCATCCAGGTTGCTGCTAATTTTTCATCATGATCAAAACCGGCCTAGACTAAAAATAGGTTGCCGGTTTAAAAATCGATCATTTTTTAGTCGCAGATCTAGTCAAAGCCGGTTTTCTTCATAGTTGAGGAAGGTTTTCAACATGTGCGTGGGAGGTGGTAGGAGGTTGCAGGTCACCTCGATCTTGATTTATTTTTGGGTGGCGGGCAAGGTCACCAGAGGTCGCTGTTTAGGTCTCCTAGGTGGGACAGGGGCTTAACCGAATAGCGTAGGGCCTGGATAGAGTGGATGTGGAGAGGATATTTCCACTAGTGGGAGAGTCTAGGTCCAGAGGGCACAGCCTCAGAATAAAATTATGTAACTTTAGAAAGGAGATGAGGAGGAATTTCTTTAGCCAGAGGGTGGTGAATCTGCAGAACTCTTTGTCACAGAAGGTCGTGGAGGCCAAGTCAATGGATATTTTCAAAGAGGTATTGAGAGATTCTTGATTAGCACGGGTGTCAGAGACATGGGGAGAAGGCAGGAGAATGGGGTTGAGAGGGAGAGATAGATCAGCCATGATTGAATGGCGGAGTAGACGCAATGGGCCTAAATCTGCTGCTGTTACTTATAAACTTTTGAACTTAGTTTAATTTAGAGACACAGCGCGGAAACAGGCCCTACAGCCCACCGGGTCCGCGCCGACCATCGAACTCCGTACATCAACGCCATCCGACACACGCTAGGGACAGTTTACACTTATAACAACCCATTTAATCTATGAACCAGATCACGGAGAAAACCCACGCGGTCACGGGGAGAACATACAAACGCCTAATGCCCCCTGTCCCACTTAGGAAACCTGAACGGAAACCTCTGGAGACTTTGCGCCCCACCTGAGGTTCCCGGAGGTTCCCGGAGGTTTTTGTCAGTCTCCCGAATGGCCGAAAGTGGTTTCCGTTTTAAAAGTCGGTATTTTTTCAGTCGAAGCCGGTTGCGATGCTGGTTGAAGGTGGTTGCCGGAGGACAAAAACCTCCGGGAACCGCACGGAAACCTTGGGTGGGGCGCAAAGTCTCCAGAGGTTTCCGTTCAGGTTTCCTAAGTGGGACAGGGGGGCATAACACACCCGCTCCTCACTGAGCCCCTGATACAGTGTATGTCCTTTAAATGGTCGTTATGTGGTTGGTGATGGATGCATGGAAGATGTTGTCGATCGTTACAGACTGATGCCTCATCAACCCCAGTCCCACAGCTGTGGAGGTATCAGTTTTACTGTCCCTGGTTATTTATACCCAGTCGACAGTTTAACGGTGTTCAGTAATCAGCGTTTAAAGAGACTTTGTCCCAGGCCACGGCTTCCCATTTTCGCACTGATTAAGACTTGGACACTGATTAACTAACAGGTCGTCTGTGTAGGAAACCAGCAGGGATATAGTTACAGCAGACTGACACAAAGTGCTGGATTCACTCAGCGGGTCAGGCAACACCGCTGGAGAAAAGGAATAGGTGACGTTTCGGGTCGAGAGCCAAAAGGAAGAGGTGACATTTTGGGTCGAGGCCCTCCTCTTCAGAGGGTCTTCTTCTTCGAGTGCGTTGCAATCTCAGATGTCGTTCTGCCAGTATCTGGCGCAGGTCACAGCTTCAGAGGGTTACATAGAAACATAGAAACATAGACAATAGGTGCAGGAGTAGGCCATTCGGCCCTTCAAGCCAGCACCGCCATTCAATGTGATCATGGCTGATCATCCCCAATCAGTACCCCGTTCCTGCTTTCTCCCCATATCCCCTGACTCCGCTATCTTTAAGAGCCCTATCTAGCTCTCTCTTGAAAGCATCCAGAGAACCGGCCTCCACCGCCCTCTGAGTCCACAGCTGGAACAGCGGATACAGTAGATGAGGTTGGAGGAGGTGCAAGTGAACCTCTGCCTCACCTGAAAAGACTGTCAGGGTAATTGGACAGTGGAGGGGGGGGGGGGGAGATATAGGGACAGGTGTTGCATCTCCTGCGGTTGTACCTGGGGAGGGGGGTGGTTTGGGTGGGAAGGGACGAGTTAACCAGGGAGTTGCGGAGGGAACGGTCTCTGCGGAAGGCGGAAAGGGCTGGAGATGGGAAGATGTGGCCGCTGGTGGGATCCTATTGGAGGTGGCGGGAATGTCGGAGGATTGCATGCTGGATGCGACGGCTGATGGGGTGGAAGGTGAGGACAAGGAGGACTCCGTCTGTTGCGACTGGGGTGGGAGGGGGAGCAAGGGTGGAGCTGCGGGGTACCGAGGAGGCACGAGAGGGGGCCTCATCTATGATGGGAGAGGGCAACTCTGAATAAGCCAGCATGTGCAGTTCCTTCCGACACAGTTTCAGATGAGTAGGCACATAAGCTGCAGACACTGTGGCACAGCTGGTAGAGCCATTACGCCAGAGGTAGTGGGTGCAATCTCCAATGTGGGTGCTGTCTGTGCGGAGTTTGTACGTTCTCCTTGCATCTATGCGGGTTTACTACCACATTCCAAAGGCGTACGGGGCTGTAGGTTAATTGGCCCTTCTGTGGAGGGAGTGGATGAGGGAGAGGGATAACATTGGTGCTGTCAGTGTGGAGCTCGCACGATCTTTCTGTGACCACGTGGGTTTTCCCCGTGTTATCCCACTCACTCATTCACTCGTAAACTCATGAGGGGGATAGATCGGGTAGACGCACAGAGTCTCTTGCCCGGAGTAAGGGAATCGAGGACCAGAGGACACAGATTTAAGGTGAAGGGGAAAAGATTTAATAGGAATCTGAGGGGTAACTTTCCCACAGAGAGGGTGGAACGAGCTGCCAGAGGAGGTAGTTGAGGCAGGGACTATCCCAATATTTAAGAAACAGTTATTCAGGTACATGGGTAGGACAGGTTTGGAGGGATATGGGCCAAGCGCAGGCAGGTGGGACTAGTGTCGCTGGGGCATGTTGGCCGGTGTGGGCAAGATAGGCCGAAGGGCCTGTTTCCACACTGTACGATCCCCTACATACTAGGGGGCAATCTACATAGGGCCGATTAACCTACAAACCCGCACGTCTTTGGGATGTAGGTGGGAACCGGAGCACCCGGAGAAAACCCACGCGGTCCCAGGGAGAACGTGCAAACTCCACACAGTCAGCACCCGAGGTCACAGGGAGTATCCGCAGTATTTTCTGCCTTTATTTCCATCATTTTGATTTTCTATTTGGGTTGACGATTCAACAGGTCAGGCAGCATCTACAGAGGGAATGGTCAGACCAGTTGTCAATCTGAAGAAAAGTCCTGACCCAAAATGCTGTCGGTCCATTTCATCCACAGATGCTCTCTGACCCGCTGAGTTAATCCAGCACTTTGTCTTTTGCCCAGGGTTCCAGCATCTGCTGTTCCTTTTAGAACGGAGGACAAAAGATCATAGAACAGTCCAGCACAAGAACAGGCCCTTCGGCCCACAATGTCCATGCTGAATATGATACCACGATCATCTCTTATCTATTTGAGCATAATCCCCATCTCTCTACACCTTGCTTATCCATATTCCTATCAAAAGCCTGTTGAAGCCACTATTGTATTTGGCGGCAGAGTTGCTGCCGTGCAGCGCCAGAGACCCGGGTTCAATCCTGCCTGTGCGGAGTTTGCACGCTCTCCCCGTGACTGGGTGGGTTTTCTCCGGGTGCTCCGGTTTCCTTCTACACTCCAAAGACGTGCAAGGGTGGTAAGCGAACTGGCTTCAGTAAATATTGTAAATTGTCCCAAGTGTGTGCGGGATGAGGCCAGTGTGCGGGGATCGCTGGTCGGCACGGACTCGGTGGGCCGAATGGCCTGTTTCTGCGCTGTATCTCTATACGAGGCTAAAACTAACAGCGAAAACTGCATCGGAAAAATGTTTTGTAACATAGAAACATAGAAACATAGAAATTAGGTACAGGAGTAGGCCATTCGGCCCTTCCAGCCTGCACCGCCATTCAATATGATCATGGCTGATCATCCAACTCAGTATCCCGTACCTGCCTTCTCTCCATACCCTCTGATCCCTATAGCCACAAGGGCCACATCTAACTCCCTCTTAAATATAGCCAATGAACTGGCCTCAACTACCCTCTGTGGCAGAGAGTTCCAGAGACCCACCACTCTCTGTGTGAAAAAAGTCCTTCTCATCTCGGTCCTAAAGGATTTCCCCCTTATCCTTAAGCTGTGACCCCTTGTCCTGGACCTCCCCAACATCGGGAACAATCTTCCTGCATCTAGCCTGTCCAACCCCTTAAGAATTTTGTAAGTTTCTATAAGATCGCCTCTCAATCTCCTAAATTCTAGCGAGTATAAACCGAGTCTATGCAGTCTTTGTTCATAAGACAGTCCTGACATCCCAGGAATCAGTCTGGTGAACCTTCTCTGCACTCCCTCTATGGCAATAATGTCCTTCCTCAGATTTGGAGACCAGAACTGTACGCAATACTCCAGGTGTGGCCTCACCAAGACCCTATACAACTGAAGGAGAACCTCCCTGCTCCTATACTCAAATCCTTTTGCTATGAAAGCTAACATACCATTTGCTTTCTTCACTGCCTGCTGCACCTGCATGCCTACTTTCAATGACTGGTGTACCATGACACCCAGGTCTCGTTGCATCTCCCCTTTTCCTAATCGGTCACCATTTAGATAATAGTCTGCTTTCCTATTTTTGCCACCAAAGTGGATAACCTCACATTTATCCACATTATACTGCAGGTAGTGTTCTGTGGGTAGAAAAGGCGCTAGGTAAATTCAGGGGTTCCTTTGTTTCAAATATATCAGAGTGAATGTTGATGAGAACATGGTCGATCAAAATGGCCGCTCGTGTTCTTGAAGTCATTCCTCACAGTCAGAGACTGGGTTAAAATGCCTGCTGCCATGCAATGTGTGGAGTATTTACTCTCTCGCTCTCTCTGCTCACGAGCCAAGAATGTTGCGTGTTTTTTTTTTATCCTGTGCTTGCCTTAAGCGACTCCTGATTGATATTTTTCAATCTGCATCCTGTTTTGATGCAGCTCACAAACTCTGGGGCTGAGAGCGAGGAAGTTTGCCGCTGGGCCTGCAGGCCGAGCTGTGGTTGCAGCCAATACTCCATCAAGTCTACTCCGCCATTCAATCATGGCTGACCGATCTCTCCCTCCTCACTCTATTATAGACAATAAACAATAGACAATAGGTGCAGGAGTAGGCCATTTGGCCCTTCGAGCCAGCACCGCCATTCAAAGTGATCATGGCTGATCATCCACAATCAGTACCCCCTTCTCCCCATATCCCCTGACTCCGCTATCTTTAAGAGCCCTATCTAGCTCTCTCTTGAAAGCATCCAGAGAACCGGCCTCCACCGCCCTCTGAGGTAGAGAATTCCACAGACTCACCACTCTCTGTGAGAAAAAGTGTTTCCTCGTCTCTGTTCTAAATGGCTTACCCCTTATTCTTAAACTGTGTGTGGCCCCTGGTTCTGGACTCCCCCAACATCAGCCCCCAAACATGACCCAATTCTCCTGCCTTCGCCCCCATAACCCCTGACACCCGTACTGATCAACAATCTGTTAAAGAAGGAACTGCAGATGCTGGAGAATCGAGGGTTACACAAAATGCTGGAGAAACTCAGCGGGTGCAGCAGCATCTAAGGAGCGAAGGAGATAGGCGAAGATCAACAATCTATCTATCGCTGTCTTAAAAATATCCATTGACTTGTGGCCTCCACAGCCGTCTGTGGCAAAGAATCCCACAGATTCACCACCCTCTGACTAAAACAGTCCCTGCCTCTGCTGAAACCTTCAACCAAGCCAGTGTGTGGGATCGCTGGTCGGCCCGGACTCGGTGGGCCGAAGGGCCTGTTTCCATGCTGTATCTCTATCTCTAAAAGCACAATTTCTCTCATTCCGAGTACACTAACATCCCTCAGTGGTGGCACGAAGGCGCAGCGGTAGAGTTGCTGCCTTTCTGCGGCGGAGACCCGGGTTCGATCCTGACCTCAGGTGCTGCCCGTACAGAGTTTCAATGACAGGGACGTTAATGTACTCGCGATGAGGGCAATTGGGGTTTTAGAGGTACAGCGTGGTAACAGGCCCTTCGGCCCACCAGGTCCGTACCAACCATTGATCTTGATGGTTTGATTGGTTGCAGTAGTGGAAAGCTGTCTTTAGTCAGAGGGTGGTGAATCTGTGGAATTCTGTGCCACTGAAGGCTGTGGAGCCAAGCCCGTACTTACTGGATATTTTTTAAGGCAGAGAATGAGATGGATAGATTTTAATTAGTACGGGTGTCAGGGAGAAGGCAGGAGAATGGGGTTAGGCGGGAGAGATAGATCAGCCATGATTGAATGGCGGAGTGGACTCGATGGGCCGAATGGTCTAATTCTGCTCCTATCACTTATGACCTGTGACCTTATGATAAAAAATACTCCTCAGTTCAAACAGTGGAGAGTGATGTGTGACAGGTTCAATATGAAGGGAGGAACTGAGTACGCTGGTTTACAGCAAAGATAGACACAAAATGGTGCCAGCACAACAACCTGGCCCTCAACACCAGCAAAACCAAGGAACTGATTGTGGACTTTGGAAGGAGTAGGATGGGGACCCACAGTCCTGTTTACATCAGCGGGTCGATGGTTGAAAGGGTCAAGAGCTTCAAATTCCTGGGCGTGCACATCTGTGAAGATCTTTCCTGGTCCGAGAACACAGATGCAATTATTAAGAAAGCTCATCAGTGCCTCTACTTCCTGAGATGATTACAAAGAGTGGGTCTGTCAAGGAGGACTCTCTCTAACTTCTACAGGTGCACAGTAGAGAGCTTGCTGACCAGTTGCATCGTGGCTTGGTTCGGCAACTTGAGCGCCCTCGAGCGGAAAAGACTGCAAAAAGTAGTAAACACTGCCCAGTCCATCATTGGCTCTGACCTTCCTTCCATCGAGGGGATCTATTGCAGTCGCTGCCTCAAAAAGGCTGGCAGCATCATCAAGGACCCACACCATCCTGGCCACACACTCATCTCCCCGCTGCCTTCAGGTAGAAGGTACAGGAGCCTGAAGACTGCAACGACCAGGTTCAGGAATAGCTACTTCCCCACAGCCATCAGGCTATTAAACTTGGCTCGGACAAAACTCTGAACATTAATAACCCATAATCTGTTATTTGCACTTCATCAGTTTATTTATTCATGTGTGTACATATTTATACACACAGTGTATATGGACACACTGATCTGTTCTGTATTCATGCCGACTATATCCTGTTATGCTGAAGCAAAGCAAGAATTTCATTGTCCTATCTGGGACACACAACAATAAACTCTCTTGCTGGAGTAACTCAGCGGGACAGGCAGCATCTCTGGAGGAAGGAATGGGAGTCATTTTGGGTCGAAAGGATTGACTGGGATTGTATTCACTGAAATTTAGAAGGATGAGAGGGGATCTTATAGAAGCATATAACATTCTTAAAGGATTGGACAGACTAGATGCAGGAAAAATGTTCCCAATGTTTTGGGGGGGGGGGGGGGGTGAGGGGGGGGGTGAGGGGGGGAGGGGGGGAGGGGGAATCAGTGGTCTCAGCTCTAAGGAAAAGGTTGGCCATTTAGGACTGAGTTGAGGAAAACGTTTTTCACCCAGAGTTGTGAATCTGTGGAATTCTCTGCCACGGAAGGCAGTGGAGGCCGATTCACTGGATGTTTTCAAGAGGGAGTTCGATTTGGCTCTGAGGGATATGGGGAATCAAGGGATACGGGGAGAAGGCAGGAACGGGATACAGATTGGGGATGATCAGCCGTGATCGCATTGAATGGCGGTGCCGGCTCGAAGGGCCGAATGGCCTCCTCCAGCATGTTTCTTGCCGCAGCTGCTGCCTGACCCACTGAGCATTTTCTGCTTGTGTGTGGGTGTCTGGCATGTTACCGCCTGTGGGTGTTTGCAGGGTTTGGCTGGGATGCTGTATAATGTCCATTTACCGCCTAGTTTGATTGTGGTGGCTGCCTGGAATGCTTTGTTTACACAAAAAGAGAATTCTTGCCTTCAACGTCACGGTGTATATCGGATTTTTAAGGAAGGATTGCAGTAGTCTCTAGCCTGCAATGTTGACAGGGATCTCGATGCCTGACAAATACAGCGGGCATTCTCTGAAGGGGGGGGGGGGTGGGTGAAGCAACACAGAGGAATGGACATTTAAGACCTGATGCTCTTCTCATGCGCTCACAGGATGTTTCTACACGGCGCAGAGAGAAACGTACAAACTCCGTACAGGCAGCTCCCGTGGTCAGGATCGAACCCACATTCCAAAAACGCGCAGGTTTGTAGGTTAATTTTCCGCAGTGTGTGTAGGATAGAACTTGTGTACGTTGGTCGGAAGGGACTCGATGGGCCGAAGGTCCTGTTTCCATAATGTAAGTCTGAACTAAACTAAACTAAACTAGACACAGAACATTACAGCACAAAAAGAGGCCCTTCAGCCCGCATCGTCCGTGCCGAACAAGATGTCAGGACAAATTCTTTAGAATGTACAATTCACGTTTACACCAAGCCAATTAACCTACAAACCTGCCCGCCTTTGAAGATTCGGAGGGCAATCGAAGATCTTGGAGAAAAGCCACGCAGGTCACGGGGAGAACGTGCAAACTCCGCACAGGCAGCACCAGTGGTCGGGATCGAACCCGGGTCTCTGGCGCTGTGTGGCAGCAACTCTAGGCAGACAGATGGTTGGAAGCGGCACAGTGTGTGTGTGGATCCTTGTGCCAGGCCAAACGGCAAATGGCCACAAATGCCTCCACAGATGCTGCTTGACCCGCTGGGTGATCCCCTTGTTCATAGAAACATAGACAATAGGTGCAGGAGTAGGCCATTCGGCCCTTCGAGCCTGCACCGCCATTCAATGTGATCATGGCTGATCATCCAACTCGGTATCCCGTACCTGCCTTCTCTCCATACCCTCTGATCCCTTTAGTCACAAGGGCCACATCTAACTCCCTCTTAAATATAGCCAATGAACTGGCCTCAACTACCTTCTGTGGCAGAGAATTCCACAGATTCACCACTCTCTGTGTGAAAAATGATCTTCTCAACTCGGCCCTAAAAGACTTCCCCCTTATCCTTAAACTGTGTGACCCCTTGTCCTGGACTTCCCCAACAATCTTCCTGCATCTAGCCTGTCCAACCCCTTAAGAATTTTGTAAGTCTCTATGAGATCCCCCCTCAATCTTCTAAATTCTATGTGATCCATGCCCTTCCATTTCATGCGTATCCATGGACCACGCTGACAATTTTTCACACAGTGGGACAGAGGGTCCGGCCACCTTCCCAGTCCCGGGCGAGTCATTAAAGGGATGACTGCTCTCACCAGCTTGTGCATTCACCAGTCCCGCCATTTCCCAGCGCGAGCAGGCCCTGGCAATAAAAACTGATACCTCCTCACCACCTGTGCTCCCATCTCAGGCTAGTTACTGATTGAAGACCAGTGCAGCAATCTCACAACACACAGCGGGAAGATCTGACCTGTCACAGATTATACTTGTTGCAAAGATCTGCATCAGTTAGCTCCTTCATGAAATAAACCGCCCTCTCAACCCCAATTGTCTACGCTCCTGTTTCCTCCTATAGATACTGAATATATTTAGTTGTCCGTGTTTAAGAAGGAACTGCAGATGCTGGAAAATGGAAGGTAGACCAAAATGCTGGAGAAACTCAGCGGGTGAGGCAGCATCTATGCAGCAAAGGAAATAGGCAACGTTTCGGGTCGAGGTTGCCTACTTCCTTCGTTCCATAGATGCTGCCTCACCCGCTGAGTTTCTCCAGCATTTTGGTCTATATTTAGTTGACCCAATACTGGACCCTTGACTGTAGACTTGAAGTTAGACAATAGACAATAGGTGCAGGAGGAGGCCATTCGGCCCTTCGAGCCAGCACTGCCATTCAATGTGATCACGGCTGATCATCCCCAATTAGTACCCCGTTCCTGCCTTCTACCCATATCCCCTGACTCCGCTATCTTTAAGAGCCCTATCTAGCTCTCTCTTTAGATACAGCATGGTGCAGTGGTGGAGTTGCTGCCTCACAGCGCCAGAGACCCCGGTTCCATCCCGACTACGGATGCTGTCTGTACGGAGTTTGCACGTTCTCCCCGTGAGTTTTCTCCGAGATCTTGGGTTTCCTCCCACACTCCAAAGGCGTACAGGTTTGTAGGTTAATTGGCTTGGTATACATGTAAAAATTGTCCCTAGTGTGTGTGTAGGATAGGGTTAATGTGTCGCTGGTCGGCACAGACCCGGTGGGCCGAAGGGCCTGTTTATACGCTGTCCCTAAGCTAAACTATTGTAACTTACATAGAAACATAGAAAATAGGTGCAGGAGTAGGCCATTCTGCCCTTCGAGCCTGCACCGCCATTCAATATGATCATGGCTGATCATCCAACTCAGTATCCCATACCTGCCTTCTCTCCTAATTATCGATTAAACTTCTACTACACTTGCGCACACTCCGTCTCCCCAAAGTCACTGTGCATGTGTATTTGCTTCAAACATCGCCCATGGCAGCACGCTCCACGCACCCACCCTTCCCCACGTAAAGGGGCTGTCCCACTGTACAACTAATTCAAGAGCTCTCCCGAATTTCCCCTGATTCGAACTCGGAGATTTACGGTAATGGCCGCTCGTCGGTACTCGGGGCTCTCGTGGACATTTTTCAACACGTTGAAAAACCTTCACCAGTCTTCCCGAGCTTTCCCGAGTACCTACCGTTAGCGTTACGAGCCGCTACGAGACGTCCCCGAGCTCCGACGTACTTACCACGAGTTTGATTTTTTTTTAACTCAGGAGAGCTCTTGAATTACCTCGTACAGTGGGACAGCCCCTTGAGACAAAAACCCGCCCCGCACATCTCCTTTAAAACGCGCCCCTCTCAACTTAAAAGCCATCCATGCTCCTCGAGTCTTTGATATTCCCACCATGGGAAAATGGTGGTGTCTGCGTGCCGGGCGTGGAAAGATGTCTCTCTTTCAGGTCCCGGCATTTATTGACCCCAACAAAATGCCAGGGATGATGAGCGTCTGTCTCCCGCGGTCCCCACCGTCCGCGGCAGTCTAACCGCCGTTAGTTATTGCTGGCACGTTAATAATAAGCCACAGTGGAGGAACTTCAGTGGAGATAACAGAGAGACTGGGGTTGTGGGGTTAATTACTTTGGCTGGAAACTGAGTCACTGGGGCCTCGTACAAACCTGTCATCATCTCTTTCCCTAAGGAGGGCGGACAAGCCAGGATTAGTGTTTGATTACCCCACCATGCAAAGCATTAGCAGATGTGGGCTGCATGCAGACTGTAGATGTAGGCTAGATGCAGGAGAAATGTTCCCCGATGTTGGGGGAGTCCAGAACCAGGGGTCACAGTTTAAGAATAAGGGGTCGGCCATTTAGGACTGAGATGAGGGAAGGCTTTTTCACCCCGAGAGTTGTGAATCTGTGGAATTCTCTGCCACTGAAGGCAGTGGAGGCCAATTCACTGGATGTTTTCAAGAGAGAGTTAGATTTAGCTCTTAGGGCTAAAGGAATCAAGGGATATGGGGAGAAAGCAGGAACGGGGTACTGATTGGGGATGATCAGCCATGATCATATTGAATGGTGGTGCAGGCTCGAAGGGCCGAATGGCCTACTCCCGCACCTATTGTCTATCTTTCCATGTTTCTATGGTCGGGATTCCGGTGTAGGAAAGAACTGCAGATGCTGGTTTAAACCGAAGATAGGCACAAAATGCTGGAGTAACTCAACGGGACAGGCAGCATTTCTGAAGAGAAGGAATGGGTGACGTTTTGGGTCGAGATCCTTCTTCAGGCCTGAAGATCCATAAATGTCACCCATTCCTTCTCTCCAGAGATGCTGTCCATCGCACTGAGTTACCCCAGCATTTTGTGTCTATCATGAGACAGTGATATAGAGGTGATTATAGAGATATATCTCACAACCCAGCGGTATGAATATTGATTTCTCTGACTTCAAGTAACCTTTGCATCCTCTCTCTCTCCATCCCTATCCTACCATAATTGTTGAACTAGTTTCAATGTCATTCTGTTGACTCTCATTGTTGGTTAAGGGCCTGTCCCACTTATGGGACCTTGGCTCGCAAATTACGCTTGATGCGTACGGGCACCGTGTGGCCGCGCGGGGGCCGGTCTGCTTAGAAGCGCGGAGGGGTATGGAGTTGTGCGGGACTGGTTCCAACATCGCGCGGGGCTCCGAAATTCCAGCGGTGACCGAAATCTTCGCGCGAAAACGGCCTGTCGGCACGCAGATGCATTGTGGTCGTACGCAGCGTCTTGACGGCGCATGGCGTTACGTGATGACATCACCGCCTGGCGCCGTGCGACGCCCAAATTCAGTCGGCCCGCCTCCTGCCCAGCTGATTTGATTTATATGCGTAAATGATATCACGCGCGAACTTAGCCCAAACTTCGCGTGACGGATGGTCGCGCCAAACGCACGCAATGGCATGCAAGTGGGACAGGCCCTGAACTCGTTTTCACCTAGCCCACAGCTAACAATGGCCAGTTTCCTTTATCATCGTTACTTTTAGCATATCTTTCATGCATTAGTTCCATATCTCTCCACATCACCGTCTGTATCTTCTCAGTCTGAAGCTGGGTCCCGACCTACACCTTTTCTCCAGAGAAGCTGCCTGAACGGCTGAGCTTTTTGTGTCTAGTCAGCGTTCTATTGCGAGTTTCCATGACGCCATCAAAAACACCAGCCATTGAAACCCCAGCAGCCCTGGAATTCTCGGCCCAGATCAGGAATATTCCTCAACTGGGGAAGTTTCTCAAGGAGCAGAATTAGGCCATTCTGCCCATCAAGTCTACTCCACCATTCAATCATGGCTGATCTATCTCCCCCTCTTAACCCCATTCTCCTGCCTTCTCCCCGTAACCTCTGACACCCGCACTAATCAAGAATCTATCTATCTCTGCCTTAAAAATATCCACTGACTTGTGGCCTCCACAGCCGTCTGTGGCAAAGAATTCCACAGATTCACCACCCTCTGACTAAAGAAATTCCTCCTCATCTCCTTCCTAAAAGAACGTCCTTTAATTCTGAAGCTGTGACCTCTAGTCCTGGACTCTCCCACTAGTGGAAACGTCCTCTCTCACTATCCACTCCATCCAGGCCTTTCACTATTCTGTACGTTTCAATGAGATCCCCCCTAATTTTTCTAAACTCCAGCGAGTACAGGCCCAGTGCCGACAAACGCTCATCATAGGTTAACCCACTCATTCCGGGGCTCGTTCTTGTAAACCTCCTCTGGACCCTCTCCAGAGCTGGCACCTCCTTCCTCAGATATGGTGCCCAAAATTGCTCACAATATTCCAATCGTAGCCTGGCCAGTGCCTTAAGGAGCGTGAGTGTTACATCCCTGATGTTATCTGTGCTTCATCCCTGGATGTTCTGTGGGAGAATTAGCACAAGGAGAAACACAGTGCAGAAGGAAGGAATCCACCATTGTAAATGCTGCCGTGAAATCCTAACATTCCCTTCACCCCCTCCCCTCTCCGGCCTGTCCAAAGGTTAACCCTTCCCGCATCATTGTCCGACTTGCTGGCTCCATGGGAATGGTCAGGTCGCTTGCATCTCAGCCGGGGGGTCAGCGAGAGAGGATGCAGAAATGTTATAGATTCAAATCAAACCTTAACAGAAAATCAAAGAAAATTTCTCGATTACTGTTTAATAATTGGAAAAAAATTAATATTAAAATTCTGGAATGGACCATTATCCCCCACTATTAAAATGTGGACAGTGGAAATGTTGGAGACGCTGCAATTGGAGAGAATTAGGTTTATCCTAATGGATAAACACGAACTTTTTGAACAAATATGGTCTCCATTCACTGACTATATGAAGGGTTACACAAAAAGCTGGAGAAACTCAGCGGGTGCAGCAGCATCTAAGGAGCGAAGGAGATAGGCGACGTTTCGGGTCGAGACCCTTCTTAGCTGAGCTCAGCATTGTAACTCAATAAATACCCGGTGGTAAGATCAGATGAAAAGATCTAATCTGAGATTTGTATACTCGTCTCTATATATATTGTTATTTGAAATTGTTCCATTCATTGTTAAGATGTAGACTTCAATTTATTTTTTTTAGTTAATAATTGTTTGCCAGTATTATTATTTAAATTTTATTATTTCATTTTATTTTATTTATTTTTTAGAAACATGTAAACATAGAAAATAGGTGTAGGCCATTCGGTCCTTCGAGCCTGCACCGCCATTCAATATGATCATGGCTGATCATCCAACTCAGTATCCCGTACCTGCCTTCTCTCCATACCCCCTGATCCCTTTAGCCACAAGGGCCACATCTAACTACCTCTTAAATATAGCCAATGAACTGGCCTCAACTACCCTCTGTGGCAGAGAATTTCAGAGACCCACCACTCTCTGTGTAAAGAATGTTTTCCTCATCTCGGTCCTAAAGGATTTCCGCAGATTCACCACTCTCTATGTGAAAAATGATTTTCTCATCTCGGTCCTAAAAGACTTCCCCCTTATCCTTAGACTGTGAGAGAGAGTTGGATGGAGCTCTAGGGGCTGGTGGAGTCAAGGGATATGGGGAGAAGGCAGGCACGGGTTATTGATTGGGGACGATCAGCCATGATCACAATGAATGGCGGTGCTGGCTCGAAGGGCCGAATAGCCTTCTCCAGCACCTATTTTCTAAGTTTCTATAGAGATACAAAGTACTGGAGTAATTCAGCGGGTCAGGCAGCATCTCTGGAGAAAAAGGATGGGTGACGTTTCTGGGTCGAGACCCTTCTTCAGACTGAAAGTGAGGGGGTTGAGAGAGGGGGTGAGTTGGGGGTGGGGGGTGAAGCGTTCAAGGTGAGGAAAGACCAGGACCAATCAGGGCCAGCTCCAGACCCCGGTTCGATCCTGACCACGGTTGCTGTCTGTGAGGAGTTTGCACGTTCTCCCCTTGACCATGTAGGCTTTCTCCGGGTGCTCTGGTTTCCTCCCATACCCCAAAACCAAAAGGCCCAAGAGTTTGTAGATTAGGAAATGGATGAGAAAGTGGGATAACATAGAACTAGTGTGAACGGGAGACCGATGGTCGGCATGAACTCGGTGGGCCGAAGGGCCTGTTTCCATGCAGTCTCTCTAAGCTAAACTATACTACTCAGCAGGCCTGGCAGCAGCTGTGGAGAGAGTAGTGTTAACATTTTGGTTTTATAGAAGGATGTCTATTAGTTCAAACAGACACAAAATGCTTGAGTAACTCAGCGGGCGAGGCGGCATTTACGGAGAGAAGGAATTGGCAACGTTTCGGGTCGAGACCCTTCTTCAGACTAAACTATTATTTTAGTTTGGTTTATTGTAGACATACAGCGCAGAAACCGACGCCGCGCCGACCAGCGATCCCCGCACACTCTAAAGCCCCTGTCCCACTGTACGAGGTAATTCACGAGTTTTCCCCTGGAGAATTCGAACTCGGAGAATGTCCCTAGCGGGTCCGTAGGAGTTCGTGGATGTCTCGAGTAAAAAGTAACCGTTTTTTTCATCACGAGTATTTTTTTAAACCCGTGGACATTTTTTACAGGGATGAAAAAACGCCACGAGTTTACCGAATGTCCCGAGTACCTACCGTTAGCATTACGAGCCGCTACGGGACATCCACCAACTCCTACGGACCGGCGACGGACATTCTCCGAGTTCGAATCAGGGGGAGACTCGTGCAGTGGGACAGGGGCTTAACACCATCCTAGTGTTACACACTCGAGGGACAATTTACAATTTCACCGAGGCCAATTATCCTACAATCCTGTACGCCTTTGGAGTGTGGGAGGAAACCGGAGCGCCCGGAGAAAAACCACGCGGGTCGCGGGGAGAACATACGAACCCTGTACACAGACAGCGCCCGTGGTCAGGATCGAACCTGGGTCCCTGGCGCTGTGAGGCAGCAACTCCAGGGTGCCGCCCTGAATTCCTTTGTGCTGCCTCAACCGCTGTTATGTGTGTCTCTGCTTTCATTTCACATCTCCAGTGCCTGCAATGAGTTCATTTTCAGGTACGATGACGTACCTCACTCGCCTTTCTTGGAAAATAGGCTTTGTAAACACTGGCTTAACAAGGAAATTTCTTCCGACTAACTTCCTCGTTCATGGAAGCTCGAGGGTGAATGGATAGCAGGATGCCTTTTAAGTTGGAAATTTCTGTTGAATTTCCACATCGCCACCTGCACCCTCCCACACATCCTGAACCCACCCAAGGTTCCACTAATCCCGGCGTTCCAAGTGTTCCGTTAGATGTTTTCCACAACTCTATATGAAGAAGGGTCTTGACCCAAAACGGTAACTTTTCCTAGCTAACCATGATTTGGTGGAGGCAGGATCCATTTTAACATTTAAAAGTAAAGTGGATAGGTATATGGACGGGAAGGGAATGGAGGGGTATGGTCTGAGTGCAGGTAGATGGGGCTAGGGGAAAATAAATGGTCGGCACGGACTGGAAAGGCCGAGAGGGCCTGTTTCCGTGCTGTAATTGTTATATGGTTATATGGTTATATGATCTATTCTACATGTTGTGTGATCTCGATCCTCTTTTGTCCTGTTTTCACACCTTACACTTCCTTATCTATATACTTCCTTATCTATGTACCGCCCACTCCCCAGGCACTCTGCGCCATCTCATCGTTCCTCGTCTTCCCCGCTGGGAAAAGAGGAACTATCCAGGAAAGAGGATTCTTGCCACAGATGGATTCCATGATTCCAGCACTTTAATACCCAGTGTCTGCCAGAAGGAACTGCAGATGCTGGTTTACCATGAAGGCAGACGCAAAAGTGCTGGAGTAACTCAGCGGGACAGGCAGCATCTCTGGAGAGAAGGAATGGGTGACGTTTTGGGTCGACTGAAGAAGGGTCTCGACCCGAAACGTTACCCATTCCCTCTCTCCAGAGATGCTGCCAGACCCGCTGAGTTACTCCAGCGTTTTTGCGCCTATCTTCGGTGTAAACCAGCATCTGCAGTTCCTTCATTACACATTGCTTTCAGCGCCCATCCACTTGCAACTCAGAGTCAGCCAAGCCCAAACCCCGCTCATCGCAATGAATGGCGAGGACACACAAGGTCACAGTATTATAGATAGGCACAAAATGCTGGAGTAACAGCAAGGCAGGCAGCATCTCTGGAGAGACAATAGTCAATAGGTGCAGGAGTAGGCCATTCGGCCCTTCGAGCCAGCACCGCCATTCAATGTGATCATGGCTGATCATCCCCAATCAGTACCCCGTTCCTGCCTTCCCCCCATATCCCCTGACTCTGCTATCTTTAAGAGCCCTATCTAGCTCTCTCTTGAAAGCATCCAGAGAAAGGCAGGTATGGGATACTGAGTTGGATGATCAGCCATGATCATATTGAATGGCGGTGCAGGCTCGAAGGGCCGAATGGCCTACTCCTGCACCTAATTTCTATGTTTCTATGTTTCTAGAACCCGCCTCCATCGTCCTCTGAGGCAGAGAATTTCTACACTCACAACTCTCTGTGAGAAAAAGTGTTTCCTCGTCTCCGTTCTAAATGGCCGACCCCTCATTCTTAAACTGTGTGTGTGGCCCCTGGTTCTGGACTCCCCCAACATCGGGAACATGTTTCCTGCCTCTAGCCAAGTGTCCAAGCCCAAGAGAGAAGGAGTGGGTGACAATAGACAATAGACAATAGGTGCAGGAGTAGGCCATTCGGCCCTTCGAGCCAGCACCGCCATTCAATATGATCATGCCGTTACGGGTCGAGACCCTTCTTCAGACTGATGTCAGGGGAGAGGAAAATACAGAGATAGGGAAGTGTACGGTGTGATTTTGTGTCTATCTTCGGTTCCCCAGAACTCTATCATTCTTTGGCAAGAGAGATTCCCATTGTAGAGGCATCACGGTGGCGCAGTGGTAGACTTGCTGCCTCACAGCGCCAGAGGCCCCGGGTTCGATCCTGACAACGGTGCTTGTCTGTGTGGAGTTTGTGCGTCCTCCCCGTCACCTCGTGGGCTTTCTCCCACACTGCAAAGACGTGCAGGTTTGTAGGTCCATTGGCTTCTGTAAATTGTAAATTGTCTCTGGTGTGTGTGTGTGTGTGTGTAGGATAGTGTTAGTGTGCGGGGATCGCTGGTCGGCACGGACGCAGTGGGCCGAAGGGCCTGTTTCCGCACTGTATCTCCAAACTAAACTAAACTAATCAATTCATTTCATTCTAAGGTAGACAAAAATGCTGGAGAAACTCAGCATCTATGGAGCGAAGGAATGGGCGACGGCTCGGGTCGAGACCCTTCTTCAGACTCTCTGCTGAGTTTCCCCAGCATTTTTGTCTGCCTTCGATTGTTCCAGCATCTGCAGTTCCTTCTTAAACAATTCATTTCTTCCAAGTACATTATCATATCTGTCGTTTCCCCCTCTGCCCTCTCTCTCTGTCTGAAGAAGGGTCTCGACCCGAAACGTCACCCGTTCCTTCTCTCCCGAGATGTTGCCTGACCCGCTGAGTTACTCCGGCGCTTTGTGTGTGTAAACTGGACTAACGGTGGGACTGGAGAGGTTGATGGGTGGATTCGAAGGAGGACATTGCTTGGAGCAGCTGGTCATTTGCACCAAATATATCCCTGCAAACTAATAACCTGCAGTAAGTTCCTACCCGAAGATCGACACAAAAAAAGCTGGAGTAACTCAGTGGGACAGGCAGCATCTCTGGAGAGAAGGAATGGGTGACGTTTCGGGTCAAGACTGTCGAAGGGACTGTCAGCGGCGTATCTCAGTATCTGGAGAGAAGGAAGAGGCGACATTTCGGGTCGAGACCCTTATTCAGATTCTTCACTCCATAGATGCTGCCTCACCCGCTGAGTTAATCACTAATGGTGCATTTGACTTGCGTCGATTTGTAATTCGCACCGGTAGTTTTATAGCATATCAACTATGCATCATTCATTCATGGAGAACTTGTCCCGACCCAAAACGTCACCTGTCCTATTACTCCAGAAATAACGCCTGTTCCGTTGAGTTACTCCGCCACTTTGTGTCTATCTTTGCGTCCGTCTCATCTCCACGTTTGAACCCGCGCTTCTTGACCCCTCAATAATTGTCCACGAGGAGATGGTGGTGAGACCGTGGGCGACACGGTGGCGTTGCTGCCTCACAGCGATCGCAGCGCCGGAGACCCGGGTTCCATCCCGGCTACGGGCTCTGTCTGTGCGGAGTTTGCATGCTCTCCCCGTGGCCGGCGCGGGTTTTCCCCGAGAACTTCAGTTTCCTCCCACACTCCAAAGGCACACGGGTTTGAAGGTTAATTGGCTTGGTGTGTAAATGTGTAAATCGTCCCCAGTGTGTGTGGGATAGTGTCGATGAGCGGGCATTGCTGACTCGATGGGCCGAAGGGCCTGTTTCCGCGCCGTATCTCCAAACAAAACTAAACCAAGATGCCGCCTGTCCCGCTGAGTTGCTCCAGATTCTTGTGTCGATCCTCGGTTCAAACCAGCATCTGCCGTTACTTCCTACACGTAAGAATCTACCCTCTCATTCCACAATAACTGCAGCCTTACAGGTCAAGCTGTTCGGGTCAAGATATCTGTGGACAATCCTTTCCTCTTGAGAACTTGAGAACGCCCTGGCATCCCATCTGTAATATGATAGTTATCACTTTAACAGTCTAAAGTGATAAGCAAACAACATGTAGGAAGAGTAAATCCCACACAGCAAATAGATGCCTTGCTCCGCCCCACTTCACAGCCGACACCCCTTGAAAGATGTTTTCTTTAGCTGGTGAGAAACCGCCACTGTTGTTCCCGTCAGCCGCTGCCTAAACACACTCAACGCCAGAGCAAATAAACATATGCTCGCCTCTCCTCCCCGAGCTGAAACCGAAGAACCCACTGTCTTCTGGAGTAGGAAGGAACTGCAGATGCTGGTTTAAGCCAAAGATGCTGGGGTAACTCAGTGGGACAGGCAGCATCTCATTCCGAGTTGAGGGACTTCTACAGACTTTAGACAATAGACAAGTCTGAAGAAAAGGGGGTTACACAAAAGACTGGAGAAACTCAGCGGGTGCAGCAGCATCTAAGGAGCGAAGGAGATAGGCGACATTTCGGGTCGAGACCCTTCTTCAGACCCTTCTTCTGAAGAAAAGTCTCGACCCGAAATGTCACCCATTCCTTCTCTCCAGAGATGCTGGCAGACAAAATGCAGGAGAAACTCAGCGGGTGAGGCAGATAATAGACAACAGACAATAGGTGCAGGAGTAGGCCATTCGGCCCTTCGAGCCAGCACCGCCATTCAATGTGATCATGGCTGATCATCCACAATCAGTACCCCGTTCCTGCCTTCTCCACTATCCCCTAGAGCTCTATCTAACTCTCTCTTAAATCCATATCCCCTGAGTCCGCTATCTTTAAGAGCCCTGTCTAGCTCTCTCTTGAAAGCATCCAGAGAATCTGCCTCCACTGCCCTCGGAGGCAGAGAATTCCACAGACTCACCACTCTCTGTGAGAAAAAGTGTTTCCTCATCTCCGTTCTAAATGACTTACCTCTTATTCTTAAACAGTGTGGCCCCTGGTTCTGGACTCCCCCAACATCGGGAACATGTTTCCTGCCTCTATCGTGTCCAAGCCCTTAACAATCTTATATGTTTCAATGAGATCCCCTCTCATCCTTCTAAACTCCAGAGTGTACAAGCCCAGCTGCTCCATTCTCTCAGCATATGACAGTCCCGCCATCCTGGGAATTAACCTTGTATTAACTTTAGTTTAGTTTAGGGTCACAGAGTGGAAACAGGCCCTTCAGCCCATCGAGTCCGTACCTACCAGCGATCTCCCCTACATTAGTTCTTTCTCATCCTTGACCTTTTCATATTGTGTGCAGTTTTGGTCGCCAAATTTGAGGAAGGACATTCTTGCTATTGAGGGAGTGCAGCGTAGGTTTACAAGATTAATTCCCGGGATGGCGGGACTGACATATGATGAAAGATTGGGCGACTGGGCTTGTATTCACTGGCATTTAGAAGGATGAGAGGGGATCTTATGGAAACATATAAAATTCTTACGGGATTGGACAGGTGAGATGCAGGAAAAATGTTCCCGATGTTGGGGGAGTCTAGAACCAGGGGTCACAGTTTAAGAATAAGAGGTAGGGCCATTTAGGACTGAGATGAGGAAAAACGTTTTCACCCAGAGAGCTGTGAATCTGTGGAATTCTCAGCCACAGACGGCAGTGGAGACCAATTCACTGGATGTTTTCAAGAGAGAGTTGGATTTAGCACGTAGGGCTAACGGAATCAAGGGATATGGGGAAAGAGCAGGAACAGGATACTGAGTTGGATGATCAGCCATGATCATATTGAATGGCGGTGCTGGCTCGAAGGGCCGAATGTCCTACTCCAGCACCTTTTTCCTACGTTTCTAAAGGGAGCATCTGAAGAAGGGTCTCGACCTATTTATCTCCCCCAGGGATGCTGTCTGACCCACTGAGTTGGTCCAAAGGCCCTATCTCCAAATTAACCTGAAAATCGAGAAGCAGAGGGCATAGGATTAAGGTGAGGGGGTGAAAGATTTAATAGGAATCTGAAGGGGTAACATTTTGACACAAAGGGTGGCGGGTGAGTCTGTGGAATTCTCTGCCTCAGAGGGCGGTGGAGGCCGGTTCTCTGGATGCTTTCAAGAGAGAGCTAGATAGGGCTCTTAAAGATAGGGAATATGAGGAGAAGGCAGGAACGGGGTACTGATTGGGGATGATCAGCCATGATCACATTGAATGGCGGTGCTGGCTCGAAGGGCCGAATGGCCTACGCCTGCACCCATTGTCTATTGTCTAGTGGGTGTATGGAATGAGCTGCCGGAGGAGATAGTTGAGGCAGGGACAATCCCAACATTTAAGACACAATGAGGCAGGTACATGGATAGGACAGGTTTGGAGGGATATGGGCCAAATGTAGGCAGGTGGGACTAGTGTGGGCAAGGTGGGCTGAAGGGCCTGTTTCCACACTGTATCACTCTGACTCGACAACTGAAACCACAGCTCCTCTGTAGAAAGTTGGCACAGGTGAGCAGGTACAGACCTGTCTTGCAGAGCAGGATCAAATTCCACACATCAGCTCACACGTGGTGAGGTTTATCTCCATTACATTGCCAATAAATATAACAGCTGAAAGTCTCAGAAACACACAGTCATACAGTGTGGAAACAGGCCCTTCAGCCAAACTCCCCCACACCGACCAACATGCCCCATCTACACTAGTCTCACCTGCCTGCTTTTGGCCCACATCCCTCTAAACCTGTCCTATCCATCTACCATAGAAACATAGAAACATAGAAATTAGGTGCAGGAGTAGGCCATTCGGCCCTTCCAGCCTGCACCGCCATTCAATATGATCATGGCTGATCATCCAACTCAGTATCCCGTACCTGCCTTCTCTCCATACCCTCTGATCCCCTTAGCCACAAGGGCCACATCTAACTCCCTCTTAAATATAGCCAATGAACTGGCCTCAACTACCCTCTGTGGCAGAGAGTTCCAGAGACCCACCACTCTCTGTGTGAAAAAAGTCCTTCTCATCTCGGTCCTAAAGGATTTCCCCCTTATCCTTAAGCTGTGACCCCTTGTCCTGGACCTCCCCAACATCGGGAACAATCTTCCTGCATCTAGCCTGTCCAACCCCTTAAGAATCTTGTAAGTTTCTATAAGATCCCCTCTCAATCTCCTAAATTCTAGAGAGTATAAACTGAGTCTATGCAGTCTTTGTTCATAAGACAGTCCTGACATCCCAGGAATCAGTCTGGTGAACCTTCTCTGCACTCCCTCTATGGCAATAATGTCCTTCCTCAGATTTGGAGACCAGAACTGTACGCAATACTCCAGGTGTGGTCTCACCAAGACCCTATACAACTGAAGTAGAACCTCCCTGCTCCTATACTCAAATCCTTTTGCTATGAAAGCTAACATACCATTCGCTTTCTTCACTGCCTGCTGCACCTGCATGCCTACTTTCAATGACTGGTGTACCACGACACCCAGGTCGCGCTGCGTCTCCCCTTTTCCTAATCGGCCACCGAGGTGATCTGTCGCAGTCGCTGCCTCAAAAAGGCTGGCAGCATCATCAAGGACCCACACCACCCTGGCCACACACTCATCTCCCCGCTGCCTTCAGGTAGAAGGTACAGGAGCCTGAAGACTGCAACGTCCAAGTTCAGGACTAGTTTAAATCTACCTGTTTAAATGTTTCTTAAACACTATGATAGTATTCAGCCTTGTTTGCTCAATTGAAACTCATCCTCACATCGAGAGCACAACAGATCTTCACAGGAGCGGTAGAGTCGCTGCCTCACCTCGCCAGAGACCCGGGTTCCATCCTGACTACGGGCGCTGGCCTCGCGGAGTTTGCACGTTCTCCCCGAGACTGCGTGGGTTTTCTCCGGGTGCTCCAGTTTCCCACCACACTCCAAAGACGTGCGGGCACTTCTGTATTTGATCTGCCTATGGGCCGTCAAATATGTCGAAACAAGGCATATAACAGCAGAAGGTCGACAAAAGTGCTAGAGGAACTCAGCGGGTGAGGCAGCATTTATGGAGAAGCATCTGAAGAAGGGTCTCGACCCGAAACGTCACCTATTCCTTCACTCCGTAGATGCTGCCTCACCCGTTGAGTAACTCCAGCACTTTTGTCTACCTTCGATTTTTCCAGCATCTGCAGTTCTTTCTTAAACAAGGAACTGCAGATGCTGGTTTACCAAAAAAAGACACAAAGTGCTGGAGTAACTCAGCGGGTCAGGCAGCATTCCTGGAAAACATACAGAGGTGACCCCATTTACGCGACTTCCGAAATTGTGGTCGTCGCGTTGTGGCGTGTGTGTAGCGCGGGACGGGCGCACGGAAAGGCGTGGAGGAGTGTGGAGCTGAGCGCGGTGTCGCGCGGCACTCCAGGATTCCGTGCTCCACCTGCGTGACATATCGTGTACGCACGCTAACAAATTGGCGTCGCACGCTGGCGTCCCACGTGTATCGCGCGGTGACTCAAGGTTATGTCACCGTGCGTAACCATGCGTCGCCGCAGGGTATTCTAATGACGTCACGCGCGCCAGACGGCATGACGATGCGTGATTTGCGCGCGACGTCGCACGTAACGAAGCGTCGCCCTATTTTACATGTGACGCGTAAATGAGGCGCAAATTACTTCCAAGTGGGACAGGCCCTTAACACTATCACACTTATTTATTGGTGTGTGTATCCCCACACACTAACACTATCCTACACACACTAGGGACAATTTCACATTTACACCAAGCCAAGTAGCCTGCAAACCTGCACGTCTTTGGAGTGTGGGAGGAAACCGAAGATCTCGGAGAAAACTCACGCAGGTCACGGGGAGAACGTGCAAACTCCGTACAGTCAGTGCCCGTAGTTGGGATTGAACCCGGGTCTCCGGCGTTGCATTCGCTGTAAGGCAGCAACTCTACCGCTGTGCCACCGTGACTGCCATGACTCACATTATCTTATACATGAGCTAAAAGCTTATCACTGTACCTTGGTACATGTGACAATAACAATAAGCTAAACTAAACTAATCTCACGTAAACTAAATCCCTTTCTGCTTGCCGCTAGATAAATAGTGTAGGAAGGAACTGCAGAAACTAGTTTACACTGAAGATAGACACAAAATGGTGGAGTAACTCAGCGGGACAGGCAGCATCTCTGGAGAGAAGGAATGGGTGACGTTTCGGGTCGAGACCCTTCTTCAGACTGAGAGTCACAGGGAGACGGAAACTAGAGATATGAAAAGGTACGAAGAACATATGAATCAAAGTTATGCAACGGACAAATCAAAGCCAGCAATGAAAGGTGGAGCCCACAATGGTCCATTGTTGGCTGTGGAGTAGGTGATAACGGGTGGAAACACAGCAGAATGACAGTGAAACTAGGAGGGCGACTGGCATGAGGAGAGACGGAGCGAGAGGGAAAGCAAGGGGTTACTTGAAGTTAGAGAAGTTAATATTCATACCGCTGGGGTGTGAGCTGCCCAAGTGGAATATGAGGTGTTGCTCGAGAGCACGGTGGCGCAGTGGTAGAGTTGCCCAGATCCAGGTTCGATCCTGACTACGGGCGCCATCTGTACGTTCTCCCCGTGACCTGCGTGGGTTTTCTCCGGGTGCTCCGGTTTCCTCCCACACTCCAAATATTTGCAGGTTAATGGGCTTTGGTAAAGATTGTCAATTGTCCCCGGTGTGTGGGGTAGAGCGAGTGTGCGGTGGATCGCTGGTCGGCACGGACTTGCCAGGCCCAGTTTCAGGCCTGTATCTATAAACAAAACTAAACTCTGTAGATGTGTTGGAAGGAACTGCAGATGCTGGTTTGCACCAAAGATAGACGCAAAAAGCTGGAGTAACTGAACGGGACAGGCAGCATCTCTGGAGAATGAAGAAGGGTTTCGGCCCGAAACGTTGCCTATTTCCTTCGCTCCATAGATGCTGCCTCAGAGGGCGGTGGAGGCCGGTTCTCTGGATGCTTTCAAGAGAGATCTAGATAGGGCTCTTAAAAATAGCGGAGTCAGGGGATATGGGGAGAAGGCAGGAACGGGGTACTGATTGGGGATGATCAGCCGTGATCACATTGAATGGCGGTGCTGGCTCGAAGGGCGAATGGCCTCCTCCTGCACCTATTGTCTATTGTCTAGTGGGTCTATGGAATGAGCTGCCGGTGGAGGTAGTTGAGGCAGGGACTATCCCAACATTTAAGAAACAATTAGGCAGGTATATGGATAGGACAGGTTTGGAGGGATATGGAACAAATGTATTGTGTGCAGTTTTGGTCCCCTAATTTGAGGAAGGACATTCTTGCTATTGAGGGAGTGCAGCGTAGGTTCACCAGGTTAATTCCCGGGATGGCGGGACTGTCGTATGCTGAGAGAATGGAGCAGCTGGGCTTGTATACTCTGGAGTTTAGAAGGATGAGAGGGGATCTCATTGAAACATATAAGATTGTTAAGGGCTTGGACACGCTAGAGGCAGGAAACCTGTCCCCGATGTTGGGGGAGTCCGGAACCAGGGGCCACACAGTTTAAGAATAAGGGGTAAGCCGTTTAGAACAGAGGCGAGGAAACACTTTTTCTCACAGAGAGTTGTGAGTCTGTGGAATTCTCTGCCTCAGAGGGCGGTGGAGGCCGGTTCTCTGGATGCTTTCAAGAGAGAGCTAGATAGGGCTCCTAAAAATAGCGGAGTCAGGGGATATGGGAAGAAGGCAGGAACGGGGTACTGATTGGGGATGATCAGCCATGATCATATTGAATGGTGGTGCTGGCTCGAAGGGCCGAATGGCCTCCTCCTGCACCTACTGTCTATGGTCTATTGTCTGCCTCACCCGCTGCGTTTTGTCTACCAGCATCTCTGGAGAGAAGGAATGGGTGACATTTCGGGTCGAGACTTTTCTTCAGACTGAGGAGGGAGGAACTGCTGAATAGATGGCCTCTGAAGAGAATCCAACCTGTTTGTTGCAGTGTGCGATGAAATGCTGTGAATGGGGACTGACCCGAAGAATAAACACTGTAAAGTCATAGCGGAAATCCTGAGTTGGAAGGGTTAAGGATATCTGAGTAAACACAGAGTGTTTACGACACGGCAGGACTGGATTCACGCTCTTGGTTCTCAGGATGGACTTGGCTGTCCACTTCACATCTGACGGAGATCAACAACTTGCAATCACACTTCCTGGTGGAAAATCCTATAAAAAGCCTGTGCCGATTTGGAATAGTGTTGTAGGAAGCCCGATCTTCCTTCCTTCAGCCCCTGCTGCCAGCTTCCAAGAGGAATGTCTCACATCCGCTCCTGTACGCAAAGACAAATTCGGTTGGGGATTTTTTTTTTAAGCCGGGGGGGGGAGAGGAGGAAAAATGTCCACTCTGCCCCATCCCATCGTTCCTCGTCTTCCCCGCTGGGAAAAGAGGAACTATCCTGGAAAGAGGATTCCACGATTCCACGATTCCAGATACTTCAATACCCAGTGCGTGCGGGAAGGGGCTGCAGATGCTGGTTTGCCACGAAGGCAGACGCAAAAATGCTGGAGTAACTCAGCGGGACAGGCAGCATCTCTGGAGAGAAGGAATGGGCGACGTTTCGGGTCGAGACCCTTCTTCAGACTGACGAAGGTGTCTCGACCCGAAACGTCACCCATTCCTTCTCTCCAGAGATGCTGCCTGTCCTAATGAGTTGGGGGTTACACAAAAGGCTGGAGAAACTCAGCGGGTGCAGCAGCACCTAAGGAGCGAAGGAGATAGGCGACGTTTCGGGTCGAGACCCTTCTTGGGTTATTAGCCAGTATCTGGCTGAGATAAATGCTGGAGAAACCTAGCAGGTGAGGCAACAGCTATGGAGTCGAGACCCGAAACGTCACCTATTCCAATCCTCCATAGATGCTGCCTCACCAGCTGAATTTCCCCAGCATTTTTGTCCTATTTCGATTTTTCCAGCATCTGCATTTCTTTCTTAAACAGCCAGTATTTGGCTTGTAGTTCAGTTTATTGTCACGTGGACCGAGGTACAGTGAAAAGCTTTCGTTGCGTGCTAACAAGTCAGCGGAAAGACAATACAAGATTACAATCGAGCCGTCCACAGTGTACAGATACACGGTGGGGTGGAAGATTGCAACCTTCACGTGGTCCGCCCTGTTTCAACTAATGCAATCGACTCGACACAGTGCACAAACGGAAGATCAAAAACAACAAGTTGCCCAACAACTTTAGGCTGTGCACGCCACACGAAAGAAGAAGAAGTGTGACATGCTTAGGACTAATTGTGGCAGAGATGGAGTCACAGATGATGCTAAAATATAGTCATAGTATAGGCAGGAACAGCAGATGCTGGTTTAAATCGAAGATAGACACAAAATGCTGGAGTAACTCAGCGGGACAGGCAGCATCCCTGGAGAGAAGGATTGGGTAACGTTTTGGGTCGAGACCCTTCATCAGACTGATATATGGGGAGTGGGCGGTACATAGATAAGGAAGTGTATAGATAAGGAAGGGTAAGGTGTGAAAACAGGACAAAGGGGATGGAGATCATGCCACATGTAGAATCGATCATGGTTAGTTGGGAGAAGGTAACAACAAAGGAATCAGAGATAAAATGGAGTCGGAGACTTAAATATATTTAGTTTTGTTCAGAGACACAGCGCGGAAACAGGCTCTTCAGCCACCGGGCCGACTAGCGATCCCCGCACACTAACACTATCCTATACACTCATAAGTGACAAATTACTATTTTACTGAAGCCAATTAGCCTACAAATGTGCATGTCTTTGGAGAGTTGTGAGTCTGTGGAATTCTCTGCCCCAGAGGGCGGTGGAGGCCGGTTCTCTGGATGCACGTTCAAGAGAGAGCTAGACAGGGCTCTTAAAGATAGCGGAGTCAGGGGATATGGGGAGAAGGCAGGAACGGGGTACTGATTGGGGATGATCAGCCATGATCACATTGAATGGTAGTGCTGGCTCGAAGGGCCGAATGGCCTCCTCCTGCACCTATTGTCTATTGTCTATTGTCTGAAATGAATGTTTCCCATGTAGATAGTGGATCAAGAGTTTTGTGAGTTACACAAAAAGCTGGAGAAACTCAGCGGGTGCAGCAGCATCTAAGGAGCGAAGGAGACAGGCGACGTTTCGGGTCGAGCCCCTTCTTCAGACTGGGGGGTCTCGACCCGAAACGTCGCCTATCTCCTTCGCTCCTTAGATGCTGCTGCACCCGCTGAGTTTCTCCAGCTTTTTGTGTAATTCTCGATTCTCCAGCACCTGCAGTTCCTTCTTTAACAGGTTTGTAGCTTAATTGGCTTCTGTAAACTGTCCCTGGGTGTGAAGAATAGAACTAGTGCACAGGGCGATTGTAGGATGGCACGGACTAGATGGGCAGAAGGGCCTGCTTCCACGCTGTGTCTCTAAACTAAACCGAACCTAACTTTGGGAAATCGCTAAAGAAGAATTTGGAGAGAGGAGGAGAACTTTTTCTAAGTAGGCGAACCTTGCGGAGATTTCGCAGTGTGGTAGACAAAATGTTTGAGAAGGATCGGAGAGAGGAGGAGGGTCTCGACCCGAGACGTCGCCTATTTCCTTCGCTCCATAGATGCTGCCTCACCCGCCGAGTTTCTCCAGTATTTTTGTCTATCTTTGGAAAATTGTAAAATATTTCCACGGAATACCAACTCCGCCACCTCCTGGCTGCGATCGGGAAATGATCCTTCAACTGCTCTTTTTTAGTTTAGGGGCACAGCGCGGAAACGGGCCCTTCGGCCCGCCGTGTCCGCGCCGGCCAGCGATCCCCGCACACTAACACTATCCCACACACACACCGGGGACAATTTCACATTTACACCAAGCCGATTAACCTACAAACCCGCACGTCTTTGGAGTGTGGGAGGGAACCGAAGATCTCGGAGAAAAGTCACGGGGAGAACGTGCAACCTCCGTACAGGCAGCGCCCGGAGTCGGGATCGAACCTGGGTCTCCGGAGCTGCATTTTACTATAAGGCAGCAACTCTACCGCTGGGCCGCCGTGAATGGTGACGTTTAAGGACAAAGAACTGCAGGCGCTGGTTTACACCAAAGGTGGACACAAAGTGCTGGAGTAACTCAGTGGGTCGGGCCGCATCCCTGGAGAAAAAGGAATTTTGGGGTCGGGACCACTGTGCTGTTGAACAGAACCTCACATTTCACGTGCGAATATTGATTGAACGGTATGAATATTGATTTCTCTAACTTCAAATATCCCTTGCATTTCCCCCTCTCTCTGTCCCGTCCCCGTGGCGCGGTCTCAGGCGCTGTAACGGGCGGACGTTATTCATCCCCAGAGGGAATTTGGTCCAAGGCAGCAACTCTACCGCCATTTCCAACACGGCACAAGGCAACACCTACGTAATAATTTGGATGTTCCTGTGCCAGGCACTGTCCAACCCCCCCCCCCCCCCCCCCCCCCGTCCCACTGATGTCAGGGACCACACCACGCCGGAGCGGTTGCCAACGGTTTCTGCGACACTCGGTCCCCGACGCAGGTGAAGAAACCCGACACCTTCCTGGAAACTGCTCTTGCTCAACCGATCGGAAAGCCGCAGGTAAACATTCCAGTCACCTCCCCTGAGCCTGATCCTAATCTCGGATGCCCGGAGGCGGGCGGAGGCCATTCAGTCACTCAAACCTTTTCTATCGTTCGACGGGGAGCGAACTTGATCTGACCCTGACCGGGTGGCACGGTGGCGCAGCGGTAGAGAGTCGCTGCCTCACCTAGCCAGAGACCCGGGTTCGATCCTGACCACGGGTGCTGTCTGTGCGGAGTTTGCACGTTCTCCCCGTGACCTGCGTGGGTTTTCTCCGGGTGCTTTTGCACACACATGTAATACATGCACATACAGTATACATACCTACTGCACACACGTGTGTACAGACCTTGCACACATGTACACCACACCACATGTACACACAATCTGAACACAAGCACACAGAGACTCACACACCTGCACTAATACCTGGGCACACTTACATTCCCATTCATGTAACCTCAAACGTGGAAACAGGCCCTTCGGCCCAACTTGCCCACACCGGCCAACATGCCCCAGCCACCCTAGTCCCACCTGCCCGCGCTTGGCCCATATCCCTCCAAACCTGTCCTATCCATGTACTGTTTCTTAAACATAGAAACATAGAAAATAGGTGCAGGAGGAGGCCATTCGGCCCTTCGAGCCAGCACCGCCATTCATTGTGATCCTGGCTGATCGTCCCCAATCAGTACCCCGTGCCTGCCTTCTCCCCATATCCCCTGATTCCACTAGCCCCTAGAGCTCCATCTAAACGTTGGGATAGTCCCAGCCTCAACTACCTCCTCTGGCAGCTTGTTCCACATGCCCACCGCCCTTTGTGTGAAAAAGTTACCCCTCAAAGTTAAATCTCTTCCACTTCACCTTAAAACCCATGTTTGTCCTAGTTTTGGCCCCATGCCTTTTCACACTTGCCCCTTGGCATGGCTGTGCTGTCCTGGTGAATCCAGCCTTCATCTACCGTGCCCGCTGCTCCTGGTGGGGACTCCTGTACAACAGGCGAGACCAAGCGCAGAACACCTCCGCTCAGTCCGCCCAAACCTGCCTGATCTCCCGGTTGCCAAACACTTTAACTCCCCTCAAAAACTGACCTCTCTGTCCTGGGCCTCCTCCACTGTCAGAGTGAGGCCCAGTGCAAATTGGAGGAACAGCGCCTCATATTTCGCTTGGGCAACGGTATGAACATTGACTTCCCTAACTTCAAGTAACTCTTGCATTCCCTCTCTCCCCATCTCTCCCCCATCCTTGTTCTCAGACTAATTTCATCATCCTAGTTAAAAGTTCCAGCTTGCACGCCTTGTTGTCACCTTCCCCTCGGCTCACAATGAACCATAGAGTCCTCGAGTTATAGATCGTACAGTGTGGAAACAGGCCCTTCAGCCCAACTTGCCCACACCGGCCAACATGTCCCAGCCACACTAGTCCCACCTGCCTGCGCTTGGCCCATATCCCTCCAAACCTGTCCTATCCATGAACCTGTCCAACTGTTACTTAAATGTTAGGATAGTCCCAGCCTCAACTACCTCCTCTGGCAGCTCGTTCCACACACCCACCACCCTCTGTGTGAAAAAGTTGCCCCTCAGATTCCTATTAAATCTTTTCCCCTTCACCTTGAACCTGTGTCCTCTGGTCCTCGATTCCCCTCCTCTGGGCAAGAGACTCTGTGCAACTGCCCGATCTATTCCTCTCATGATTTTATGAGTGAATGAGTGAGTGGGATAACATGGGGATATCCCGGGATAATGCACGTTGGTCGCAGGAAGATCGTGCGAGCTCCACACTGACAGCACCAATGTTATCCCACTCCCTCATCCACTCCCTCCACACCAGGGGAATTAGATAGAGCTCTAGGGGCTAGTGGAGTCAAGGGATATGGGGAGAAGGCAGGCACGGGTTATTGATTGGGGACGATCAGCCATGATCGCAATGAATGGCGGTGCTGGCTCGAAGGGACGAATGGCCTCCTTCTGCACCTATTTTCTATGTTTCTATGTCTAGGGGCAAATTTCAGAGGGCCAATTAATCTACAGACCCCGTACGTCTTTGGGATGTGGGAAAAAAAACGGAGCTACCGGAGCAAACACGCATAGACACACGGAGAGCGTCCAAACTCCACACAGACAGCACCCGCATTGGAGATTGCACCCACGTCTCTGGCGCTGTGAGGTAGTGGCTCTACCGGCTGTGGCACAGTGCCTCCAAGGAGAACGTACAAACTCCGCACAGAGAGCACCTTTCCTTGACCTTTGTCCACTTTGATGTTTCATTTTCACACCTCTCCCTTCCACATCTCTGCGTCTCCCTCTCCCTGTCGCCCGTTCCTTCTCTCCAGAGATGCTGCCTGTCCCGCTGAGTTACTCCAGCATTTGGCGTGGGGCAGGCAGCTCACAGGTGACCAAGGGGTTAATACCTATGGAGAACACACCACAGAGCCAAGCAGTACCACTGATCTTTGTTGCCCTGTAACTCAGCTTCCACCTTCCCTGTTAGTCGGGGATGCATTGGCCAGTTGCTGCCTGCCACCAGGTGCTTAATGCCCCTGTCCCACTTAGGAAACCTGAACGGAAACCTCTGGAGACTTTGCGCCCCACCCAAGGTTTCCGTGCGGTTCCCGGAGGTTTTCGTCAGTCTCCCTAATGGTCGAAAGTGGTTTCCGTTTCAAAAATCGGTAATTTTTTTAGTCGAAGCCGGTTGCGATGCTAGTTGAAGGTGGTTGCCGGAGGACAAAAACCTCCGGGAACCGCGCGGAAACCTTGGGTGGGGCGCAAAGTCTCCAGAGGTTTCCGTTCAGGTTTCCTAAGTGGGACAGGGGCATAACAGTCTGTGCAAGCTGAGTGGCAGCAGGTTTCAGCGTAGGCTCACGAGACTGATTCCTGGGATGGCGGGACTGTCATATGAGGAAAGATTGAAAAGACTGGGCTTGTATTCACTGGAGTTTAGAAGGATGAGGGGATATCTTATCGAAACATAAACAATTATAAAAGGACTGGACAAGCTAGATGCAGGAAAAATGTTCCCAATGTTGGGCGAGTCCAGAACCAGGGGCCACAGTCTTAGAATAAAGGGGAGGCCATTTAAGACTGAGGTGAGAAAAAACTTTTTCACCCAGAGAGTTGTGAATTTGTTGAAAACCCTGCCACAGAGGGCAGTGGAGGCCAAATCACTGGATGGATTTAAGGGAGAGTTAGATAGAGCTCTAGGGGCTAGTGGAGTTTGCACGTTCTCCCCGTGACCTGCCCTTCCTCCCACACTGCAAAACTGCGATTCTATTCACAGAAAGCATTTGATAAACAGGTTCCTGAGTAATTTCTTTAGTCAGAGGGAAGGTGAATCAGTGGAATCCATTGCCACGGACAGCGGTGGAGGCCAAGTCTGTGGGTATTTTTAAAGCAGAGATGAATAGTTCTTGGTTAGTGCAGGTGTCAAGGATTGGTAAACAGCAGGCCAAGAGTGAAAGCTAGATCAGCCATGATTAAATGACGGCATTGACTTGATGGGCTGAATGGCCTACCTTTTGCTCCAATGGCTTGTGAACAATGAGCCACTTATCATTTTCACACTGAGGGTGAAGGACATATGGTAGAGGTGACAGTTTGATTAGCAGGACTGGATGTTACAATCCCTAACATTTCACTACATTTGATATTCTTGGGGATGACCACCAGGTGAATTTTGCTGCCAATCAGACACATCTTCAGTTGTGTACCTCAACGTCACTGGGTGTTTCGGCCTTTTATCACAAGACCTCCTCAGTCGAGGCGGGCCCACCAAAGATTGATCAGACCTGGGTGTGTGTCTTATGGTTAGCCTCTAGATGGTCACGTGGCAGCCCAGACAGCATCTTTCAGGGCCTGTCCCACCAGCATGCAACTCCATGCGGTGAGCGCGACCTAACGTGGTCGCTTGAGCCGTCCGGCGTCGCGGGGCCGGTCCCACTTCGATCGCCGGAATTGTGCGGAGTTCGACCCGACATCGCGCGGGGCTCCAAAAAACTGACCGTGTTCAAAAATTCCGCGCGGCAGCGGCTTGTCGGCTCGCATTCGCCTCGACGCATTACGCACCGCCTCGACATCGTGCCTCCATGACCCTCTCTGTGTGTGGCTCCGTGGCCCTCTGTGTGTGTGGCTCCGTGGCCCTCTGTGTGTGTGTGCCTCTGTGCCCCTCTCTGTTTGCCCCTCTCTGTCCTGGCGAACTTACCGTTAAGACTTCGCTCCAAGTTCGCCTCACTTTGCGCCGCGTTGCGCCACTCACCCGACCTCCGCGCGGCCCTCGCTGCCGGTTTGGTCGTGCTTGCTGCATGCAGGCGCATGTTGGTGGGAACGGCCCTGTACAGGGGATCACCCGACCTCCGCGCGGCCCCTGCTTCTAGTTTGGTCGCGCTCATCGAATGGAGTCAGATGCTTGTGGGACAGGCCCTTTCCTCTTCAGCCACAGCCAGTGACTGCTCCGTTCTGCGGGATTGGCAAGTTATTTTATTGCCCTCCTTTGTGCCTGCCCTTTGACTCCTACTTCCCTCAGGAGCCTTGCGGTGGAACTGGCTACAAAGCCCCTGCACCCCACCCCCACTGGACACACTCTCACCCTCCAACCTCCAACCTCTCTCCTCTGGGCTTAAACATTGAATTGTCTCAATTCTATTAACCCTGGCTGCCTCCTCCCCTTCCCACCTCTCCCTCAGCCCTCGGGCCCTGGCATTCCTTCTCTCTCTATCTCTCCCCCACCCAAGTTGCACTAGCTTCTCATTTTCACACCACAAACAGCTTACAATGGGCTGTTTCCTTTATCATCGATACTTTTTTGCATATCTTTCATTCATTGTTCTTTATCTCTCCACATCACCGTCTATATCTCTCGTTTCCCTGATCCCTGACCAGTCTGAAGAAGGGTCTCGACCCGAAACGTCGCCTATCTCCTTCGCTCCTTAGATGCTGCTGCACCCGCTGAGTTTCTCCAGCACTTTTGTCTACCTTCGATTTTCCAGCATCTGCAGTTCCTTCTTAAACACATGAGTCTATCAGTCTCCACTATAATAAGAGCCACATGCCCCGTCTAAACTAGTCCCATTTGCCCATGTTTGGCCCATGACTTCCTAAACCCTTCCTAATCGCACACCTGCCCGAGTATCTGGGTCTGAAGAAGGGTCTCGACCCCGAAACGTCACCCATTCCTTCTCTCCAGAGATGCTGCCCGTCCCGCTGAGTTACTCCAGCATTTTGTGTCTATCTCCAAGTATCTTTTCAATCTTGTTATTGCACCAGCTTCAACTACTTTCAGTCGAAATTGCAGTTACCAACCTGCGACCAGACCTCGTTCTCTTGTCCAACTCCTGCCGGCGTGTTTTCACCATTGAGCTGACGGTCCCATGGGGAGGAGGCTGTGGATGAGGCTTATGAAAGGAAAACCCTTCGATATTGAAACCTTGCAGCAGAGGCAGACTAGAGAGGGTTACACAAAAGGCTGGAGAAACTCAGCGGGTGCAGCAGCATCTAAGGAGCGAAGGAGATAGGCGACCATTTCGGGTCGAGACCCTTCTTCAGACTGGCCAGGGATCAGGGAAACGAGAGATATAGACGGTGATGTGGAGAGATAAAGAACAATGAATGAAAGATATGCAAAAAAGTATCAATGATGAAGGAAACAGGCCATTGTAAGCTGTTTGTAGTGTGAAAATGAGACTTGGGTGGGGGGGGGGGGGGGGAGATAGGGAGAGAAGGAATGTCAGGGCCCGAGGGCTGAGGGAGAGGTGGGAAGGGGAGGAGGCAGCCAGGGTTAACAGAATTGAGAAAATTCAATGTTTAAGCCCAAAGATCAGCCATGATGGAATGGTAGAGCAGGTTCGATGGGCTACATACCGAGAGGTCCTACTTCAGTTGTACGGGTGCCTGGTGATACCGCCACCTGGAGTATTGTGTGCAGTTTTGGTCTCCTAGGTTGAGGGGAAGGACATTCTTGCTATTGAGGGAGTGCAGCATAGGCTCACCAGGTTAATTCCCGGGATGGCGGGACTAACATATGCTGAGAGAATGGATCGACTGGGCCTATATTCACTGGAATTTAGGATCTGAGGGGATCTTATAGAAACAAATAAAATTCTTGGGGTGGGAGATTGCAACCTTCACGTGGTCCGCCCTGTTTCGACGAATGCAATCAACCCGGCGTACACAATCAAATAAGGTCAAATAGAACAAGTTGTTTAGGCCGTGCCCGCCATACACAAGAAGAAGACGATATAACATTCTTGGACAGGCTGGAATCATAGAAACATAGAAATTAGGTGCAGGAGTAGGCCATTCGGCCCTTCGAGCCTGCACCGCCATTCAATATGATCACGGCTGATCATCCAACTCAGTATCCCGTACCTGCCTTCTCTCCATACTCCCTGATCCCTTTAGCCACAAGGGCCACATCTAACTCCCTCTTAAATATAGCCAATGAACTGGCCTCATCTACCTTCTGTGGCAGAGAATTCCACAGACTCACCACTCTCTGTGTGAAAAATGATCTTCTCATCTCGGTCCTAAAAGACTTCCCCCTTATCCTTAAACTGTGACCCCTTGTCCTGGACCTCCCCAACATCGGGAACAATCTTCCTGCATCTAGCCTGTCCAACCCCTTAAGAATTTTGTAAGGCTCTATAAGATCCCCCCTCAATCTCCTAAATTCCAGCGAGTACAAGCCGAGTCTATCCAGTCTTTCTTCATATGGAAGTCCTGCCATCCCAGGAATCAGTCTGGTGAACCTTCTGTGTACTCCCTCTATGGCAAGAATGTCTTTCCTCCGATTAGGAGACCAAAACTGTACGCAATACTCCAGGTGTGGCCTCACCAAGACCCTGTACAACTACAGTAGAACCTCCCTGCTCTTGTACTCAAATCCTTTTGCTATGAATGCCAACATACCATTTGCTTTCTTCACTGCCTGCTGCACCTGCATGCCTACTTTCAATGACTGGTGTACCATGACACCCAGGTCTCGTTGCATCTCTCCTTTTCCTAATCGGCCACCATTCAGATAATAGTCTACCCTCCTGTTTTTGCCACCAAAGTGGATAACCTCACATTTATCCACATTATACTGCATCTGCTATGCATTTGCCCACTCACCCAGCCTATCCAAGTCACCTTGCAGCCTCCTAGCATCCTACTCACAGCTAACACTGCCCCCCAGCTTTGTGTCATCCGCAAACTTGGAGATGTTGCATTGAATTCCCTCATCCAGATCATTAATATATATTGTAAATAGCTGGGGTCCCAGCACTGAGCCTTGCGGTACCCCACTAGTCACTGCCTGCCATTCTGAAAAGGACCCGTTTACTCCTACGCTTTGCTTCCTGTCTGCTAGCCAGTTCTCTATCCCCATCAATACTGAACCCCCAATACTTCCTGTTAGATGCAGGAAAAATGTTCCCGATGTTGGGGGAGTCCAGAACTAGGTGGGTCACAGTTTAAGAATAAAGGGGAGGCCATTTAGAACTGAGATGAGGAAAATCTTTTTCACCCAGAGAGTTGCGAATCTGTGGAATCCTCTGCCACAGAAGGCAACGGAGGCCAATTCACTGGATGTTTTCAAGAGAGAGTTAGCTCATAGCATTCTCAGGAATCAGGGGATATGGGGAGAAAGCAGGAATGGGGTACTGATTGTGGATGATCAGCCATGATCACATTGAATGGCGGTGCTGGCTCGAAGGGCCGAATGGCCTACTCCTGCACCTATTGTCTATGTTTCTATGTTTCTATGCCATTCTGTCCTATGCTCCTGTCCCACTTAGGAAACCTCTGGAGACTTTGCGTCCCACCCAAGGTTCCCGTGCGGTTCCCGGAGGTTTTTGTCAGTCTCCCTAATGGTCGAAAGTGGTTTCCATTTTAAAAACCGGTAATTGTTTTAGTCGAAGCTGGTTGCGATGCTAGTTGAAGGTGGTTGCCGGAGGACAAAAACCTCCGGAAACCTTGGGTGGGGCGCAAAGTCTCCAGAGGTTTCCGTTCAGGTTTCCTAAGTGGGACAGGGGGCATTACGGTTTGGCAGAGGGCTTGCTTCCGTGCTGAATAACTGGATAACTATGGCTGAGGCACTTTAAGGAGACAAAAGACACACAAAAGGACAGAAATTCGCCCCATATTGGCAAAATCCCAACCTGGTAACGCTCAAAATATTTCCAGCTTGTTCTGCCTACACAGATTGGCTTCGTGGGCTAGATTTACAACAGTTGATTTCAAAATGCAATCAAAAACAAACGCTTGCATTCGCAGTATTTACTTGCTGTTTGGGCTTCTATCAACTGTTTACACTGGTCAGGACATGCAGGAACCCAGATATTTGATCTGGCAGAGCATGCAACAATCAGTGAATGCTAGACATCTTTATTTAGGTCTCCTTTAGTTCTTAGTCTGAGATTCAGGCTTTGGGGCCTGTTTCATGGCTGAGTCCTCCGATTCCCAGACACTAGCACTATCCTACACACACTAGGGATAATTTTACATGTGCACCGCCAGTTACCCTACAAACCTGCACGTCTTTGGAGTGTGGGAGGGAAACGCTAGAATTCAGAAGATTGAGGGAGGATCTTATAGAAACGTACAAAAAACGTACATATGCTGAGAGAATGGAGCTGCTGGGCTTGTACACTCTGGAGTTTAGAAGGATGAGAGGGGATCTCATTGAAATATATAAAATTGTTAAGGGGTTGGACAGGCTAGACGCGGGAAGATTGTTCCCGATGTTGGGGAAGTCCAGGACAAGGGGTCACACAGTTTAAGGATAAGGGGGAAGTCTTTTAGGACCGAGATGAGAAAAACATTTTTCACACAGAGAGTGCAAAAGGCCATTAATGTTCAGTGTTTTGTTTGAGTTGAGTTTAATAGCCTGATGGCTGTGGGGAAGTAGCTATTCCTGAACCTGGACGTTGCAGTCTTCAGGCTCCTGTACCTTCTACCTGAAGGCAGCGGGGAGATGAGTGTGTGGCCAGGATGGTGTGGGTCCTTGATGATGCTGCCAGCCTTTTTGAGGCAGCGACTGCGATAAATCCCCTCGATGGTGGGGAGGTCAGAGCCGATGATGGACTGGGCAGTGTTTACTACTTTTTGTAGTCTTTTCCGCTCCTGGGCGCTCAAGTTGCCGAACCAAGCCACGATGCAACCGGTCAGCAAGCTCTCTACTGTGCTTCCGAGATACAACATGGAAACAGGCCCTTCGGTCCACCTAGCCCGCACCGGCCAGCGATCCCCACACATCCTACACACACTAGGGACAATTTTCAATTTTACCAAGCCAATTAACCTACAAACCTGTGCATCTTTGGAGTGTTGGAGAAACCCACACAGGTCAGGCAGCACCAGTGGTCAGGATTGCACCCGAGACCCTGGCACTGTGAGGCTGCAACTCTGCCAATGCCACCCCAAGATGCTGCCTGTCCCGCAGAGTTACTCCAGCACTTTGTACCGCCCTCAAAATCCCAGCATCAGCAGTTCTTAGTCTTTTCAATAAATTCGATGATTTGCGTAGGAAAGGGCCTGTCCCACCAGCATGCAACTCTATGCGATGAGCGCGATCAAACTAGAAGCGGGGGCCGCGTGGAGGTCGGGTGAGTGGCGCAACGCGGCGCAAAGTGAGGCGAACTTGGAGCGAAGTCTTAAAGGTAAGTTCGCCAGGACAGAGAGGGGCACACAGAGAGGGGCACAGAGGCACACACACAGAGGGCCACGGAGCCACACACATAGAGGGTCACGGAGGCACCTACACATAGGTTCACGGAGGCACGATGTCGGGGCGGTGTGTAAATGTCGAGGCGACTGCGAGCCGACAAGCCGTTGCCGTGCAGAATTTTTGAACATGGTCAGTTTTTCGGAGCCCCGCGTGATGTCGGGACGAACTCCGCACAATTCCGCACGGCTCCGGCGATCGAAGTGGGACCGGCCCCGCAACGCCGGACGGCTCAAGCGACCACGTTAGGTCGCGCTCATCGCATAGAGTTGCATGCTGGTGGGACAGGCCCTGAAGGAACTGCAGTTGCTGGTTTGCACCAGTGATAGATGCTGGAGTAACTCAGTGGGACAGGCAGCATCTCTGGAGAGAAGAAATGGGTGACGTTTCGTGTCGGGTCTGAAGAAGGGTCTCATTCAAAACGTCACCCATCCTTCCCTCCAGAGATGCTGCCTGTCCCGCTGAGTTACTCCAGCATTTTGCATCTGACTAGATTATTTATTTAGTGTCATTAGCAAATCTTGGGCAAAGATAAGATGGTTTATTTCCTTGCAAACTTTAACGGCCTGTCCCATTTTCATGACCTAATTCACGACCTCTGCCGAGTTTGCCCTTGACTCATACTCGCAGCATGGCTGTAACAAGGTCGTAGGTAGGTCGTAGGCAGGCCGTGATGCTAGTCGTAGCTACTCGTGGCATCAAGTTGGTCGGGGCGTTTTTCTAGCCTGATGAAAAATGTCCAGGAGTAAAAAAGGTCGTGAATTAGGTCGTGAAAGTGGGACAGGGCCTTTACTGTGACCTTACCAAAGTATGGGATTTCCTCTAGGATGTCTCGAGATTTCAAAAATCTGATTTTCATGTTATTTTGAACGATTGTATCAGACTTAAGATATTTCCAAATTACGGGAAGTTTTAGTTTTCGGCTAAATTCTGGATCATTTGCTGGCGATTAGGTAATTAACTGTGCTTTGATTTAATCTCGAGATAATCAAGAAGATAAGGGAAAATAATTAGATTAAATTATAATTTATGGGAATATAATGGGAAGTGAAGTCACCATTATCCACCGGATATAACAAAAGTTGGGAAAGAATGTTTTGTTTTGTCTAAAGATAGAGAGGGCGGAAACAGGCCTTTCGGCCTACCAAATCTTTCGGCCTACCAGGCCTTTCGGCCACACCGACCAGCGATCTCCGCACATTAGAAACATAGAAACATAGAAATTAGGTGCAGGAGTAGGCCATTCGGCCCTTCGAGCCTGCACCGCCATTCAATATGATCATGGCTGATCATCCAACTCAGTATCCTGTACCTGCCTTCTCTCCATACCCCCTGATCCCTTTAGCCACAAGGGCCACATCTAACTCCCTCTTAAATATAGCTAATGAACTGGCCTCAACTACCTTCTGTGGCAGAGAATTCCAGAGACCCACCACTCTCTGTGTAAAGAATGTTTTTCTCATCTCGGTCCTAAAAGACTTCCCCCTTTTCCTTAAACTGTGACCCCTTGTTCTGGGCTTCCCCAACATCGGGAACAATCTTCCCACATCTAGCCTGCACAACCCCTTAAGAATTTTGTAAGTTTCTATGAGGTCCCCCCTCAATCTTCTAAATTCTAGCGAGTATAAGCCGAGTCTATCCAGTCTTTCTTCATATGGAAGTCCTGCCATCCCAGGAATCAGTCTGGTGAACCTTCTTTGTACTCCCTCTATGGCAAGAATGTCTTAACTCTATACACCCTAGGGACAATTTACATTTACACTTATACCAAGTCAATTTACCAAGGCTATATTTAAGAGGGAGTTAGATGTGGTCCTTGTGGCTAAGGGGATCAGAGGGTATGGAGAGAAGGCAGGTACGGGATACTGAGTTGGATGATCAGCCATGATCATATTGAATGGCGGTGCAGGCTCGAAGGGCCGAATGGCCTACTCCTGCACCTAATTTCTATGTTTCTATGTTTCTATGTTTCTAATTAACCTACAAACCTGCACGTCTTTGGAGTGTGGGAGGAAACTGAAGATCTCGGAGAAAACTCACGCAGGTCACGGGGGAGAACGTGCAAACTCCATACAGACAGCGCCCGTAGTCGGGATCGAACCGGGTCTCTGGTACTGTCGGGCAAGAATACTGTTTGCTCTACAAATACGGGAACTTGCTGCCAATTAAGCAATGAGTTACAACTGGGATTGTTTTCACAGAAAATATTTGATAAACTGATTCTTGAGCATGTTCAGAGAATTTGATTTAAAGCATTTCCCAAGAATGTTATAATTAGCATCCAGGGAATCTGTTTATCAAATGCTTTCTGTGAATGGAAACCCTGTTTTACTTTAGACTTTAAGTGGAAACAGGCCCTTCAGCCCATCGAGTTCGCGATCACCAGCGATCACCCCACACTCTCGCACTATCCCACACACACTAGGGACAATTTGCGCTTCTTTGGAGTGTGGAGAGCGTACAAACTCCGTACAGTCAGCACCCGTAGTCAGGATCGAACCTGGGGCTGTGAGGAAGCTGCCCCATGATTGGCGTGTCTGAACCACGTCTTCAAAGGATCGTATCGCTGTCTCGGGTGCCAGGAACCTTTAACCGTGTGTGGAAGGGAACCGCAGGCGCTGGTTTAAACCGAAGACAGACACAAAATGCTGGAGTAACTCAACGGGACAGGCAGCATCTCTGGAGAGAAGGAATGGAACCTTTCACTCAACCAACCAGTGTGACCAGCTCCGATCACGGACTGTAACTGAAGGCTCGCCCATGGCTAAATAACATGTCCCTGTTGACTATCAAGTCTTTTCATGACTAAAAATCTCTGCTTTGAAAAACTTCTTGGGGTGATCGAGGGTCAGAAGATCATAAGGGATAGGAGTGGAATTAGGCCATTCGGCCCATCAAGTCTACTCCGCTATACAATCAAGGCTGATCTATCTCTCCCTCCAAACCCCATTACATAGATACATAGAAAATAGGTGCAGGAGGAGGCCATTCGGCCCTTCGAGCCTGCACCGCCATTCAAAGTGATCACGGCTGATCATCCCCAATCAATAACCCGTGCCTGCCTTCTCCCCATATCCCCTGACTCCGCTATCTTTAAGAGCCCTATCTAGCTCTCTCTTGAAAGCATCCAGAGAACCGGCCTCCACCGCCCTCTGGGGCAGAGAATTCCACAGACTCACCACTCTCTGTGAGAAAAAGTGTTTCCTCATCTCCGTTCTAAATGGCTTACCCCTTATTCTTAAAGGCCTACTCCTTCTTCTTAAAGGCTTAGCCCTTATTCTTGAAGGCTTAAGGGCCTGTCCCACCAGCATCCGACTCCATGCGATGAGCGCGATCAAACTAGAAGCGGGGACCGCGCGGAGGTCGGGTGATCCCCTGTACAGGGCCGTTCCCACCAGCATGCGCCTGCATGCGGCAAGCGCGACCAAACCGGCAGCGAGGGCCGCGCGGAGGTCAGGTGAGTGGCGCAACGCGGCGCAAAGTGAGGCGAACTTGGAGCAAAGTCTTAAAGGTAAGTTCGCCAGGACAGAGAGGGGCACACAGAGAGGGGCACAGAGGCACACACACACAGAGGGCCACGGAGCCACACACAGAGAGGGTCACAGAGGCACGATGTCGAGGCGGTGGGTAATGCGTCGAGGCGACTGCGAGCCGACAAGCCGTTGCCGTGCGGAATTTTTGAACATAGTCAGTTTTTCGGAGCCCCGCGCGATGTCGGGACGATCTCCGCACAATTCCGCACGGCTCCGGCGATCGAAGTGGGACCGGCCCCGCGACGCCGGACGGCTCAAGCGACCACATTAGGTCGCGCTCATCGAATGGAGTTGCATGCTGGTGGGACAGGCCCTTTACTCCTTATTCTTAAAAGAGTTTGAAAGGAAGCAGTCTCGATTTTGAATTCTCAGTCTTTCCAACTACCAAATGTGAGGAAGCTCTTCACTATAATCAGTCGAGTGTGATTGATACGTGCTTACCAGTCCAACTTTCATCCAGTTTACTGAAAAATGTTTTTCCCCTCCTTCTCAGTACTGAAATGATTTATCGCATCTGAGGCCATATTTTCTGGGAAGTGTCCCATGATTTGACCCTCTCTGAGGAAGCGTCAACAAGTTCAGAGTCCTTGCACTGGGACAGAACACTTATGTTTGTAACCCAGCCTCAACGATAGACACAAACTGCTGGAGTAGACATTAGACAATAAACAATAGACAATAGGTGCAGGAGTAGCCCATTCGGCCCTTCGAGCCAGCACTGCCATTCAATGTGATCACGGCTGATCATCCCCAATCAGTACCCCGTTCCTGCCTTCTCCCCATATCCCCTGACTCCGCTATCTTTAAGAGCCCTATCCAGCTCTCTCTTGAAAGCATCCAGAGAACCGGCCTCCACCGCCCTCTGAGGCAGAGAATTCCACAGACTCACCACTCCCTGTGTGAAAAAGTGTTTCCTCGTCTCTGTTCTAAATGGCTTACCCCTTATCCTTAAACTGTGTGTGGCCCCTGGTTCTGGACTCCCCCAACATCAGGAACATGTTTCCTGCCTCTCGCGTGTCCAAACCCTTAACAATCTTATATGTTTGAATGAAACATGTTCCCGATGTTGGGGGAGTCCAGAACCAGGGCCCACACACAGTGTAAGAATAAGGATTAAGCCATTTAGAACGGAGACGAGGAAACACTTTTTCTTTGAGGACCCCTTATTCTCAAACTGCGGCCCCTGGTTCTGGACTCCCCCAGAGTGAAAATGTAACATTGAATTGATCAATAAAATGATAACATTATTTAATTGCATTATTGATCAATCAATGAATAACCATATAACCACATAACAATTACAGCACGGAAACAGGCCTTCTTGGCCCTTCCAGTCCGTGCCGACCATTTATTTTCCCCTAGTCCCATCTACCTGCACTCAGACCATACCCCTCCATTCCCTTCCCGTCCATATACCTATCCACTTTACTTTTAAATGTTAAAATCGATCCTGCCTCCACCACTTCTGCTGGAAGATCATTCCACACAGCCACCACTCTCTGAGTAAAGAAGTTCCCCCTCATGTTACCCCTAAACCTCTGTCCCTTAATTCTCATGTCATGCCCTCTTGTTTGAATCTTCCCTACCCTCAATGGGAAAAGCTTATCCATGTCAACTCTGTCTATCCCTTTCATCATTTTAAAGACCTCAATCAAGTCCCCCCCTTAACCTTCTGCGCTCCAAAGAATAAAGACCTAACTTGTTCAACCTTTCTCTGTAACTTAGTTGCTGGAACCCAGGCAACATTCTAGTAAATCTCCTCTGTACTCTCTCTATTTTGTTGACATCCTTCCTATAATTAGGCGACCAAAATTGTACACCATACTCCAGAATTGGTCTCACCAATGCCTTGTACAATTTTAACATTACTGCCCTACTCCTATATTCAATGCTCTGATTTATAAAGGCCAGCACACCAAAAGCTTTCATTACCACCCTATCTACATGCGATCAATTAATTAATTAACAGGCATTGATTCTTTATGTGATACAGGATTAATTATTTCTTAATTCAAGTCAAGATTCAAGAGAGTTTATTGTCGTGTGTCCCAGATAGGACAATGAAATTCTTGCTTTGCTTCAGCACAACAGAATATAGTAGGCATGAATACAGAACAGATCAGTGTGTCCATATACCATAGACCATATATATACACACATGAATAAATAAGCAGATATTGATTATTTAATTAAATGATAATTTAATTTCAATTACATTTTTATCCCAATTACCCACTCCCGAGACACCAGGGGCAATTTGGAATGTGTGAGGAAACTGGACCACTAGTTAGAAACATAGAAATTAGGTGCAGGAGTAGGCCATTCGGCCCTTCGAGCCTGCACCGCCATTCAATATCATCATGGCTGATCACCCAACTCAGTATCCCGTACCTGCCTTCTCTCCATACCCTCTGATCCCCTTAGCAACAAGGGCCACATCTAACTCCCTCTTAAATATAGCCAATGAACTGGCCTCAACTACCCTCTGTGGCAGAGAGTTCCAGAGACCCACCACTCTCCGTGTGAAAAAATTCCTTCTCATCTCGGTCCTAAAGGACTTCCCCCTTATCCTTAAGCTGTGACCCCTTGTCCTGGACCTCCCCAACATCGGGAACAATCTTCCTGCATCTAGCCTGTCCAACCCCTTAAGAATTTTGGGTTACACAAAAAGCTGGAGAAACTCAGCGGGTGCAACAGCATCTAAGGAGCGAAGGAGATAGGCGACGTTTTAGGGTCGAGACCCTTCTTAAGAATTTTGTAAGTTTCTATAAGATCCCCTCTCAATCTCCTAAATTCTAGAGAGTATAAACCGAGTCTATGCAGTCTTTCTTCATAAGACAGTCCTGCCATCCCAGGAATCAGTCTGGTGAACCTTCTCTGCACTCCCTCTATGGCAAGAATGTCCTTCCTAAGTTAATTCCTAAGTAATAATGTCCTTCCTAAGAATAATAGTCCTCTCCTGCACGGGCCCACCGAGTCCGTGCCGACCATCGATCACCCGATCACACTAGTTCTATGTTATCCCACTTCGCATCCCACCATGCCGGCTGCTGTCCAAATCCCAAGCAAAATCTCTGCTGCCAACTCTAACAGACTATGAAA
>OY740819.1:15566597-15724097 GCA_963514005.1 Raja brachyura | reverse complement strand
TGCGAGCGTGTTGTGCGTGTGTGTATGTGTATGTGTATGCGAGCGTGTTGTGCGTGTGTGTATGTGTATGCGAGCGTGTTGTGCGTGTGTGTATGTGTATGCGAGCGTGTTGTGCGTGTGTGTATGTGTATGCGAGCGTGTTGTGCGTGTCTCTATAAGGTCTAAACTCACTGTCGCTGCAAAGTGTTCCAGATCGCAACCTTGTTCAACCTTGCAATGACGTCCATAAACCAGCCAGCGCCCTTCCCCGGGAGGGAGGGAGGGAGGGAGGGAGGGAGGGACTGGTGCCGAGGCAGAAGCAGAGGGGCGAGGTTCCCACCTTGGGGTATCTTGGCTTGCTGCGGTTCCCCTCGGGGGCTTGGTGCAGGCCGGTGCATGTTCTGCGCGCTGCAAAACTGTGCAACGCGCTGACTGAAGAGGGAACAGTGCCACTGTAAGCTCCTCTCCTCCCTGCGTGATGGAGGCCGGGGAAACGGCTCATTGTCCCATCGAGATTTCCGCCACGCCTCGTCAGTTCCCAACACCGCGCCCCCCCCCGCGCCCACAGTGGGGCTGCCCCGGGGCAAGAACACAGCGAAAACCTCCTCAGCCCATAAAGGGATAGTATTCTCTGGGAAATCCCTCTCACACACTTCCAGGCAACTGAAACCAGGTCACGGGAATGCTCGGAGTTAGTGCAGTAGGAACAAGGAAATGCATAGAGTCATATTGAGGAAACAATCCCTTCGGCCCAACTCGCCCACACTGGCCAACAATGTCCCAGCTACACTAGGTCCATATCCCTCCAAACCTGTCCTATCCACGTCCCTGTCCAACTGTTTCTTAAACAATGGGATCATCCCAGCCTCGACTACCTCCTCTGGCAGCTCGTTCCATACACCCACCACCCTCTGTGTGAAAAAGCTACCCCTCAGATCCCTATTGAAAGCCCTGTCCCACGGTACGAGTTCATTCAAGAGCTCTCCCGAGTTTAATGTCATGTCACCGTATCTGGCAGACTTGTGAGAGTATCTCCCTTGAACAAAGCCATGCTGGCAACCCCTAAACTCTTTGCATTTCAAATACAGTTTAATACGGTTTTGTTTATTGTCATGTGTTCAGTCAGCGGAAAAACAATAGAAACATAGAAATTAGGTGCAGGAGTAGGCCATTCGGCCCTTCGAGCCTGCACCGCCATTCAATGTGATCATGGCTGATCATCCAACTCAGTATCCCGTACCTGCCTTCTCTCCATACCCTCTGATCCCCTTAGCCACAAGGGCCACATCTAACTCCCTCTTAAATATAGCCAATGAACTGGCCTCAACTACCCTCTGTGGCAGAGAGTTCCAGAGACCCACCACTCTCTGTGTGAAAAAAGTCCTTCTCATCTCGGTCCTAAAGGATTTCCCCCTTATCCTTAAGCTGTGACCCCTTGTCCTGGACCTCCCCAACATCGGGAACAATCTTCCTGCATCTAGCCTGTCCAACCCCTTAAGAATTTTGTAAGTTTCTATAAGATCCCCTCTCAATCTCCTAAATTTTAGAGAGTATAAACCGAGTCTATGCAGTCTTTCTTCATAAGACAGTCCTGATATCCCAGGAATCAGTCTGGTGAACCTTCTCTGCACTCCCTCTATGGCAATAATGTCTTTCCTCAGATTTGGAGACCAGAACTGTACGCAATACTCCAGGTGTGGACTCACCAAGACCCTATACAACTGAAGTAGAACCTCCCTGCTCCTATACTCAAATCCTTTTGCTATGAAAGCTAACATACCATTCGCTTTCTTCACTGCCTGCTGTACCTGCATGCCTACTTTCAATGACTGGTGTACCATGACACCCAGGTCTCGTTGCATCTTCCCTTTTCCTAATTGGCCACCATTTAGATAATAGTCTGCTTTCCTGTTTTTGCCACCAAAGTGGATAACCTCACATTTATCCACATTATACTGCATCTGCCAAACATTTGCCCACTCACCCAACCTATCCAAGTCACCTTGCAGGTTACACCAATCCAAGATCACATTCGAGCCGTCCACAGTGTACAGATACGTGATAATGGAATAGCCTTTAGTTCCTTAGCCTCTGTATTCATTCCAGTAAATATTTCCACCACAGGTTTTAGGCTCAATAGCCCGCAGTTCCCAGGCTTATCCTTGTAGACAACGTTGAATTCTCTGCCTCAGAGGGCGGTGGAGGCCGGTTCTCTGGATGCTTTCAAGAGAGAGCTAGATAGGGCTCTTAAAGATAGCGGAGTCAGGGGATATGGGGAGAAGGCAGGAACGGGGCACTGATTGGGGATGATCAGTCGTGATCACATTGAATGGCGGTGCTGGCTCGAAGGACTGAATGGCCTCCTCCTGCACCTATTGTTAATTGTCTATAGGGCGGTCACGGTGGAGTTGCTGCCTCACAGCGTTTGCAGCGCCAGAGACCCGGGTTCGATCCCGACTACAGGTGCTGTCTGTACGGAGTTTGTACGTTCTCCCCGTGACCGCATGGGTTTTATCCAAAATCTTCAGTTTCCCCCCACACTCCCAAGATGTAGAGGAATGTAGGTTAATTGGCTTGGTGTGTGTGTAAATTGTCCCTAGTGTGTGTAGGATAGTGTTAGTGTGCGGGGATCGCTGGAACGCGCTGTATCACTAAACTCAATTAAACTAAAGGCACAACGTTAAGGGATCCTCATAGCCCTGTCCCACGGTACGAGTTCATTCCAAGAGCTCTCCCGAGTTTAAAAAAAAATCAAACTCATGGTAAGCACGGAGAATGAACGTAGCGGGTACGTCGGAGCTCGGGGACGTCTCTTAGCGGCTCGTAACGCTAACGGCAGGTACTCGGGAAGACTCGCTAACGGCAGGTAAGCTCGGGAAGACTGGTGAAGATTTTTCAACATGTTGAAAAATGTCCACGAGAGCCCCGAGTACCGACGAGCGGCCATTACCGTAAATCTCCGAGTTCGAATCAGGGCAAACTCGGGGAGAGCTCTTGGAATGAACTCGTACCGTGGGACAGGGGTTTCAGTCTTCTGGTACCTCACCCATGGTCATTGATTCCATATCTGCTCTTGTCACGGGTGTGATAGTGCGATCGTTACATTACGAGATTTGTAACTGGACCATTAAACAACTGATGCAGAGCCGTGAGGAATTTATATTCAACTTATGTCTAATCTAGACTCAGGAAGGACTTCTCTGAAATGATCGGATTGTCAAGGGCAGCGCAGTGGCGCAGCGCCGGAGATCCGGGTTCGATCCTGACTACGAGTGCTGTCCGTACGGAGTTTGCACGTTTTCCCTGGGACCGCAATGGTTTTCTCCAGGAGCTCCGGTTTCCTCCTACGCTCCAAAGACGTAGGTGAATTCGCTTGCAAAAATTGTCCCGAGTGTGTGTAGGATAGGACTAATGAACGGGTGATCGCTGGTCGGCGCGGACTCACTGGGCCGAAGGGCCTGTTTCCTCGCTGTGTCTCTACACTAAACTAAACTAAACTAAAACTATGTGTAGAAAGGAACTGCAGATGCAGGTTTATACCGAAGATAGACGCAAAGTGCTGGAGTAACTCAGCAGGACAGGCAGCTTCTTTGGAGAAAAAGCATGGGTGACGTTTTGGGTTGAGACCCTTCTTCAGACTGGATGTAGGGGATGGGGAGGAGAAGAACTGGGAAAAGACAGGGTGAAGCAAGCTGGTTCCTCCAGTATTTTGTGTCTATCTTAACTGGGATCTTAACTTAGGAACATAGAAACATAGAAAATAGGTGCAGGAGGAGGCCATTCGGCCTTTCGAGCCAGCACCACCATTCATTGTGATCATGGCTGATCTCTCCCCTATCAATAACCCGTGCCTGCCTTCTCCCAATATCCCTTGATTCCACCAGCCCCTAGAGCTCTATCTAACTCTCTCTTAAATCCATCCAGTGATTTGGCCTCCACTGCCCTCTGTGGCAGGGAATTCCATAAATTCACAACTCTCTGGGTGAAAAAGTTTTTTCTCACCTCAGTCTTAAATGGCCTCCCCTTTATTCTAAGACTGTGGCCCCTGGTTCTGGACTCGCCCAACATTGGGAACATTTTTCCTGCATCTAGCTTGTCCAGTCCTTTTAGATTTTTATACATTTCTATAAGATATCCCCTCATCCTTCTAAACTCCAGTGAATACAAGCCTAGTCTTTTCAATCTTTCCTCATTTGACAGTCCCGCCATCTCAGGGATCAATCTCGTGAACCTACGCTGCACTGCCTCAATCACAAGGATGTCCTTCCTCAAATTAGGGGATGAAAACTGTACACAATACTCCAGATGTGGTCTCACCAGAGCCCTATACAACTGCAGAAGAACCTCTTTCCTCCTATACTGAAATCCTCTTGTTATGAAAGCCAACATTCCATTTTATATCGAAGTCACGTGAGTGACTACGTGAAGAGCCCGCCAGTCCGCATGCGCGCCGACGCATGGCGCGGGATTCGGAGCAGTTCGAAATGCCGCCATGGAGGGTGGTCAAACTCAAAAAGTTGACGAACATGGCCTGTGCAGCCACCGCTATTGAGGCTCCAAGAAGGAGCAGGCGGCTGTTGGGGGAAAGAAATCGGACGAGCGCGGTCGTACAGACACCTCCGGTTTTGGGGCTCCACGGGAGCAGGCGGCTGTTCGGAGCATCTGACGGGCGAGACCTTTGGAGCTCTGAAAGGGAGCCAGCCAGAGGGCTGAGGAAACAACACCAGGTTCAGGGTTGCGTTATATTCCTCCCCTAAGAGACTCCGTTGAGGCTCCAGAAGGGAGCAAGGCCGGACTCGGAGTCACTGGCAGGCGCAACCTGTCCAGTGGGTAAAAAATAAATATAAAAATTAACAAACAAACAAATTTAAAAAATAGATTGGTAGATAAATAAATAAATAAATAAATAAGCATGAAACCGGAAATGTGCTCCTGGCTCAGGAGACACTTACAGGCTGTGCCAATCAGATGCCTGGGGAAGCAACACCTGGCTCAGGGTTGCGTTATAATATCTCCTGCTCAGTAGAGGGAAGCAACACCTGGCTCAGGGTTGCGTTATAATATTTCCCACTCAGAAGAAGGGAAGCAACACATGGCTCAGGGTTGCGCTATAATATTTCCTGCTCAGTAGAAGGGAAGCAACACCTGGCGCAGGGTTGCATTATAATATTTCCCGCTCAGAAGAGGGGAGTGTTGGTGATTATTACATAGGTGACTCCGATGATGTGGATATCGATAAGGAATTCGGATCCCTTGAACTAATGGGGGATATGCTTCATTTTAATCATATGAAGTAGCTACTAGCTCTTGTCACATATTTGCCATCCCTTTGGGGATAGGAGATTAACTGGAGGAAGAACTGATTAAGAGCATCAGGGATTTAACTTATCATTAGTTAAGTAGGGGAATATGCTGGATACGGCTGGGAAATATGCCAGCCCAGATAACTGCCAAACTTTTGGATGTTCCATAAGTCAATTTCACCAGTTGGGATATCTCAGAGATGATAAGTAGGCAAATAATTATTTCAGCGAGTCCAAAAACTGCTCACTGGAGTCATTACGGCCTGTTGCAAAGTCAGTAGATGGGTCTCAACTCTCGTAAGTGCAGAAAGCTGCATTAAAATTTCTCTGTAATACACAGTTAGGGCTATTGCCTTCGTAAAAATGCTATACGGCATGAGATGATTCCCCAAATGGCTCATTTTTACAGGGCCAGTAACATGCAGCCTGCATAGTATCTGCTCAGAGAGGACTTGTGTAGCAAGTTGAAGACTTGCGGGGGAATTTAAGGCGGCTGAGGGGGTGGGGTACCATCCTAGGTAGGTAAATCTGCATGTAGATTGGGTGAATCAAATTGGCAGGGGTGCTGAGGAAGAGGATTTCCTAGAATGTATGCGGGATAGTTTTCTCAACCAACATGTGGAGGAACCAACGAGAGAGCAGGCTATTCTAGACTGGGTATTGAGTAATGAGGAAGGGTTAGTTAGCAGTCTTGTTGTGCGTGGCCCTTGGTCAAGAGTGACCATAATATGGTTGAGTTCTTCATTAGGATGGAGAGTGACAAAATTAAGTCAGAAACAAGGGTTCTGAACTTGAACAAAGGTAACTTTGAAGGTATGAGATGTGAATTGGCCAAGATAGACTGGCAGGTGATTCTTAACGGGTTGACAGTGGATGTGCAATGGAAGGTATTTAAAGACTGCATGGATGAAGTACAAAAGTTGTTCATACCAGTTTGGCAAAAGAATAAATCGGGGAAGGTGGTGCATCCATGGATAACAAGGGAAATCAGGGATAGTATAAAAACAAAAGATGAAGCATACAAATTTGCCAGAAAAAGCAGCCTACCGGAGGAATGGGAGAAATTCAGAATCCAGCAGAGGAGGACAAAGGGCTTAATTAGGAAAGGGAAAATAGATTATGAAAGGAAACTGGCAGGGAACATAAAAACTGACTGCAAAAGTTTTTATAGATATGTGAAGAGAAAGAGACTAGTTAAAACAAATGTTGGTCCCTTGCAGTCAGAAACAGGTGAATTGATCATGAGAACAAGGATATGGCAGACCAATTGAATAACTACTTTGGTTCTGTCTTCACTAAGGAGGACATAAATAATCTGCCGGAAATAGCAGTGGAACGGGGGTCAAATAAGATGGAGGAACTGAGTGAAATCCAGGTTAGCCGGGAGGTGGTGTTGGGTAAATTGAACGGATTGAAGGCCGATAAATCCCCAGGGCCAGATAGTCTGCATCCCAGAGTACTCAAGGAGGTAGCCACAGAAATAGTGGATGCATTAGTGATAATTTTTCAAAATTCCTTAGATTCTGGATAAGTTCCTGAGGATTGGAGGGTAGCTAATGTAACCCCACTTTTTAAAAAAGGAGGGAGAGAGAAAGCGGGGAATTACAGACCAGTTAGTCTAACATCGGTAGTGGGGAAACTGCTAGAGTCAGTTATTAAAGATGGGATAGCAGCGTGAAGAAAGCGAATGGTATGTTAGCATTCATAGCGAAAGGATTTGAGTATAGGAGCAGGGAGGTTCTACTGCAGTTGTACAGGGTCTTGGTGAGGCCACACCTGGAGTATTGCGTACAGTTTTGGTCTCCAAATCTGAGGAAAGACATCCTTGCCATAGAGGGGGTACAGAGAAGGTTCACCAGACTGATTCCTGGGATGTCAGGACTTCCATATGAGGAAAGATTGGATAGACTCGGCTTGTACTCGCTGGAATTTAGAAGATTGAGGGGGGATCTTATAGAAACTTACAAAATTCTTAAGGGGTTGGACAAGCTAGATGCTGGAAGATTGTTCCCGATGTTGGGGGAGTCCAGAACAAGGGGTCACAGTCTAAGGATAAGGGGGAATTCCTTTAGGACCGAAATGAGGAAAACATTCTTTACACAGAGAGTGGTGAGTCTCTGGAATTCTCTGCCACAGAGGGTAGTTGAGGCCAGTTCATTGGCTATATTTAAGAGGGCGTTAGATGTGGCACTTGTGGCTAAAGGGATCAGGGGGTATGGAGAGAAGGCAGGTACGGGATACTGAGTTGGATGATCAGCCATGATCACATTGAATGGCGGTGCAGGCTCGAAGGGCCGAATGGCCTACTCCTGCACCTATTTTCTATGTTTCTATGTTTCTATGTAAAGCTCCAGTATTCTGGAGGGTTTTCTCCCCTGTATAACAAGGGGCAGGAAGCGCCATTGAAGCTCTGGAAAGAAGCAGTCAGGAGTCATTAGCTGGCCCAGCAAGAGCAGCCTGTTGAACCAGGCTTGCAGTACTGGCAGGCGCGACCTGTCCAGTGAGCCCCGCTGAGGCTCGGAAGGAGCAGCTGGCCAAAGGAGCAGCCTGTCGATCCAGGCTGGGAGAAACTGCACAGTCAGCCCCAGCAAAGGCTCCAAAAAAGGCAGAAAGCCCGCAGGAGCAGCCTGTCGAGGCAGGCTCGGAGTAATGGCAGGCGCGGCCTGTTCAGCGAGCTCCGGCTAAGGCTCCGAAGGAGCAGAAGGGGCCCAAGGAGCGGTCGGGAGCCTCAAACAAGGCTGGGAGTAACTGGTAGCGTGACCTGCACAGTAAAGCTCCAGCAAGGCTCCAAAGAAGCAGTCTGCCCCGTTGGGCTCAGAAATGTTGGCAGGCGTGTGTTGCACAGCCATGTCACTTCTGAACTCCGGGAAAGAGCTGTTTGGCAAAGGTGGGGCTGAAGATGTGGTCAGACATGGTCTGCAATGGAGCTTCGCTGAAGCTCCAACAAGGGAGTCGACCTGGGTTTCAGAGACACTGGCAGATAAGGTCTCTCTACTAACTTCCGTAAAACTCTGAAAAGGAGCAGTCTGTCGCCCCAGGTTTGGATTTCCTGGCAGCACGGGCTGTCTAGTACCTTTCACTGTCTCTGGAGAAGAGCAGGTTGAAGCAGAGACATTGGCAGGGTGCCTTGCATAGCAACGTCTGCAAGTTCCAAGTAGGAACAGTTTGGCTACCCTGGTTCAGGGTAGACCAACTTGGAACTGGCTGGCCATATGGAACATACTGACCAGGGAAGCACTGCCTCAACATCTGTGATTGAGGTTATCAGGCTGCTCAGTAGAGTGAGGTTTCCCTCAACACATGCTTAAGCTAGGAGAGTTGGGAACATCATTGCCATCCTCTCTGGGATAGGTAGCTACCAGCAGAGAGCCTGTCCGGCATGTAGCATTTTTTTTATCTGAACTGCAGGTTCATGTTGTGAATAGAAACTACATATATATAATCATCTGTAGGCTCCCGATACCAGAATTCCTGATTGGGTGGCTGGTCGCAGAGAGTGTGTTGCACACACTGGCGACTGAGACAGGTGGCTTCCTCACTGACGGTCCCCAGTCTGTGAGGGTTGGAAATAACACCTCTAACACCATCTCTCTAAGCACCGGCTCCCCTCAGGGCTGTGTCCTGAGTCCACTGCTGTTTACCCTGATGGCTCACGACTGTTGTGCCAGGTTTAGTACAAACCACATCATGAAGTACGCAGATGACACAACAGTGGTGGGCCTCATCAGGGATGACAATGAGCTGGCTTACAGGAAGGAGGTGAAACAACTGGTGGACTGGTGCAATACGAACAACCTGATCCTGAATGTCGAAAAAACCACGGAGGTCATCGTCGACTTCAGGAAAAACCGGCACAGTCCCACACCACTTCACATCAACGACAGCGATGTGGAGGTGGTCAGTAGCACTAAGTTCCTGGGGGTGCAGATCACTAACAGTCTGACCTGGTCGAATAACATCTCATCAACAGTTAAGAGAGCGCAGCAGCGGTTGCACTTTCTGCGCCGGATGAGAAGAGCTCACCTCCCCCATCCCATCCTCACTACTTTCTACAGGGGCACCATAGAGAGTATTTTGACCAGCTGTATCTCTGTCTGGTTTGGGGACTGTAAAGACTCTGACTGGAAGTCCGTGCAGACAGTGGTGAGGACAGCGGAAAAAATCATCGGGACCTCTCTCCCCTCAATCGGGGATATTGCGACCAAACGTTGCGTGTCTAAGGCCAGCAGTATTATAAAAGACCCCACACATCTCCATCACGGACTGTTCACTCTGCTGCCCTCGGGCAAAAGATATCGCAGCATAAGGAGCAGAACATCAAGGTTCTGCAACAGCTTCTTCCCACGAGCCATCAGACTCCTGAATGCCATGTAATGGGCTACCACCACTGTCTATTTATCCTTTTATCCTTTTTATCCATTTTATCCTTCTGTTAATTATCGTGTAGCACAGGAAGCCAAATGCAACGGAATTTCGTTTGGAACTGCATATATCAATGTATTTCTAAATGACAATAAAGTTTGTTTGACTTTGAGTTTGACTGGTTTCAGTCAGAGGAGTGCGGAGCAGTTCCTGGTTCAGGGTTGCATTATGCTATTTTCCACTCTGGGGAAAGAGGGTGAGGATTCGTGGTGACTCTGACAGTCAAGAGTTGACAGGGAACTCGTATTCCCACATCAAGTGAATGTTGTGCTTCAGATCTAGTCATTAGGGTCTGATTATATATTATAATTCTGCCAGACACTGGAGTGTTGGTAGGTTTTGGCACCATTTGAAGCAAAACTAGTTTAAAGGCATGACACCCCAGAAAGTTGTGAGGTTTCTCAGGGGAGGGTCGGCCTTTGCAAGGTCAGTAGAGGGAGTTCTGCTGTCTGATTTACAGTAGGCACTGCAACACTTTCGTGTATTTGCAGTCTAAACTCAATCAAAGATCCTACAGCGAGCAAGATAGACCACTCGACGAAAAAGACGTAGTACGGTCATGGGCAGATTCATGGGTAATTTAAGGCTCCATTTCCGTAACCGGCTTCCGTCTCCGCACCAGAGATCCCGTAGCGGAGCAAAGATACTAGTGCGGAGACGGAAGCCGGTTACGGAAACATCCTCGTAAAGATAAAAGTTATTTGGAAAATATCTTCTCCTCATTTTCAGAATTATAATTTATTAACACAAACTGTTCCCCCGCAACGTTGATTACACTGCGGGTCGGGTCGGGTCGGGTCGGGTCGGGTCGGGTCGGGTCGGATTACTGAAATGGATGAAAAAAAGCCCCACGTTCCGCTCCGTTGCGTACTACACGTCAGCCCGTTGCATTTAGCTTAGTGGTCTATCTTGCTCTGCTATAGGATCTTTGAACTCAGTTGTGTTAGGAAGGATAGGCCTGAGGTCTATCCAAATTATGTTAATTTAGTGCAAAAGAATTTCAAGGCTGCGGTAGGTGTGGTAAATATACCCTTCGAGGGTGAGACCCGTTTACATGCATATGGTTCAAAGAGGAAACTATGGCCATCGAAGTGGAACAGAGACAACCCACAAAGGAAGAGCAGTCTGCCCAAGAACTATTTTCTAATATTTTCTCATGGTCTCATTAATTGTGATGCAGAGTAATTTAACTGATTACAGAGGAATTAGGGCCTCAATCAATTTTGAAGATGCATACGTTTCCATATCAGTACACTAGAGGGCATTTTGTCACAGAGTTTACAGATGACATGAATTATAATAGTGCCATTTTGGCCTAATCACCCAGGGCTTCCATTGTAGATACGTCTGCTGAATGAAGCTCCTAGATTTACTCGAAGACACGAGTGGTGGCTAGTTCAGTCTATTTCTCGTGCAACTATCATTGCATGGTTGTATGGGAAGTTTGTGAAGAGATGCACGTGAGCTGCTTTAAACAGAAGTAGCAGAGGTTTGTGGTTTCAGTTTGGGGTTTCGAGAAGCAATTCTGTTATAGCTCAATTGACACTGCTCTTGTTGCTTTGTCATGGTATCTAGATCTATAAGTAGGAGGAAGGACATTCTTGCTATTGAGGAAGTGCAGCGTAGGTTTACAAGGTTGATTCCCGGGATGGCGGGACTGTCATATGATGAGAGAATGGAGCGGCTGGGCTTGTACACTCTGGAGTTTAGAAGGAGGAGAGGGAATCTCATTGAAACATATAAGATTGTTAAGGGTTTGGACACGCTAGAGGCAGGAAACATGTTCCCGATGTTGGGGGAGTCCAGAACCAGGGGCCACAATTTCAGAATAAGGAGTAAGCCATTTCGAACGGAGACGCGGAAACACTTTTTCTCACGGAGAGTGGTGAGTCTGTGGAATTCTCTGCCTCAGAGGGCGGTGGAAACAGGTTCTCTGGAAGCTTTCAAGAGAGATCAAGATAGGGAGTCAGGGGATATGGGGAGAAGGCAGGAACGGGGTACTGATTGGGGATGGTCAGCCTTGATCACATTGAATGGCGGTGCTGGCTCGAAGGGCCGAATGGCCTACTCCTGCACCTATTGTCTATTGTTTATTGTCTATTGTCTACCATTTATGGTTTATCTGTTGAAGTGTTTCACACACAGATTGGTTTACTGCATGAAAATACAGAGCTTCGAAGGCTTCACGTAGTCACTCACGTGACTTCGATATAAAATTGAAAGATTAAACGAGAACTTACCGTTTGAAGTTTGATCTTTATTTTATGAAAAGTTGAAGTGAGGGACTACGTGCCCTCCGCTCCAAACCCTGATTCTCATAAAGATAATTCGGTAAGTCAAACGTTCTTAGTCTTACGTTTGTGCAAGTGGTCTGTGGTTTCATACAGTTGCTTTGTAGATTGACGTGCATGCGGGCTGGCGGGCTCTTCACGTAGTCCCTCACTTCAACTTGTCATAAAACTGCCTGCTGTACCTGCACGCCAACTTTCAGTGACCGGTGTACAAGGACACCCAGGTCTCGCTGCACCTCCCCCTTATCTAACCTAAACCCGTTGAGGTAACAATCTGCCCTCTTGTTTTTGCTGCCAAAGTGGATAACCTCACATTTATCTATGGGACTGACTGTTATAAACCAGTATCTGCATTTTCTTTCCACTAACTGTGAGCCATTTTGGGCCACATATCTGAGGAAGGATGTGCCGGCTCTGGAGAGGGTCCTGAGGAGATTTACAAGAATGATCCCAGGAATGAGTGGGTTATCATATGATGAGCGTTTGTCGGCACTGGGCCTGTACTCGCTGGAGTTTAGAAGGACCTCATTGAAACGTACAGAATAGTGAAAGGCTTGGATAGAGCGGATATGGAGAGGATGTTTCCACTAGTGGGAGAGTCAAGGACTAGAGGTCATAGTCTAGAGGTCATAGTTCTTTTAGGAAGGAGATGAGGAAAATTATTTTAGTCAGAGGGTGGTGAATCTGGGGAATTCTTTGCCACAGACGGCTGTAGAGGCCAAGTCAGTGGATATTTTTAAGGCCGAGATAGATAGATGTTTTATTAGTGCGGGTGTCAGAGGTTATGGGGAGAAGGCATGAGAATGGGATTAGGAGAGAGAGATAGATCAGCCATGATTGAATGGTGGTGTCGACTTGATGGGCCGAATGGCCCAATTCTACACCTATCACATGACCTTATGACCTTACACATATAGCCTGCCCTGATTGGTCCTGGTTAATTGGTCCAAGGATAAGGGGGAATTCCTTTAGGACCGAGATGAGGAAAACATTCTTTACACAGAGAGTGGTGGGTCTCTGGAATTCTCTGCCACAGAAGGTAGTTGAGGCCAGTTCATTGGCTATATTTAAGAGGGAGTTAGATGTGGCCCTTGTGGCTAAGGGGATCAGGGGGTATGGAGAGAAGGCAGGTACGGGAAACTGAGTTGGATGATCAGCCATGATCATATTGAATGGCGGTGCATGATCGAAGGGCCGAATGGCCTACTCCTGCACCTATTTTTCTATGTTTCTATGTTTCTATGTCATTTCTCGGCAGTGCATGCAAATGTGGGATAACTTACAACCCGTGTAAACAAGTGGCCGATGGCCAGAATGGACTCAGTGGGCAGAAGGGCCAGTTTCCATGCTGTTTCTCCTAACTGAACTAAACTAACGCAAAGTGCTGGAGTAACTCAGCGGAACAGGCAGTACAACTGGAGGACATGGTCACCTCAGTGTGAAGAAACAGCTCCTACCCATATCTTCCAGAGATCCCACCTGAGCTACCAAATTACTCCAGCGCTTTTTGCAGTATATCATTCCAGAGAGTTAATGGGCTGAAGGGCCTGTCTCCATGAGCACCTCATAAGTTATGGGAGCAGAATTATGCCATTCGGCCCATCAAGTCTATTCTGCCATTCAATCATGGCTGACCTATCCATGCTGCCCTCTCAACCCCATTTTCCTGCCTTCTCCCCATACTTCCTGCTGGTAATCCTCATTTGAGACGTAACTCAACACTGCGATGGTATAATGGAGGAAGCATTCCTTCAGGTTTACTGGCGTGGGCTGGAAGGTACTAATTACTCGTTCTAACGAACAACTGAAAAATTAAGTTTGGGAATTTCCCAAAAAAGTTTTCATTAAATATCCCTAATGCTCTTCACACCTAAATTAAACAACAGATTCTTATCAACGTGCGTCGTCTAGGGAAATAAAAATTTACTGACAGTGAGGAAATTGTCTTTAGGAGTGTTCACTGCAAGACTTGGGCGGTTGCCAAAATGGCCGCTGGTTCTCAACGCTACGATCAATGCTCTCATATCTTACCACACCCCCGCAATGCTTAATCTGTCTAAGTGTGTTTAGTTTAGTTGAGTTTGGAGATACAGCGCCCTTCGGCCCATCGGGTCCGCGCCGACCAGCGATCCCCGCACACTAAACACTATCCTACACACACTCGGGACAATTTACATTTATACCATTTAACCTGTACGTCCAAACAGTGTGTGGGAGGAAACCGAAGATCTTGGAGAAAACCCACGCAGGTCACGGGGAGAACGTGCGCGCTCTGCGCAGACAGCGCCCGTATGGTTCAGGTCTGGGTCAATTGACAAAGTTATCTTCAAAATTTCACAGGTTATAGCAGAATGAGGCCACTCGGCCCTTCAAGTCTACTCCGCCATCCTATCATGGCTGATCTATATCTCTCTCCTAACCCCATTTTACAGTGTTTTGCAGTACTTGCTATATATCTGCTGGACAATGGTCAGATGATGTCGAGCTAACTACACATAACTCCCTGAAAGTGGCGGCACAAGTGGATTAAGTGGAGGAGACAAGTAGATTAAGGGCAGCCACGGTGGCCCAGCGGTAGAGTTGCTGCCTTACAGCGAATACAGCGCCGGAGACCCGGGTTCGATCCCGACTACGGGCGCTGCCTGTACGGAGTTTGCACGTTCTCCCAGTGGGTTTTCTCCGAGATCTTCGGTTTCCTCCCACACTCCAAAGACGTGCAGGTTTGTAGGTGAATTGGCTTGGTATAAATGTAAAAATTGTCCCTAGTGGGTGTAGGATGGTGTTAGTGTGCGGGGATCGCTGGTCGGCGCGGACCCGGTGGGCCGAAGGGCCTGTTTCCGTGCTGTAACTCTAAACTAAATTAAAGAAGGCATATGGTACGCTTGCCTTCATGAGACGTGTATTAGCATGGAAACAGGCCCTTCGGCCCACCGAGTCTGTGCCGACCAGCGATCCCCCCACACTCCAGCATTAGCCTACACACTAAGGGTAATTTACAATTTACAGAATTGTCAGTGTCATGTGGAAAATATGGAAAACATTGTTGAGGCCACTGTTGGAACCCAAGAGGAAATGCCATAACTGTTTACAAGATTGTGGTGGCTTTAGTAGATTAATCCAATCTACATTTTCCCCTTTGATCTCTCATTTTCACACCGCAGATGAGGAAATATGTATTTAGTCAGAGGGTGGTGAAACTGGGGAATTCTTTGCCACAGAAGGCTGTGGAGGCCAAGTCAGTGGATATTTTTAAGGCGGAGATAGATAGATTCTTGATTAGTGCGGGTGTCAGTGGCTATGGGAAGAAGGCATAGCCTTCGTGGCTTGGTTCAGCAACTTGAGCGCCCAGGAGCGGAAAAGACTGCAAAAAGTTGTAAACACTGCCCAGTCCATCATCGGCTCTGACCTCCCCACCATCGAGGGGATTTATCGCAGTCGCTGCCTCAAAAAGGCTGGCAGCATCATCAAGGACCCACACCATCCTGGCCACACACTCATCTCCCCGCTGCCTTCAGGTAGAAGGTACAGGAGCCTGAAGACTGCAACGTCCAGGTTCAGGAATAGCTACTTCCCCACAGCCGTCAGCCTATTAAACTCAACTCAAACAAAACTCTGATCATTGATAGCCCATTGCACTTTATCTGTTTATCTATGTATGTGTATATATATATATATATATTCAATGGTATATGGACACACTGATCTGTTCTGTATTAATGCCGACTATGTTCTGTTGTGCTGAAGCAACGCAAGAATTTCATTGTCCTATCTGGGACACACGACAATAAACTCTCTTGAATCTTGACCCTTGAAGGCAGGAGAATGGGGTTAGGAGGGAGAGATAGATCAGCCATGATTGAATGGGTGAGTAGACTTGATGGGCCGAATGGCCTAATTCTACTCCTATTCCTTATGACCTTATGATCATACCCTTCCATATGTCTCCCTCTCCCCTCAGTCTGGAGAAGGGTCTCGACCCGAAACGTCACCCATTCCTTCTCTCCAGAGATGCTGCCTTGTCCCACTGAGTTACTCCAGAATTTTGTGTCTACCTTCGGTGTAATCCAGCATCTGCAGTTCCTTCCTACTCAATGGAAGGATTCCTTTCCATATCAACAAACGCTTCAAAAACTGTAGATTATGGACAAATTTTATGAAATTTAAAAAATGTCAAGATGGTAACAAATATTTTTATCCAGAGGTTAGGATCTCTGTCTGGATGTACGGATGTTTCTTTGGGAAGGAGATGAGGAGGAATTTCTTTAGTCAGGGGGTGGTGAATCTGTGGAATTCATTGCCCCAGAAGGCTGTGGAGGCCAAGTCATTGGATATTTTTAACATAGAAACATAGAAATTAGGTGCAGGAGTAGGCCATTCGGCCCTTCGAGCCTGCATCGCCAGTCAATATGATCATGGCTGATCATCCAACTCAGTATCCTGTACCTGCCTTCTCTCCATATCCCCTGATCCCTTTAGCCACAAGGGCCACATCTAACTCCCTCTTAAATATAGCCAATGAACTGGCCTCAACTACCTTCTGAGGCAGAGAGTTCCAGAGACCCACCACTCTCTGTGTGAAAAATGTTTTCCTCATCTCGGTCCTAAAAGATTTCCCCCTTATCCTTAAACTGTGACCCCTTGTTCTGGACCTCCCCAACATCGGGAACAATCTTCCTGCATCTAGCCTGTCCAACCCCTTAAGAATTTTGTAAGTTTCTATAAGATCCCCCCTGAATCTTCTAAATTCTAGCGAGTACAAGATAGACAAACACTTGCTTGGTACGGGTGTCAGGGGTTATGGGGAGAAGGCAGGAGAGGGTTGAGAGGGAAAGATAGATCAGCCATGATTGAATGGCTGGAGTAGACTTGTGGGGCCGAATGGCCTAATTCTGCTCCTATCGTTTATGAACCTATGAAGAACATTGTTAAGTGGGGCCTTCAATAGGGAACCACAAAGGGAAACTAAAACTAAAAATGCTGGGAACACTGTAGGTCACGGAGCATGTGTGGAAACAGAAACAAAGTTAGCATTTCAGATGATTCATCGGTACCTTTTGACCTGAACGATGACAACTGTTTCTCTTTCTGCACATGCTACCTGACCTACAGATTGTTACCAGCATTGTTCTGGTTTTGTTTCAGATTTCCAGCATCTGCAGGATTTTGGGGGATTTTCGTGGCAGGTCAGTATTGACTGCCGAGCTCTCTGAGCCACCCTTGAACCTGGAGCCCAGCCGTGCTCTGGGGACGCGCAGAGGCGAGCGCGAGAGGGAACGCGGTTTCTTGTGTCTTGAGATCGCCGTCGGATCATCTTTGTTCCGACAGCAACTCAATGGCTTTAAAGAACATAGTTTCCGTGCTGGATCTCAAGAGAGACAAGAGTGTCTTATGGTCATATAGACAGAACAAGGACATTCCTACTTGTAGCGCACAACAATGTTGAACTTAATACTCTGCTAACAATATAATAAAGGAGGAAAAAAAGTTTAGCAAGAGTATGTATATAAATATATATGTGTGTGTGTATATATGTGTGTGCATGTGTGTGCGTATATACATATATATACACACACATATATATATACGCAAATACATGCACACACAGTATGTATGTATACATATATATATATATATATATATATATATATATATACACTGTGTGAATATATATATACACTGTGTGAATGTGTGTGTGTATATATATATATATATATATATATATATATATATATATATATATATATATATATATATATATATATATATACTAGACCAAGTGGGACCCGTTGGGTCCTGTTCCCTCAACGCGCGGTTGCGGGATGGGGCGGCCTGCGGCGTCACACACACATTAACCACCCCCCCCACACACACCCACAAACCGCCCCCCTTGATATTATATTAATATTATTAATTCGCTCCTTTTACCCCATCCCCCTATCCACTCACTCATAGCCCCCAACTCACAGGCGCGGCTAGAGAGGGGGTAGAGAGAGAGGGCATGTGTAGGGAAGAACTGCAGATGCTGGTTTAAATGGAAGATAGACATAAAGTGCTGGAGTAACTCAGCGGGACAGGCAGCGTCTGTGGCAAGAAGAAACAGGTGGCGTTTCGGGTCGAGACCCTTCTTCAGTCTACGTAGTTCAGAGCTTAACTGGGAGTTTTAAACACTGGAAGTTCTCAATGACCTTTAGTGAAGCATAGTTACTGGTCTGATGTCTATTATCTCCAAACTAAACAAAACTAAACTAAACTTATATGGTAGTTATGCGTCAGTGCCTGAAGGTCACTGGCCACCTGCCTGGGCAAGTTGTGCCTTCCTGAGTGCGTAGTGTGCCTGTGGGCAGCGCCCGACCTCGATCAGTATCAGCGGGCAGCTGCACTCCTAGAATGGCTCTGACATCCCATTATCCATCACATCTGTCATTATTTAGTTTAGTTTGGCTTAGTTTGGAGAAACTGTGCGGAAACAGGCCTTTCGGCCCACCGAGTCCGTGCTGACCAGCGATCCCCGCACGCTAACACTATCCTACACACACTATAGGGACAATTTACAATTTATACCTATACCAAGCCAATTCACTTACAAACCTGCACGTCTTTGGAGTGTGGGAGGAATCTGAAGATCTCGGAGAGAAAACCCACGCAGGTCACGGGGAGAACGTGCAAACTCCGTACAGACATCGTTGAACCCGGTCCTCTGGCGCTGCAAGGCAGCAGCTCTACATGTCGTCTGATTTAGTTAAGGTGGCGAGAATAGTTTGAAGAAGGGTCTCGACCCGAAACGTCGCCTATCTCCTTCGCTCCTTAGATGCTGCTGCACCCGCTGAGTTTCTCCAGCCTTTTGTGTACCCTAGAATAGTTTCAACATGGGCCAAACACAGGAAAATGGATCTGGCTCAGGTAGGCACCTCGGTCGGCATGGAGGAGTTGGGCCGAAGGGCCTCATCCCATGTCCTGCCATGTTGAAGGATCCTCGGACCCATCCACCTCTGCTCCTCAAAACTCCCTCAGGTCCCGCCATCCACCGTGTATGTTCCAATCTTAATATTGAGTAAGTAAGTAAGTTTATTGGCCAAGTATTCACATACAAGGAATTTGCCTTGGTGCTCCGCCCACAAGTAACAACATGACATACAGTGGAACCAAAGAACTGCAGATGCTGGTTAATACTCAGAAGTATTGTCAAAAATATGTGATGGAGTAACTCAGTAGGTCAGGCAACATCTCCAGAGAACATGGAAAGGTAACGTTTCCGGGTCAAGTCTGAGGAAGGGTCCCGACCACCAGGTGGCGCCAGCAATGGCTGCCTCGCCAACAGCCCTTTCCTTCTTTGTATTGTAATTGTATGAGTTAAATGTATGTTTTTACTGTTCTTGAGCTTGTTTTATGTGGGGGGTGGGGGGGAGGGGGGTGGGGGGGAGGGGGTGGGGGAAACTTTTTCTAATCTCTTACCTCGACGCAGATGCGATTTTTTCCCGTCCGTCCGCACTGCGGCCTAACATCGAGGAGTTGGCGGCCTTTTGCTGGAGACCGACTTTTGAGAGGCTCCATCGCGGGAGCCTGCGGGACTTTCCATCCCGGAGCTCGCGATCCCTTTGCCAGCGGTCGACCTCGGAGATCCAACCATGGGTGCTTGCAACTTCACATCACGGAGCCCGCGGTCTCTGGTTGGAGCCCGATTTCAGGAACTCCAAACCGCGGGAGTTTCGACCGCCCCGACACGGGTGTTTCGATCGCCCCGACACGGGAGTTTCGACTGCCCTGACACGGGTGTTTCGATCGCCCCGACACGGGAGTTTCGACCGCCCCGACACGGGAGTTTCGATCGCCCCGACGCGGGAGTTTCGATCGCCCCGACACGGGAGTTTCGACTGCCCCAACACGGGAGTTTCAACTGCCCCGACATGGGAGTTTCAACCGCCCCGACACGGGAGTTTCGACCGCCCCGACGGATGGTTCGACTGCCCCGCCCGCTGGAGAAATAAAGAGGAAGAAGATTAGACTTTATTGCCTTCCATCACAGTGGGGAATGTGGGGAATCCGCTGTGGTGGAAGTTTATGTTAACTTTTATGTCGTTGTGTGTCTTGTTGCTTTTTACTTCGTATGGCTGCAAGGTAATTTGCATATCACCGTACATTAATCGATACACGTGACAAGAAAATACCTTTGAAACCTTTGACCCGTAAACGTCACCTATCCACGTTCTCCAGAGAGGTTGGCTGACCCGCTGAGTCCCTCCGGCAGTTTGTGTCCTTTCCAATTTTATTCATTCCAAGGAGCGTCTCTGCATCCGAGAGCGTCCCGGATGAAAAAGCAGCACTGTAGGAATTTCAAGGAGTGAATAGCAGCTGCGTTTTGGAGTTATGTGTAAATGGTGAGACTGGAATTTCCTTCCTCTGTTTCGAGTGTTATGCTGCGGGAAAAAAAAAACGAGGAAATCCTCACCAGTATCTCCGATTTTCCTGCGCAGAGGAAGTATATCCAAGGGCACGGAGAGGAGGAAAAATCCCGCTCCAATCCCATTCTGGTTTGCTCAACCCAGCTGCGTGACCTTTGACCCCCCCTCCCATATCCGTCATTGCCCAAATGGAGAGGTGGCAAAGGGATTTTCATCAACTTTCGTCAACTTCCTCCCGTCTCCTGGCCCGGGATTAACTTTGGTTCCGATTCTCCGAAGTGCGGTTCCTCCGACTTCCCAAAAGCCGGGCCCTCCCCGTCTTGAAATAAATGAAAGTCTTGATTATTTGTGTTTACGTAAGGTGCATGAGTTGGAAATTCCCCGACAGTGGAGCCAACGTCGGGCCTCTTCCCCCCGCGGCCCACGGCTCCCCCTGCTGGATCCCCCGTCGGGATGTCCCGCAGGCTGGGAGTGAGTTACAACCTGCCTCCTCCGGTGGCTGAGATCCTTACTGCAACAGCAGGGACCTGGACCTCGACCTGCTACACCTGGAGGTAGCTCACCTGGTGGAGCGCACGGCACAAGAATGAGGGTTTGGACACGCTAGAGGCAGGAAACATGTTCCCAATGTTGGGGGAGTCCAGAACCAGGGGCCACACACAGTTTAAGAATAAGGGGTAAGCCATTTAGAACGGAGACGAGGAAACACTTTTTCTCAGAGGGAGTTGTGAGTCTGTGGAATTCTCTGCCTCAGAGGACAGTGGAGGCCGGTTCTCTGGATGCTTTCATGAGAGACTTGGATAGAGCTCTTCAAGATAGCGGAGTCAGGGGATATGGGGAGAAGGCAGGAACGGGGTACTGATTGGGGATGATCAGCCATGATCACATTGAATGGCGGTGCTGGCTCCGAATGGCGTACTCCTGCACCTATTGTCTATTGTCTATAAGAGAGTCATAGAAACATAGAAACATAGAAATTAGGTGCAGGAGTAGGCCATTCAGCCCCTCGAGCCTGCACCGCCATTCAATATGATCACGGCTGATCATCCAACTCAGTATCCCGTACCTGCCTTCTCTCCATACCCCCTGATCCCCTTAGCCACAAGGGCCACATCTAACTCCCTCTTAAATATAGCCAATGAACTGGCCTCAACTACCTTCTGTGGCAGAGAGTTCCAGAGACTCACCACTCTCTGTGTAAAAAATATTTTTCTCATCTCAGTCCTAAAGGACTTCCCCCTTATCCTTAAACTGTGACCCCTTGTTCTGGACTTCCCCAACATCGGGAACAATCTTCCCACATCTAGCCTGTCCAACCCCTTAAGAATTTTGTAAGTCTCTATAAGATCCCCCCTCAATCTTCTAAATTCTAGCAAGTACAAGCCGAGGCATAGAGGCCCTTCAGCCCACAGAATCCCTGCTAGGCTGGATATAGGCCTGGATAGTGCGGATGTGGAGAGGATGTTTCCACTAGTGGGAGAGTCTAGGACTAGAGGTCACAGCCTCAGAATTAAAGGATGTTCCTTTCGGAAGGAAATGGGGTGGTGAATCTGTGGAATTCATTGCCACGGAAGGCTGTGGAGGCCAAGTCAGTAAGAATTTTGTAAGTCTTTATAAGATCCTCCCTCAATCTTCTAAATTCCTGCAACTACAAGCCGAGTCTATCCAGTCTTTCTTCATATGGAAGTCCTGCCATCCCAGGAATCAGTCTGGTGAACCTTCTACACACTAGGGACAATTTACAATTTTTACTGAAGACAATAATTCCACAATTTCCAGTCTTTGGAGAAATCGCACGCAGTCACTGAGGAGAACGTACCATCTCCGTACAGGCAGCACCCGTAGTCAGGATAAAGTTGGCCTCTCAGGTGCTACCCCAATCAGGATAGGCCGAACGGCCTTCTTCATCTGGATGAGGGAGTTGAAGTCAATATCTCCAAGTTTGCGGATGACACTAAGCTGGGGGGCAGTGTTAGCTGTGAGGAGGATGCTAGGAGACTGCAAGGTGACTTGGATAGGCTGGGTGAGTGGGCAAATGTTTGGCAGATGCAGTATAATGAGGATAAATATGAGGTTATCCACTTTGGTGGCAAAAATAGGAAAACAGACTATTATCTAAATGGTGGCCGATTAGGAAAAGGGGAGATGCAGCGCGACCTGGGTGTCATGGTACACCAGTCATTGAAAGTAGGCATGCAGGTGCAGCAGGCAATGAAGAAGCGAATGGTATGTTAGCTTTCATAGCAAAAGGATTTGAGTATAGGAGCAGTGAGGTTCTACTTCAGTTGTGTAGGGTCTTGGTGAGACCACACCTGGAGTATTGCGTACAGTTCTGGTCTCCAAATCTGAGGAAGGACATTATTGCCATAGAGGGAGTGCAGAGAAGGTCCACCAGACTGATTCCTGGGATGTCAGGACTGTCTTATGAACAAAGACTGCATAGACTCGGTTTATACTCTCTAGAATTTAGGAGATTGAGAGGCGATCTTATAGAAACTTACAAAATTCTTAAGGGGTTGGACAGGCTAGATGCAGGAAGATTGTTCCCGATGTTGGGGAGGTCCAGGACAAGGGGTCACAGCTTAAGGATAAGGGGGAAATCCTTTAGCACCGAGATGAGAAGGACTTTTTTCACACAGAGAGTGGTGAGTCTCTGGAACTCTCTGCCACAGAGGGTAGTTGAGGCCAGTTCATTGGCTATATTTAAGAGGGAGTTAGATGTGGCCCTTGTGGCTAAGGGGATCAGGGGGTATGGAGAGAAGGCAGGTACGGGATACTGAGTTGGATGATCAGCCATGATCATATTGAATGGCGGTGCAAGCTTGAAGGGCCGAATGGCCTACTCCTGCACCTAATTTCTATGTTTCTATGTTTCAGTCCTTGCAATCCAGAATTTGGAAAGAAATTTGATGAATGATAATTGGGGCAGCGTGTAGTTTGTGAAACGTCCCCTGAGGTAAAACTGCGTCGGAAGTTGTGCCCTGTGGTTCAATCTGCCTGGGCGTAAATAATTGTCGGCTGAGACTGATATCCTCAGGGAACTTTGTCCTGGTCGTAAGTGCGATCAACCTTCACCGTGTGTAGGATCTGGGAAGAGGGGACAAATTGAGGTTAAGATACTCGCAGTATATTAATTACAATGCTCGAACCATATGTTAGATGGCTGTGCGTTGAAATTAAGTCAAGTCAAGTCAATTTTATTTCTATAGCACATTTAAAAAACAACTCTCGTTCGTTGGCCAAAGTGCTTCACATTGGTGGTTGTACTAACGTTATACAGCAGTGGTTCATAGATTAAATACAAACATCACTACACACATATAGCCCTCACTCAGAGGACGTCAAGAAAGGCTTGGGAGTAGAGATGAGTTTTTAGTCTCGACTTAAAGGAGTTGATGGAGGGGGCAGTTCTGATGGGAAGAGGGACGCTGTTCCACAGTCTAGGAGCTGCAACCGCAAAGGCGCGGTCGGTCGCCCCTGAGCTTATGCCTAGACCGCGGGATGTTCAGTAACCCCAAGTCGGCCGATCTGAGGGACCTGGAGGTGGTGTGGTGGGTGAGCAGACTTTTGATGTCGGTGGGGGCGAGCCCATTGAGGGCTTTGTAAACATATAGGAGGAGCTTGAAATTGATTCGGGACCACACAGGGAGCCGGTGGGGAGAGACCAGGATCGGGGTGATGTGGTCCCTTTTTCGGGTGCCCGTCAGGAGTCTCGGTGCGGCGTTTTGGACCAGTTGCAGGCGGGACAGGGAAGATTGGCTGATGCCAGTGTAGAGGGAGTTAAGCTCCACAAAATGCTGGAGTAACTCAGCGGGACAGGCGGCATCTCTGGAGAGAAGGAATGGGTGACGTTTCGTGTCGAGACCCTTCTTCAGACTGAGAGGCAGGGGAGAGGGGAACGAGGGATATGGACGGTGATGTGGAGAGACACAGAACAAATTAATTAAAGATATTCAAAGTAACGATGATGGTAACAACGGCCTGTTTCCTTTATCATTGTTACTTTTTGCATATCTTTCATTCATTTGTTCTATATCTCTCTACATCACCGTCCATATCTCTTGTTTCCCTCGGCCCTGACTCTCAGTCTGAAGCCCCTGTCCCACTTTCACGACCTAATTCACGACCTCTGCCGAGTTTGCCCTTGACTCGTACTCGCGGCAATGTCGCCACGAGGTTGTAGGAGGTCTTCGTAACTCTTCCTCGTGCTCCTGAGTGGTCTCCGCGTACTCGTGGGCCTCAAGTAGGTCGCGGCGTTTTTTCCAGCCTGATAAAAAATGTCCATGAGTTTAAAAAAAAGGTCGGCATGGAAAAAATGGACACTTTTAACTCGTAGGTAGGTCGTAGGGTAGTCGTAGGTCGGTGACTGGCACGAGAAAAAAATGCAAACATGACATCATTTTCTCATGTGATCATTTCCCACTTGTAGCAGCCAGTCGTAGTTGGTCTTAGGTGTGGAAGACTGAAGTCGAGGGGGGTCGTAGGAGGTCGTAGACACAGACGTAGGAGATCGTAGACACAGACGTAGGAGGTCGTAGACATAGTCATAGGAGGTCGTAGACGTAGACGTAGGATGTCGTAGACACAGACATAGGTCGTAGACATAGACGTAGGAGGTCGTAGACACAGACATAGGTCGTAGACACAGTCGTAGGAGGTCGTAGACATAGACGTAGGAGGTCGTAGACACAGACGTAGGAGGTCGTAGACATAGTCATAGGAGGTCGTAGACACAGACGTAGGAGGTCGTAGACATAGTCATAGGAGGTCGTAGACACAGACGTAGGAGGTCATAGACACAGACATAGGTCGTAGACACAGACGTAGGAGGTCGTAGACACAGACGTAGGAGGTCGTAGACACAGTCGTAGGAGGTCGTAGACATAGACATAGGAGGTCGTAGACGTAGACGTAGGATGTCGTAGACACAGACATAGGTCGTAGACGTAGACGTAGGAGGTCGTAGACACAGACATAGGTCGTAGACACAGTCGTAGGAGGTCGTAGACATAGACGTAGGAGGTCGTAGACATAGACGTAGGAGGTCGTAGACATAGACGTAGGAGGTCGTAGACATAGACGTAGGAGGTCGTAGACATAGACGTAGGAGGTCGTAGACACAGACATAGGAGGTCGTAGACATAGACGTAGGAGGTCGTAGACATAGACGTAGGAGGTCGTAGACACAGACATAGGAGGTCGTAGACATAGACGTAAGAGGTCCTTTACTTTGACGAGTCAACACTACCTTGACATTTTTCCAACTCGTCTGGGGTCTTCTAACCTCGCGGATTAGGTCGTCCAAGTGGGACAGGCCCTTGAAGCAGGGTCTCAGTCCGAAACGTCACCCGTTCCCTCTCTCCAGAGACGCTGCCCGTCCCGCTGAGTTACTCCAGCGTTGTGTGTCCATCTTCCAATGGCATCAAGAAGGCTCGAGCCCCTTTGTTCTGCAGTGAGATGAAATGTGGCAATATATTGAATGGCCAGTAGATGGAGCGTGTGGTCCACCGTTCATAATGACAAGCTCGGGCCAACCCAATGCTTGGTTCAGTTCACAGATGCAGGCCCTTCGGCCCACCGGGTCCGTACTGACCAGCGATCGCCGCACACTAACACCACCCTACACCCGCCAGGGACAAGTTTAACGTTTGCCAAGCCCATTCGCCGACAAACCTGAGGGTGTTTGGAGTGTGGGAGGAAACCGAAGATCTCGGAGAAAACTCACAGGGGAGAACGTGCAAACTCCGTACAGACAGCGCCCGGAGTCGGGATGGAACCCGGGTCTCTGGCGTGTGAGGCAGCAACTCTACCGGTTGTTCAATTAACCTTCATCATCTATATACAGTGCTTTTGGTTTGTTCTGTAAAATTATCGATATAGGGGCTTACATTCCTAAATGATGCACAGAATGTATAAAGACAGCCCACTGCCTGAGCAAGAGTTGCCAATTCCTGACGGCATGTTCAGCTATCTAATCTTACAAAGCGGCACGGTGGCGCAGCGGCAGAGTTGCTGCCTCGCAACCCGGGTTCGATCCTGACTACATAGAAACATGGAAATTAGGTGCAGGAGTAGGCCATTCGGCCCTTCGAGCCAGCACCGCCATTCAATATGATCATGGCTGATCATCCAACTCAGTATCCCGTACCTGCCTTCTCTCCATACCCTCTGATCCCCTTAGCCACAAGGGCCACATCTAACGCCCTCTTAAATATAGCCAATGAACTGGCCTCAACTACCCTCTGTGGCAGAGAGTTCCAGACAATAACCAACCCGACCTCCCGGTGGCTCAGCACTTCAACTCCCCCTCCCATTCCGTATCCGACCTCTCGGTCCTGGGCCTCCTCCACGGCCAGAGTGAGCAACACCGCAAGTTGGAGGAACAGCACCTCATATTCCGCTTGGGGAGTCTGCATCCTCTGGGCTTAAACATTGAATTTTCTCAATTCTGTTAACCCAGACTGCCTCCTCCCCTTCCCACCTCTCCCTCAGCCCTCGGGCCCTGACATTCCTTCTCTCCCTATCTCCCCCCCCCCCCCCCACCCAAGTCTCATTTTCACACTACAAACAGCTTACAATGGCCTGTTTCCTTTATCATCGATACTTTTTTGCGTATCTTTCATTCATTGTTCTTTATCTCTCCATATCACCGTCCATATCTCTCGTTTCCCTGATCCCTGACCAGTCTGAAGAAGGGTCTCGACCCGAAACGTCGCCTATCTCCTTCGCTCCTTAGATGCTGCTGCACCCGCTGAGTTTCTCCAGCTTTTTGTGTAACCCCCCAAACACAATTTGACATCCACCACAGTGAGTCCACCGGGCACCTCCTCACTGTGATAGACGGCAAAAGTCTTAAAGTCCCACCTCGTCTCCCTCTGCGTTGAGGTGATCCAGGCTTTCAATGTTGGCCCTGTCCCCCGCCAGGCGAAAGGAACTGTTTCGCTGAACGAAACTAAACGGTATAAGATCATGAGAGGGACTGCAGATTAATGCATGGGGGCTTTCACCCCTAGTTGAGGAATCGAGGACCAGAGGACATAGGTTTAAGGTGAAGGGGGAAGATTTAGTAGGAAGCTGAGTGGCACATATTTCACACAGAGGGTGGTGGGCGTATGGAACGAGCTGCCAGAGGAGGTAGCTGAGCCAGGGAAAGTTTAAGAAACATTTGGACAGGTACGTTGGACTCACCTCGGGCAGAAGCTATAGGAGTTTGAAATCACGTACGACCAGACAGAAGAACAGCATCCTCAGATAGAAACATAGAAAGTAGGCCATTCGGCCCTTCGAGCCAGCACCGCCATTCAACATGATCGTGGCTGATCATCCAACTCAGTATCCCGTACCTGCCTTCTCTCCATACCCCCTGATCCCTTTAGCCACAAGGGCCACATCTAACTCCCTCTTAAATATAGCCAATGAACTGGCCTCAACTACCCCCTGTGGCAGAGAGTTCCAGAGACCCACCACTCTCTGTGTGAAAAATGTTTTCCTCATCTCGGTCCTAAAGGATTTCCCCCTTATCCTTAAGCTGTGACCCCTTGTCCTGGACCTCCCCAACATCGGGAACAATCTTCCTGCATCTAGCCTGTCCAACCCCTTAAGAATTTTGTAAGTTTCTATGAGAACCACCCTCAATTTCCTAAATTCTAGCGCGTACAAGCCGAGTCTATCCAGTCTTTCTTCATATGGAAGTCCTGCCATCCCAGGAATCAGTCTGGTGAATCTTCTCTGTACTGCCTCTATGGCAAGAATGACTTTCCTCTGATTAGGAGACGAAAACTGTACGCAATACTCCAGGTGTGGCCTCACCAAGACCCTATGCAACTGCAGTAGAACCTCCCTGCTCCTATACTCAAATCCTTTGGCTATGAAAGCTAACATACTAGGTATGTTGCAAAACTTACCTTGAGCAGCGCTGCAGTTCTGCCGCTCCCCGTGTGCGCGACTTTGGCGCCTTTCAGAGGGGGGGGGGCGGGTTTAAAATGCCGTTATTCACCAGACAGAGCAAATCGATCTCAGGGGATTTCGTTGCTAAAGAGAAATCGCGCCGACATTTGTTTTATGACGGTATTTTTAAACTACACTAGATCATTTACTAGCTGGAGTAATTTAAAAATCATCTTCTAAAGCCGACAACGGGAAGGATTTTACGTAGGGGAGAAAATAAGGTACACAGTTTATTTTTACATTAAAATGTGGTTCTTAGGAAGCCTTTAATCAAACTTTCAAGATGCGAAATGGGGACAAAAAAATATATACGAACCAGCAGTATTCTTCCTGCCGACTGTGGGTTAAATTCACCGCAAACAGCAACATTCCAATCCACCGCGTTCCACTAAAACCAACTCGCAAGTTGATTTAAATGGCCATTAATTTACAGGAATCAAACACTAAATTCCTTCCATTTGGCCCAGAAATTCATGAAAATGAGATTTAAAAATCATGTTATATTGTGGATTATTGTGTGAATGTTATTTGGACACTTAGGCAATTTAAAAAAGTTTATCTTTTCTTAAGAAATGGATAGATGTTTAGATCTACTCATTGAATTTTGTAATTAGCTACAATTAGATAACTAACTAATTATATGCTTTAATTTCAGGTCATCCAAGTAAGATTGTTTCATATTTGTTTCAGAATGCTTCAATCTATAATAACTGAAAATTTCATTCAGTTCTCTTAATTTTTAAGAAAGTTATGGGCTTTTAACTTTTCCAGATCACAGCTTTTGAGTTAAGTCAATGGAAAAGCAATGGGGAACAAGATGCTAATTTCCGAGTATGAAAATGGCCATAACTTTTTCAATACTGAAGATATGAAAGTGAATTAGGTGTCAAATTAAACTTCTTTTTATGCTTTATCTGATGGGATAAATTGCAGACTTTGACTTTTTTTAATCTCAAAATGTTGTAACATTGGTAAACATACCATTCGCTTTCTGAACGGTCCCTGCATGAGTCTGGGTACAGGTGTAGCGGTCAGAACCCTCGGCATTGGTCAGCTGTCACATGACCACGGGGATTCGCTCGTGGGCTTTTGGTCAGTCATTAGCGCTCTCCTCCCATCCACAGGAGCTGTGTCTATCAGCTCGACTAGCTACGCGGTTTTACGAGTTTCTGTTTGTTTTTGTCAATAAAAACCGTTTCGCTCAACCTCGCTACGCAATCCCCTTTTAGTCTAGTTTGGAGATACAGCGCGGAAACAGGCCCTTCGGCCCATCGTGTCCACACCAGCCCACGATCCCCGCGCACACTGACACTACCCAACACACGCACGGGACAATTTTACCATTGATACCGCGTCAAAGGGAGGAAACTGAAGATCTCGGAGAAAACCCACGCAGGTCACGGGGAGAACGTGCAGATTCCGTACAGACAGCGCCCGTAGTCGGGATCGATCCCGGGTCTCTGGCGCTGTGAGGCAGCGACTCTACCGCCTGCTCCCCAACCTACTTCAAGTCAAGATTCAAGAGAGTTTATTGTCGTGTGTCCCAGATAGGACAATGAAATTCTTGCTTTGCTTCAGCACAACAGAATATAGACGGCATGAATACAGAACAGATCAGTGTGTCCATATACCATAGACCATATATATACACATAAATAAACAGATAAAGTGCAATAGGCTGTTACAGTTCAGTGTCTGTTTGTTGGCGAGTTTAACAGCCTGATGGCTGTGGGGAAGTAGCTATTCCTGAACCTGGACGTTGCAGTCTTCAGGCTCCTGTACCTTCTACCTGAAGGCAGCAGGGAGATGAGTGTGTGGCCAGGATGGTGTGGGTCCTTGATGATGCTGCCGGCCTTTTTGAGGCAGCGACTGCGATAGATCCCCTGGATGGAAGGGAGGTCAGAGCCGATGATGGACTGGGCAGTGTTTACTACTTTTTGTAGTCTTTTCCGCTCCAGGGCGCTCAAGTTGCCGAACCAAGCCACGATGCAACCGGTCAGCAAGCTCTCTACTGTGCACCTGTAGAAGTTAGAGAGAATCCTCCTTGACAAACCGACTCTCCATAATCTTCTCAGGAAGTAGAGGCGCTGATGTGCTTTCTTTATAATTGCAGCAGTGTTCTCGGACCAGGAGAGGTCTTTAAAGATGTGCACGCCAAGGAATTTGATGTTGTGGAGTTTGGAGTTTTTCTTTGGAACTGGTACACTACAATGCTACATTCTCTGCTCTGGGATCGATCTCTTTGCTCTAACGTTTGCAGTAGTGTTTGGCTCGAGTGCACTCATGTGTTGTATTCTCTGATTGGAGTTCGGTAGCACACAATCTATAGCTTTCACTGTACCTGGGTACATGTGATCACAACTAACCTCACCCTAAAGGAAAAATAGACACTAAATTCTGGAGTAACTCAGCGGGACAGGCAGCATCTCTGGAGGGAAGGGATGCGTGACGTTTTGGGTGGAGACCCTTCTTCAGACTGATGCCTGGGGAGTGGGCGGTACATATATAAGGACGTGTATAGATAAGGAAGTGTGAGGTGGGAAAACAGGACAAAGGGGATGAGGATCATGTAACATGGTTAGTTGGGGTAGGCGATATTTTGGGTTGAACTGAAACATTGCCTATCCGTGCTGCCCAGAGCCGCTGTGTTACTCCAGCACTTTGGGTTGTTTTTTTTTTTTGGAAACCAGCATCTGCAGTTCCTCATGTCCAATCCTGAACCCACGTCTCGGCCCGAAACGTCACCTGTTCCTTCTCTCCAGAGACGCTGCCAGTCCCGCTGAGTTACTCCAGCGTTCAGCGTCCATCTTGGATTAACTACAAGGGACGTGTTGGGGTACAACGGTAGTTGAAGCGGACTGGTCTGCCCCGACGGCTGCTGACCACCTTCTACCGCTGCACAACAGAGACCATCCTAACGCACGGCATCTCGGTGTGGTATCTCAGCTGCACGGAGGCGGAGAGGAGAGCTCTTCAGCGCGTCGTCCACAGAGCGCAGAAGATTATTGGGACACCGCTACCAGCCTAGGAGGGCATCTACCACACACGGTGCCTCAGGAAGGCCGTCAGCATCCACAAAGACTCCTCACACCCTTGTAATGGACTGTTCGAACTTCTACCTTCCGGCAGACGTTACAAGGCCTTCTACGCCCGCACCTCCAGACTCAGGAACAGCTTCATCCCCAGAGCTATAGCGGCTCTGAACCGGCCCTGCTGAGTGTCGGCACTGGGCCTGTACTCGCTGGAGTTTAGAAGGACCTCATTGAAACGTACAGAATAGTGAAGGGCTTGGATAGAGCGGATATGGAGAGGATGTTTCCACTAGTGGGAGAGTCATGGACTAGAGGTCATAGTCTCAGATTTAAAGGACGTTCTTTTAGGAAGGAGATGAGGAAAAATTATTTTAGTCAGAGGGTGGTGAATCTGGGGAATTCTTTGCCACAGACGGCTGTGGAGGCCAAGTCAGTGGATATTTTTAAGGCCGAGATAGATAGATGTTTTATTAGTGCGGGTGTCAGAGGTTATGGGGAGAAGGCAGGAGAATGGGATTAGGAGAGAGAGATAGATCAGCCATGATTGGATGGTGGAGTCGACTTGATGGGCCGAATGGCCTAATTCTACACCTATCACCTGACCTTACGGCCTTACACATATAGCCTGCCCTGATTGGTCCTGGTTATTTGGTCTAAGGATAAGGGGGAATTCCTTTAGGACCGAGATGAGGAAAACATTCTTTACACAGAGAGTGGTGGGTCTCTGGAACTCTCTGCCACAGAGGGTAGTTGAGGCCAGTTCATTGGCTATATTTAAGAGGGAGTTAGATGTGGCCCTTGTGGCTAAAGGGATCAGAGGGTATGGAGAGAAGGCAGGTACGGGATACTGAGTTGGATGATCAGCCATGATCATATTGAATGGCGGTGCAGGCTCGAAGGGCCGAATGGCCTACTCCTGCACCTATTGTCTATGTTTCTATGCTCATTTGTCGATTAAGATGGAAGTTGCAAACCAAATCTCTTATGTGCACTTATGTGTAAGGACAATAAACTATCTTATTTTCATTCTTATTATTTTGCAGATGAGGTTTAGAAAAGTGCCAACTTATCGTTTAAGAAGGAACTGCAGATGCTGGAAAATTGGAGGTAGACAAAAAGTGCTGGAGGAACTCAGCGGGTGAGGCAGCATCTATGGAGCGAAGGAAATGGGCGACGTTTCGGGCCGAAACCCTAAGGAAATAGGCAACGTTTCGGGCCGAAACCCGAAGGGTTTCGTCCCGAAACGTTACCTATTTCCTTCGCTCCATAGATGCTGCCTCACCCGCTGAGTTCCTCCAGCACTTTTGTCTACCAACCTATTATTCTGTAGGAACTGCAGATGCTGGTTGAAAACAGACGAAGACACAAACAGCTGGAGTAACGCATCGGGAACAGCCACCACCTCAGTAGAGGGTTACACAAAAAGCTGGAGAAACTCAGCGGGTGCAGCAGCATCTGAGGAGCGAAGGAGATAGGCGACGTTTCGGGTCGAGACCCTTCCACCACCTCAGTAGATCTCAGCAACTGATTTATCCTGCCCTATATACGCACCCAGTTTTTATCCTCATCTCTATCTTCAGAATGGTTTCAGAATCAATTATGTACGCAAAGGATGAGGGGGGGGATCTCATAGAAACATATAAAATTATAAAAGCACTGGGACAAGCTAGATGCTGGAAAAATGTTCCCAATGTTGGGCGAGTCCAGAACCAGGGGCCACAGTCTTAGAATAAAGGGGAGGTCATTTCAGACTGAGGTGAGAAAAAACTTTACCACCCAGAGAGTTGTGAATTTGTGGAATTCCCTGCCACAGAGGGCAGTGGAGGCCAAATCACTGGATGGATTTAAGAGCGAGTTCGATAGAGCTCTAGGGGCTAGTGGAGTCAAGGGATATGGGGAGAAGGCAGGCACGGGTTATTGATAGGGGACGATCAGCCATGATCACAATGAATGGCGGTGCTGGCTCGAAGGGCCGAATGGCCTCCTCCTGCACCTATTTTCTATGTTTCTAAAGCCTTTAACGGGCTCGCCCCCACCTACATGAAAAGTCTTAAAGAAGGAACTGCAGATGCTGGAGAATCGAGGGTTACACACAAAGCTGGAGAAACTCAGCGGGTGCAGCAGCATCTAAGGAGCGAAGGAGATAGGCGACGTTTCGGGTCGAGACCCTATTTTGCAGAGACATCAGATTGTTAGGTTAGATTCAGCGCACAGAGCCGTGGCTGTCAGTACAGTATCGATCCTGGTCCTGATCTGAAGCATCACCCATCCATGCTCTCCACAGATGCTGCCTGGCCCGCTGAGTTACTCCAGCACTCTGGGTTCCAACTCTCTAGCTCGCTGGAGGATAACCCATAGATGAACTAACGAAGTGTGTTCTCACACTGAGGAATTCACTGAGGGAGACACACACTCACTCACTGGGACAGCTTATAAACTCCAACATATAAACCCTGATGTAAGCAAAGCTTTCAATAACTGCAGCGGACACAGTGGCTGCAAACTATAATATTACATTCATTATTTCATTTCGGAGTCACGTGAGTGACTTCGTGAAGAGCCCGCCGGCGCGCATGCTCGACATATCGTCGTAACGCGTTGCTGCGACGGCTGGCGGTGGAGCGCGCTCCTCACCAGCCCTTCATAAGGGGCCACGGAGGTGAGTATTCTACCTTTAGTTGGTGGTCCTTGTTGTCTGATTATGTCTTGCAGCACATGCCTGGTCGTACGTTCAAATTGTCTGCTGCAGAACAGGCAGCAGGTTACAAGGAAATTTTAAGTTTGGAACAGAAGGGTGTGATTGAGAAAACAGTGCATGAGCCAATTGAATTTGTTTCGAACATATTTACTAGACCTAAGAAGGATGGAGGCTGTCGTGTCATTATTGATCTAACCCGTTTGAATACGTTTGTGACATATACTCATTTTAAAATGGATACGTTTGAAACAGCCAAATCATTGATTTCTCATGGCTGCTTTATGGCATGCATTGATTTAAGGGATGCATATTATTCAGTATCCATCCAGAAAGATGATAGAAGGTTTTTGAAATTTATCTGGATGGGGCAACTTTGGCAGTATAAGGCTTTGCCTAATGGGCTTACTACAGACCCTAGATTGTTCACTAAATTGGTGAAGCCAATCATGGCTTATTTGAGACAACGACATCACATAGTTATGGCCTATTTAGATGATGTCTTTATTGTGGGCCACACCCTGCAATTGGCTGAACAGGGTGTTGCAGCTGCTGTCAATATATTTCAACAATTAGGATTCATTGTCCATCCAGAGAAATCGAAGTTCTGCCCTGCCCAGGTAATTGATTACCTAGGGTTCACGGTGAACTCAATGAGCATGAGGATAACTATACCAATTAACAAAATTGAGGAAGTCACTAAGGTGTGCAGAGATTTAATTGGCACCAATATACCATCGATTCGGCATACAGCCACAGTAATTGGCAAGTTAGTGGCTTTGTTTCCGGCAGCACGATATGGACCTTTGCATTATCAGAATTTGCAAAGAGCTAAAATTACTGCGTTAAAACGGAACGCTGGTCATTACGATCGATCTATGCAGCTGCCGTCCGAAGCGATAACTGAGTTGCAATGGTGGGTGTGTCACATTAGCAACTCATTTAAGCCTGTCAGGGAGGCTAATCCGGTGGTATATTTACAGACTGATGCAAGCTCCAATGGCTGGGGAGCTACTGATAATTGCTCTAGTTGTGGGGGTAGATGGGACACCCTTGAGGCATCGATGTTGTTGACTCAAGGGATTAACTATTTGGAGTTGCTGGCAGCATTCCACGGACTTCGTGCATATTGTTCCAAGCTTGTTGGAGCACACGTCCGTCTCCAAATAGACAACACCACAGCTGTGGCATATTTAAACCATATGGGTGGTACCCGGTCAGTTTTGTGTGACAAATTGGCTAACTCAATTTGGCTCTGGTGTATTCAAAGAGACATTTGGATTTCAGCTACCTATTTGCCAGGTGAGCTTAATACTGTGGCGGACACCAGGTCACGCAAATTTAATGACAACATTGAATGGATGTTGCATCCTGAGATTTTTTCTAAAGTCACAGCCAAATTTGGTAAACCGGACATTGACCTTTTTGCGTCACGGTTGAACCATCAGGTACCAGCCTACGTTTCATGGGAACCAGATCCTGGGGCAATAGCGCTAGATGCATTCTCGCTGGACTGGGGGAATTGGTTTTTCTATGCCTTCCCTCCGTTTTGCCTCATCAGTCGGGTATTGCGAAAGATTCAGGCAGATGCTGCCAAGGGCATCCTTATTATACCCGACTGGCCCACACAGCCTTGGTATCCGGTGGTCTTTGACATGCTCAACGAACCTTGGGTCCTTTTGAAGGGTTGCCCACAATTGGTTACTCACCCTGTCTCAGGGGAGCCACATCCCTGCCATGGCTATTTAAATTTGTTGGCTTGCAGGTTCTGAACAGGCCGTTAGTCCAATACGGCCTCTCGGCTCGGACCATGGATACCATCGGGGCGTCGTGTCGAGAGTCCACAAGGCGAAGATACCGCTCGCATATTAAGAAGTGGGAAGCCTACTGCAGCCGCTCTCGCATCACGTACGATGACGTGACAATAACCGACGTCCTGGAATTCCTCGCGGGGTTGCACCATGATGAACACTTAAGTTACAGTGCCATCAACAGCGCCAGAAGTGCGCTATCATTCTACCTCAAGATTGGGGTAGGATCCAACAGGCTAGTGTCCAGACTCATGCGGGGTATATTCAATATGAATCCGCCTACACCACGCTATAATATCACCTGGGATGTCAGGGACGTATTAACCCTGCTCAGGACGTGGTCTCCCATGGAAGGGCTCCAACTGGACCAACTCACCATGAAGCTGGTGATGTTACTAGCGCTGACTTCAGCTCAGAGGGTACAGACACTACACAAACTGCGTGTCGACAGAATGACAGCTACCCCTACAGAAGTAGTCTTTTTCGTTGACGAGCTACTAAAGCAGCATAGACCTGGGTGCACAGGGCTGCAGCTGAAGTTCCCGGCATACCCCGCAGATGCTAGGCTATGTTTAGTCTCACATATCCGCCACTATGTCAAGGTGACGGCACGCATCAGAGGAATGGAGAGATACCTGCTTGTCACTCATAAGAGACCTCATCATCGAGTGACAGTCCAGACGATATCCAGGTGGCTTCGAGTCGTCTTGGGTAAGTCAGGTATCGACATTAATGTGTTCAAGTCTCATTCCACCAGGGCTGCATCGACGTCAGCGGCGAGGGTCATGGAGGTGCCCATGGACCAAATTCTCGCCACAGCAGGATGGGCGAATGAAGCTGTGTTCCAGCGTTTTTATAACAAGCCTGTTGCTGCTCCTCTACAGTTCGCAGAAGCCGTGCTGAATGCAGGTCAAGAACGTGGAGATGTCCCCGCATGAGGGGTTTTGATTTGTTATTAATAAATATGCTCTTGTTTTGCAGTATGAACTATTGAGCAAGTTTGTTCCTCCCATCCATCCCTGGTAGTGGTGTGTCAGCATGGACGTGGTCCAGGGCGTGTAATCACAGAAGCTTTGAAGTCTTCACGAAGTCACTCACGTGACTCCGAAATGAAATAGTAAGATTGAACGAGAACTTACCAGTTCGAAGGTTGATCTTTATTTCATGAGGAGTCGAAGTGAGGGATTTCGTGCCCTCCTCGCCCAACCCTCAATCACCTTCATCTGGTAATCTTAGTCAATTCAATCATACTATGCGAAGTCATTTCTTTGTTGGTTTCTGTGATTCCACGCCGCTACTTTGAAGTATGTCGAGCATGCGCGCCGGCGGGCTCTTCACGAAATCCCTCACTTCGACTCCTCATAAAATAAAGATCAACCTTCGAACTGGTAAGTTCTCGTTCAATCTTACTATTCTCTCCCTCTAACGGTGGTGTTGCTGCTACTGCCTCCTTCTCTCTTCTCTCTCGCTCTCTATCTATCTATCTTCCTGTATCACTGTTGCTCTCTCTCTCCCTCTCTCCCTCTCGCACTCCCTTCATCTCTCTTTCTCTCTCATTATCTCTCTCTAACGGTGTTGTTGCTGGGAGCCTGGGACTGCCTCCTTCTCTTGTCTCTCTGTCTGTCTGTCTGTCTGTCTGTCTGTCTGTCTGTCTGTCTGTCTGTCTGTCTGTCTGTCATCACTGTTGCTCTCTCTCTCCCCTCTCCCTCTCTCTCTCTCTCTCCCCCCCACTCTCCCCCTCTCCCTCTCTCTCCCCCTCTCCATCTCTCTCTCTCTCTCTCTCTCTCCCTCTCTCCCTTTCTCTCCCTCCCTCTCTCTCTCTCTCTCTCTCTCTCTCTCTCTCCCTCCCTCTCTCTCCCCCTCTCTCTCTCTCCCTCTCTCTCCACCTCTCTCTCTCTCTCTCTCCCTCTCTCTCCCTCTCTTTCTCTCTCCCCCCTCTCTTTCTCTCTCCCCCCTCTCTTCCTCTCTTGCCCTCTCTCTCTCGCTCTCTCTCTCCCTCTCTCTCTCTCCCTCTCTCTCCACCTCTCTCTCTCTCTCTCTCTCCCTCTCTCTCTCTCCCTCTCTTTCTCTCTCCCCCCCTCCCCCCCTCCCCCCCTCTCTCCCTCTCTCCCTCTCTCCCTCTCTCCCTCTCTCCCTCTCTCCCTCTCTCCCTCTCTCCCTCTCTCCCTCTCTCCCTCTCTCCCTCTCTCCCTCTCTCCCTCTCTCCCTCTCTCCCTCTCTCCCTCTCTCCCTCTCTCCCTCTCTCCCTCTCTCTCTCTCTCTCCCTCTTTTTTTTTTTTTTTTTTTTCATTTCAAAAACTTTATTCAACACAAATCATAAAATACAACACATCAAAACACAATCAAAAATCACACTATAATGAACAGATCATTGTAGTACAGCAGTACATTCATTTATAATCGCCTCAACCCCACGCGGCGACCAGCGCTGACGGAAGGCCTCCAGAGTCCCCGTGAACACCGCGTGTTCCCTCTCCAGGGACACACGTGCACGGACGTAGGCCCGAAAGAGGGGCAGGCAGCCGACTCTCGCCAGACCGTCGACCGCCCGCTGCCTGGACCCACGAATGGCCATCTTGGCCAGGCCAAGGAGCAAACCGACAGGTAAGTCCCCCCCCCACACTCGGCTCTCCCCACTCCCCGCCTTGTGTCCAAACACCAGGATTGTGGGGCTAAAATGCAGCCAGAACTTGAGGAACAGCCCCTTCAGATATTGGTACAGGGGCAGTAACCTCACACACTCCATATACACATGGAATACGGTCTCCTCCTCTCCGCAGAAAATACATGCGGCAGACGAGCCCGTGAACCGACTCAAAAGTTTATTACAAACCACCGCTCCATGCAGCACTCTCCACCCCAGGTCCCCAATATAAAGGGGTACAACTCCCTTATAGAAGGACCCCCACTGGGGCCCCCCGCCGCCTTCGGATGGTAACACCGTCCTCCATGGTGAGTCAGGACGGGAGACGAAGGCACGGTGGTTCAGAATGTGCAGGAGCATCCTGTACAGTGCGCGTCTCCTTGCATCACAAAATGGCATGCTGGTCATCTCAGAAAGGCAGCTCAGATTATGCGGAGCCGGAGGCCGAGAAATATCCCGAAGCCTAGGCCCGATGAGCAGATCTGACGGAGCAGGGGTAAGCTCTATCCGAACCACTCTAGGCTCGCGCCTCTCCTCGACAACCACCATGACAGGATGAGGACCAGCCACACCCGCAGCCACAACATCCCCCTCTCCTCGTGGAACAACACTCTGGCTGAACACCACCAAATTCCTCACTCTTAACACATCCCTATAGAAAACAGGCAAGCCCCTTAGAGCGGGTCGACTGACACCCGCCACCGGGAGCCGCGAGACCCCCCTTAGGCAACGACCCAGACGAAAAAAATACGTGGCCAGAGCGTGCCATCTGGGAGGGTTCTCTACATACATGTATCTCCGCAGAGTCCTGAGACGGAGAGCCGCCACCTGGGTGCGCACGCACACCAAGGACTGGCCGCCCTCCTCTAACGGAAGACTCAGGACCGCCGCGGAAATCCAATGCTTCCTATTTCCCCAAAAGAAATCCACCAGCTTCTTCTGTATAGCAGTTACAAATATAGAGGGCGGGACAAGAGTAGCCAGCCGGTACCATAACATAGAGGCCACCAGCTGGTTTATGACCAGCACCCTCCCCCGAAAGGAGAGAACTCCAAGCAGGCCTGACCAGCGCCCCAGCCGAGCAACCACCTTCGTCTCCAACTCTTGCCAGTTTGCCGGCCAAACATCCTCAGTGGGACTCAGGTACACCCCCAGATAGAGGAGGTGCGTGGTACTCCACGCATACAATGCCATCTCCTCCGGCAGGGAGTCTACCCGCCACTGACCCACCAAAAGTCCAGAGCACTTACTCCAGTTAATCCTAGCAGAAGATGCAGCCGAGAATATCTCCTGGCAGTCACGCATCCTCCGCAGGTCACCAGGATCAGTGAACATAAGAAGTACGTCATCGGCATACGCCGATAGAATCACCTCAACCCGCGGGCCAGGTAGGGCCAGGCCTGTCAACCTCCTCCGAAGAAGACACAGGAACGGCTCCACACAGACCGAATACAACTGGCCCGACATAGGGCACCCCTGGCGGACCCCCCTCCCAAAATGAAAAGGAGATAGCACCGCGCCATTAACCTTTACAAGACACTCCGCCGCAGCGTACAAAAGCCGGACCCGGGCCACGAAGTGTGGTCCAAACCCAAACGCTTGCAACGTCCCAAATAGGTATTCATGCTCTACCCTATCAAAAGCCTTCTCCTGATCAAGAGACAGAAAAGCAGCTGACTCACCAGTACCCTGGACTAAATGAATCAGGTCCCTAACCAGGTGGATGTTATCCTGGATGGACCGGCCAGGGACTGTATAAGATTGATCAGGATGAATCACTTGATGCAGCACGGAGCCCAGGCGATTTGCCATTGCCCGTGCAAAAATTTTATATTCTGTGCAAAGGAGAGAGACTGGACGCCAGTTCTTCAACAAACGGAGTTCGCCCTTCTTAGGCAGCAAGACAACAACCGTCCTACGCCACGAGAGAGGCATCACTCCAGTCGCCAGGCTCTCCCCCAAAACCAACATATAGTCACCCCCTAGGACGTCCCAGAATGCTCTAACAAACTCCACCGTCAACCCATCCAGCCCGGGGGACTTACCCCTCCTGAGCTGATGCAAGGCGCAAGTCAACTCCTCCAAAGATAAGGGGCCATCAAGAAGATCAGCCTCCCCCCTATCTACGGCCGGTAGACCCTCCCACAGATCTTGCTGAGCCTCCACACTGAATCCTTCCGCAGAGAACAGGGTCCCATAAAAGGACCTAACCAAGGCATTAATCCTCTCTGGATCAGTGACAGAGGAGCCGTCATCTGCAAGCAACTCCACGAGCTGTTTTCGAGCTCCCCGCCCCTTCTCCAAAGAGAAAAAGAAAGGCGACGCTCGGTCCAGCTCGTGCAGCATCTGGACCCGAGACCTCACATAAGCGCCTCGAGATCGCTCAAGCAGCAGACTCCTCAAAACCTCCTTCTTCCTCTGAAACTCTCCCCATTCGCTGGAGTCTTCACCAAACTGACCCAGGCGAGACTCAGCGTCCTGTATCTCCCTCTCCAGCTTCTCGACCGCTGAGTCCCGCCTCCCAGTCGACCCCCATGTATATTCCTTACAAAAGAGACGGATGTGAGCTTTACCCACATCCCACCACTGCCTAAGGGAAGAGAAGCACCTCTGCCTCTCTCTCCACTTCACCCAAAACCGAGTGAATGACTCCCGGAAACACCGATCCTCCAGCAGCCTGTTGTTAAAGTGCCAGTACGCGGACCCAGCCCGAGCGCACGCTGGATTGAAATCCACACGCACCAGACAATGGTCCGAGCACGGCACCAGCCGCATTGAGGCCGCTGAGACACGGGAAACAAACGCTCGGGAAATATAAAACCGATCAATGCGGGAACCACCGCCCTCAGACCTCCGCGAAAAAGCAGTGGAATCAGGGTGAAGGTCCCTCCAAACATCAACCAACTCAAAGGAGTCAATCAAGCCTCTCAGCTTCTTCGCTACAGCAGGCGCACACTGAGTACCAGAACGGTCCCGCACCTCAAGTGTGCAATTAAAGTCCCCACCAAGGAAGACACACTCTCCCCTATCAATAGTGCCCAACAGAGCATTCACCTCCCGAAGCAGGCCGACCTGCATCGTGCCGGAGCTAGGGGCATACACGTTAATGAAATGCAACGGCATGCCATCCAGGCTCACGGCCAGATGGAGCAAACGTCCTGGCACCACTTCCTGCACTTTTAAAATGCTTGGCAGAAAATTTGGGGCCAACAAAAAAGCCACCCCACTCGAATTTGAGCTGAGATGGCTCATATAAACCCTCCCTTCCCACTCCAGTTGCCAGGTAGGTTCATCACTAGCAACGGTATGTGTCTCTTGCAGATAACAAACTGCAAATCTCCCCTCCCTTAGGGCTGATAAGAGCTGAAATCTTCGAAAACTCGCTCTACTCCCATTTAAATTTAATGTAGCTACTGTGAATGTGTAGACACATTAGATTGTGACCCTCACACTCCCTGTAGTCACAGGAGGTCCTTTTCTGAGGACCTTCAACAAACCCCAAAACTGCCCCAAATCCGAGTCAGAAAGACCACTATCCTTGTTACTAAGGATAGCCTCGAGACTCTCCCGCACATCTAGCCAATCCTCCCATCTCCTTGTAATGGCCCACCATAATGTTTTGGGAGCACGACTTATTTTTAAGAACTCTCGCACCTCAACAATAAGCTTCGCCTCAGACACGGCCTTGGAGTCTGGGCTCTCAGCCAACCCGCTCGCACCTGAATCAACAACCTCAGAAAGACCAGAACTGTCTGACTCAACACTCTCTGAGCCCCCCCCACTGGCCGCATCGCTATCCTCCTCCACAGCCATGACACGACCACCCGGATCAATGCTGGGGGTGGGTCCCAACACCCCTACCTGAGACTCGCAGCCCTCTGAATGGCTGGGCTCCTGCACGCTACCATCACCCTCCTCCTCTGGGCCTGGGGAAGCAACAACAAGAGGCATCCCCAGGGCCTGTGGAACACTGGCACCCTCGGAGTCTGAAAGAGGATCACGTCCCATAACAGCCCTGACCTCCACATCATCCAGAGTGCCCTCTCCACAGGCATCACCCAGAGAATCACCACCTGCCATTAACCTCACCCCAGACAACTCATCCGGTGAGGCATCCCGCCCCCCAGCACCTCCACTGGCACTGAAATGGAGCACAGACTTGAACGACAACACCCCCGAAACTCCCCCCTCAGCCTGACTCTGCACATCCCCCGTCACAGAGGGCACACTACCAGAGGAGCCAACCACGTCATCTACCGTGCTAGCACCCTCAGTAGGCCTCTGAAACGAGGGGACCTCATCCGACCCAGAGGGTACACACCCAAGGGAGCTAACCACAGCATCCGCCGAGATAACTCCCTCAGAGGGCCCCTGAAATGAAGGGACAGACTCCCGCCCAGTGGACACAACTCCACCGGAATCAACTTCAGCACCCAGTCCGGTGACACCCGCTGTAGATCCATGAAGAGAAGGCCCAACCACCGACCCAGAAGACACCGGGTCAAGACCACTTTCAGCCACCTCAGTGGTGGAAAGCTCGGAGAAAGACATCCCCTTCGCTCTGGACCCACGCCCTTCCTCCTCTTCACCAGGCAAATGCCTCCTTTTAGTCCCACTCGCATGCGGAGGTGCGGTAACCTCCATAAGGGAAGGGTCATCCGCCTCCACATTACCCCCAACCACTTTGCCACCCACACGTTTAGACTTCTTTCCCCCCTTCCGAGCCACCACAACTCCCCCCTGGGCCCCAGCAGGTGCAGTCTGCACCACACTGGAGCCAAACTCACCCGATTGCACTTTCTTCGCTCGGGCAGCCCTATCCCTCTCCTTCTTCTTATTATGCTTCCCCTGCTTCTCCCAAAACCCCCCCTCAACACTCCCCTCCTCCTGCGCCCCACCTCCATCCACCGCCACAGGCGCAAGACGTAGGGGACGTGGGGGGCTTGGGCTCTCACTGCCCAGGGTCCCCAAAGCGGAACCTCTGGACCCAGAAGGCTTAGCACTGCCGCCCCGGGTCACCAAGGCAGAACTGGCAACCTCAGCCGGGTCAGCAGTACCACCCCGCGCCGCTGAGGTTTGACCAGCCACCCCAGATGGGCCAGCAGCGCTTTACTGGGCCACTGCACTAGAACCTCTAGCAGTGCCCCCGCGAAAAAGACACTCCCTACGGAGATGTCCAAATTCGCCGCACGCATGACACCGTGCCTTTCCCCAACTCCAACGCACGGTTCTGGGTACCCCCTTATGCACCACCTCAAAACTCCCCTCGGCACCATCCCCCTCACCCACCTTCATGAACACCCTCCTCTTGAAACTGAAGACCCCTTTTTCCTCCGGGTCCCCCCCAGGATGCAAGAGCCTAAAGCACTTAGACCGCACCTCCCCGAACTTGGACAGGTGTGGAATAAGCACTGCATCCGAAAAATAAGTGGGGCAGCTCCGCAGGAGAACCGGTCTCACCCTGGATACCCACGGATCCACCTGTACGTGGACCCCCCCCACTGAGATCCCCTCCTCCAACGCTCGGGCCACACACTCCCGGGTCTTAAGTATCATCTCCACCTTTCCCCTTTCGAGCTCAGAAGAGACAATAGCCCCCCTCCCAAGAAGTTCATTCATGGCCTTCGTAATTGCCCCCCTAGACATCATAGGCCCAGTTTGAACAGAAATACCAAAACTGTCCCCATCCAAGTCAACATGAGGCTCAAGCTCAGATGGCCTCGCACCCGCCACTGATGCCATCGCTGCGTAGGTCCGGACCTTCGGCCGCGCCCCTTCCATCGCCATCCTCACAGAGGCACAAACCAGCTCCAAGCCCCTCAGCAGCACAGCTCCAAGTTAAGTCCCAGAGACAGTCACAGTCAAAGACAGGCAGCAGAAAACAGAAACCTCCAGCTGAAGCAGGAAAGTCCCCAGGTTCGTCCACAGCCAAGAGCAGCTTACGGGAAACTCGATCCCAGTCGCGCTGGACGCAAAAGTACCTTCTTCACATTAAGCCAGGCAGCCGCACTGACAAAATGACTTTAGGGCAGAGAAGCGGAGCCAAAAACGACAAAGACACCGCACAACTTCAGCCCACTGAGATCACAGGCACTCTTGGCAATCCGCCAACGCCAACCGCACCCTCGACAATGTGGAGAAACTCAGGAATCTTCACACAGATGGAGGCTCCCCAGACCAGAGAAAAGCTTCAACAGCCCAACAATAAGTTGAACTATGAAGCCCCCCTGGGTCTGTGCCCTCTCCAACGGCAAAATCCTGGAAAGGCTGCTCCAATCCTTCTCAACTACAGAGCTGAGAAGAAAACACGACCTCTCTCTCTCTCTCTCTCTCTCCCTCTCTCTCCCTCTCTCTCCCTCTCTCTCCCTCTCTCTCCCTCTCTCTCCCTCTCTCTCCCTCTCTCTCCCTCTCTCTCCCTCTCTCTCCCTCTCTCTCCCTCTCTCTCCCTCTCTCTCCCTCTCTCTCCCTCTCTCTCCCTCTCTCTCCCTCTCTCTCCCTCTCTCTCCCTCTCTCTCCCTCTCTCTCCCTCTCTCTCCCTCTCTCTCCCTCTCTCTCTCTCCCTCCCTCTCTCTCACCCTCTCTCTCTCACCCTCTCCCTCTCTTTCCCTCTCCCTCCCTCTCTCCCTCAATCTCTCTCCATCTCTCTCTCCTCCCTCTCTCTCTCTCACCCTCTCTCTCTCTGTCTCTCCCTCTCTTTCCCTCTCCCTCCCTCTCTCCCTCAATCTCTCTCCATCTCTCTCTCCTCCCTCTCTCTCTCTCTCCCTCTATATCAGACTATTCACAAATGCTGATGCTTTGTGGACTGACAGTGGGACCCAGTTTGTTGAATGGCGGTGCTGGCTCGAAGGGCCGATTGGCTCCGTTCTAAGCGGCTGTGGGAGGAAACCGAAGATCTCGGAGAAAGCCCGCGCAGCTCACGGGGAGAACGTACAAACTCTGTACAGACAGCACCCGTAGTCGGGATCGAACCCGGGTCTCTGGCACTGCATTCGCTGTGAGGCAGCAACTCTACCACTGCCCCACCGTGACCGCCTCTATTCCTTCAGGCAGAAGTTACAAAAACGTGAAAGGGCGTAAAAATTCAGGAACAGCTTCCGCCCCCACTATCATGAGACTACTCACCAGTCTCCCCATGAGCTAAGGTGTAGTCCAGATCTTCCAACCTACCTCACTTCGCACTTTTTTTTAAAAGTCTGCACTTTCTCTGTAACTGGGATGCCATAAAGCTGCATATTCTGCATTTTTCTCCTATGTTACCTACTGGTCGTGTGTTCATAAGTTAATGCCTTGGGTGCAGAATTAGGCCATTCGGCCCATCGAGTCTACCCCGCCATTCAATCATTGCTGACCTATCTTTCTCTCTCAACCCCATTCTCCTGCCTTCTCCCTAATGTGCATCGGATGTTTGTCCTCGTGGTTTGACCGGGTAGCACGCAAACACGTTTCTCCACTGTATTTCGGGACACATGAAGCAATTCCTAGGTTTGGGATGTGGGAGGAAACCAGAGCACCCGGGGGAAACCCGCACCGTCACGGGGAGTACGTGCAAACTCCACACAGACAGCACCGGAGGTCAGGATTGAACCCGGGTCTCTGGCGGTACGAGGTAACAGCTAATAATCCAGAGGCCTGGATAGGGTGGATGTGGAGAGGATGTTTCCATTCGTGAGGGAGTCTCGCACCAAAGGATGAACCTTGTGGAAGGAGACGAGGAGGGCGGTGAATCCGTGGGATTCGTTGCCACAGACGGCGGTGGAGGCCAAAACGGATATTTTAAAGGCACTGGATTTGCACAGGGGTCAGGGGTCATGGGGAGAAGGCAGGAGAATGAGGCTGAGAGGGAGAGACAGATCGGCCATGACTGAATGGTGGGGTAGACTCGACGGGCCGAGTGGCCTCATTCTGCTCCTATCACTTATGACCTTCCAACTGTCGTGTAGTTTACTGCTCCCTGGGGTGCTTTCCTTGTCTGTGGGCCTTGAACTGAGGGTGTGGTAACATGAGGCAAGTTGGTCCCAGGAGATAGGAGGCTCCCAGCTCCTCGAACACAGTGTGGAAAGTTCCACGGCCACACTCACGCACTAGCTAAGCTCCTCCCCTAAGCCCCGTGCCTCCGTGTGTGTGTGAGTGTGTGTAGATATACATATACATATATGCATACACATATACACATGTACACATATACATATACAAATACACATACATATATACATGTACATATACATATACACACATATACATACATATACAAATACATATACATATGTACATATACATACATATACAAATACATATACATATACATATAATGCACATATGCATATACATATATACATACACATATGTATACATATATATATACGTACATACATATACATATATATATACATGTGTACATATACATATATACATACATGTATATATATGCATAGACATACATATACATTTACATATATATATACATACATATACATGTATACATATACAAATACATATACATACACATATACATTTACATATATACACATACATATATATATACATACGCACATATATACATACATAGATACACACACACACACGCGCATATACACATATACATATACATATACATATAATTGAAGATGGGCACAAGCTGGCTGGAGTAACTCAGAAGGGGTGGGTCTTGAACTCGCAACCTCTGGCACAGATGGAATGGGTGACGTTTCCCGTTGCTCTACACATTGTAGAATCATAGAGTGATACAGCGTGGAAACAGGCCCTTCGGCCCAACTTGCCCACACTGGCCCAACATGTCCTAGCTACACTAGTCCCACCGGCCTGCATTGGGTCCATGTCCCTCCAAACCTGTCCTATCCATGTACCTGTCTAAAAGTCTGAAGAAGGGTCTCGACCCGAAACGTCACCCATTCCTTCCCTCCAAAGATGCTGCCTGGCCCCCTGAGTCACTCCAGCATTTTGTGTCTTTCTTTGGTGTAAACCAGCACCTGCAGTTCCTTCCTACACATTATATATGTACAGTGCCCTCATAATGTTTGGGACAAAGACCCATCATTTATTTATTTGCCTCTGTACTCCACAATTTGAGATTTGTAATAGAAAAAATCACATGTGGTTAAAGTGCACATTGTCAGATTATTATACATTTTGGTTTCACCATGTGGAGTCAACAAAATAGAGAGAGTACAGAGGAGATTTACTAGAATGTTGCCTGGGTTCCAGCAACTAAGTTACAGAGAAAGGTTGAACAAGTTAGGTCTTTATTCTTTGGAGCGCAGAAGGTTAAGGGGGGACTTGATTGAGGTCTTTAAAATGATGAAATGGATAGACAGAGTTGACGTGGATAAGCTTTTCCCATTGAGGGTAGGGAAGATTCAAACAAGAGGGCATGACATGAGAATTAAGGGACAGAAGTTTAGGGGTAACATGAGGGGGAACTTCTTTACTCAGAGAGTGGTGGCTGTGTGGAATGATCTTCCAGCAGAAGTGGTGGAGGCAGGATCGATTTTAACATTTAAAAGTAAAGTGGATAGGTATATGGACGGGAAGGGAATGGAGGGGTATGGTCTGAGTGCAGGTAGATGGGACTAGGGGAAAATAAATGGTCGGCACGGACTGGAAGGGCCGAGAAGGCCTGTTTCCGTGCTGTAATTGTTATATGGTTATACAGAGGCATATAAATGAATGATTATGGATATTGGATCTTTGTCCAAATTGTGGACAGTGGGCAGGCTCTATAGACCTGCACGGGAAGGTAGACATTCCCGACCCCACGAGTCTCGGGCAGATGGGGCTCGTCCGTCAGCCTGGGAGAGGGAAAACTCCGATTTAAAACCTCCACTGCCTTGTGGCCATCTCCAGTCATGGAAAAGGCTCCAGGAGTAAATCTCAAGAAAATGCGGAGTTGGTTCGTGGTTGTGTACAAGCTCGCTCGGGCAGCTCCTGCGATGGCGCTGGTGCCAAACGGAACGCTGCGTGGTGACGCAGGCAGTCACGTGCGGATTTCGTGATTTTGTACAAAATCTTCGCACGCCATCTTGCGTGACGCGCAAATGAAGCCCAGGCGGGTGAGGCAGGCCCTTCTCAATCCCACCAGCCAAATCCCTGGACGTACTGGGACTTGGTTCAAACCTTTCCATTCGGTCTCTACCCCGATCCCCTTTCTCTAACGGACCTCCCCATGGCCCCTTGATACAGGCCCCAAGCTGGAAGCTGCCACATGTTGACATATCCCCTCCCTCTGTGCAAGGCATAGAGAGATACAGCGCGGAAACAGGCCCTTCGGCCCACCGAGGCCGCGCTGGCCTGGGATGTCAGGACTTTCATATGAGGAAAGATTGGATAGACTCGGCTTGTACTCGCTGGAATTTAGAAGATTGAGGGGGGATCTTATAGAAACGTACAAAATTCTTAAGGGGTTGGACAAGCTAGATGCTGGAAGATTGTTCCCGATGTTGGGGAAGTCCAGGACAAGGGGTCACAGTCTAAGGATAAGGGGGAATTCCTTTAGGACCGAGATGAGGAAAACATTCTTTACACAGAGAGTGGTGGGTCTGTGGAATTCTCTGCCACAGAGGGTAGTTGAGGCCAGTTCATTGGCTATATTTAAGAGGGCGTTAGATGTGGCACTTGTGGCTAAAGGGATCAGGGGGTATGGAGAGAAGGCAGGTACGGGATACTGAGTTGGATGATCAGCCATGATCACATTGAATGGCGGTGCAGGCTCGAAGGGCCGAATGGCCTACTCCTGTACCTATTTTTTATGTTTCTATGTTTCTATGTTCCTATGGCCAGCGATCCCCCTGCACACTAACACAGTCCTACACACACTAGGGACAATGGCCCATTAGCCCACAAAGCTGGAGTGTTGGAGGAAATGGGAGCACCCGGAGAAAACCCACACGGGCCAGGAGGATAACGTGCGAACTCCGTACAGACAGCACCTGTAGTCAGGATCGAACCCGGGTCTCTGGCGCAGTGAGGCAGCAACTCTACCGCTGCGCCACCGTGCCGAACCCAAAACTCTGCAGTCCAGAGAGGTGGAATGGACTCAGTGGGCCGAATGGCCTGTTTCTCTAACCTCAACTGCAGAGGCGATTCCGGAGTTTGGGACCTGGCCGAGCTGATGGATGGAAGAGGGTTTGGGATGCTTGGAATGGAGGAATTGCAGTCAGTGGGACACTTTGACGGGATTTGAGCACGGCTTGGAATTTGGATCCAGTGGCCAGGGTGAGTCTTGAACTCACGACCTCTGGCACAGAGCCACCGGCTCCAGCAATGAGGCTGGGATGGTGACGTCTGCAAAGGGGAGCTTCCTCGTTCCCAAACCTTGATCACGATAATTTAAAAATATATATATACGAAAACAAGAATAGCGCAAAAACACTTGCAGCGTTCCCAGTGTTTATACATTCATATAATTCCTCACAGCACCACAGACCCAGGTTCCATCCTGACTACGGGTGCTGTCTGTACGGAGTTTGCACGTTCTCCCCGTGACCTGCGTGGGTTTTCTCCGGGTGCTCCGGTTTCCTCCCACACTCCCAAGGTTTGCAGGTCAATTTGGTTTCCGCTAAAACCTCTGAATTGTCCCATTTGTGTGTAGACAACAGACAATAGGTGCAGGCGGAGGCCATTCGGCCCTTCGAGCCAGCACCGCCATTCAATGTGATCATGGCTGACCATCCCCAATCAGTACCCCTTCTCCCCATATCCCCTGACTCCGCTATCTTTAAGAGCCCTATCTAGCTCTCTATTGAAAGCATCCAGAGAACCGGCCTCCACCGCCCTCTGAGGCAGAGAATTCCACAGACTCACCACTCTCTGTGAGAAAACGTGTTTCCTCGTCTCCGTTCTGTAGGATAGTGTTAGTGGAAATTTTGTTAGGCGAAGGGCCTGTTTGAATGCTGTCTCTTTGAACTAAACTAAACTTTTAAATGAGTTCATTTATACTGGGGTATAATAGGGTGACCTCCCTCTCTGTGTTTGAGGGGTCCCCCATGTCCAGCAGCGGAAGGACCCTAGACTGTGGCCCTTGGCGTTGCCTGCACCGAGTTTCAGTGCGAACCTCAGCACGTACTCCTGCAGTCTGCAGCGGGCCAGTCGGCAACATTCCCCGACGGACATCTCGCTCTGTCGGGAGGGGTCAACAAGGTTCGGGGCTGACCAACGAGCGTCTTTCACCAGTTGATGACCCTCCAGCAGCACTTGACGTCCGTCTGCGAATGTGTCCCTGAGAGGCAAAGATAGACACACAAAAAGCTGGAGTAACTCAGCGGGACAAGGCAGCATCTCTGGAGAGAAGGAATGGGTTTAAGAAGGAACTGCAGATGCTGGAAAATCAAAGGTGGACAAAAGTGCTGGAGGAACTCAGTGGGTGGAGCGAAGGAAATAGGCGACGTTTCGGGACGGAAACCGAAAAGAAATAGGCAACGTACGTGTAGGAGTTGACGCCGTCCTGGCAGGTGCCACCGTTGGCGCAGGGGCCCGTGGCGCAGTCGTCCTCGTTAATCTCGCACCTCGCCCCGACAAACCCCGTCCGACAGCGGCAGATGAAGCTGCGGCCAAGGACGTAACACGCACCTACGGGGAGAAGCGAGGAGTTAGAGCAGTCACGCTACACCAGCCCGTACGGTCATCGATAGCCGCCACAGACCAGGTGGGCTGAAGGGCCTGTTTCCGTTATGCATCTCTACAGTACAAAGTGTGTGTAGGATGGGGCGATCGATCGCTGGTCAGTGTTGACCTGATGGGCTGAAGGGCCTGTTTCCGTGCTGTCCCTCCAAAGACATCTTACAGTGGTTCCATAAGGTCATAAGTGTTTGGAGCAGAATTAGGCCATTCGGCCCATCACGTCTGCTCCACCATTCAATCATGGCTGAAAAACCCTCCCTTCCCAACCCCATTCTCCCCACAACCCCCGACACCCGTATTAACCTAGAATGTATCTATCGCTGCCTTAAATATATCCATTGACCCCAACCACCTTCTGTGGCAATGAATCCCACAGATTCACCACCCTCTGACCAAAGAAATTCCTCCTCTCCTCCTTCCCAAAGGAACATCCTTTAATTCTGATGCTACGGCCTCTGGTCCTCGACTCTCCCACTAGTGTGAAAACATCCTCTGCACATCCGCTCTATCCAGGCCTTCCACTATTCAGTCTGAAGAAGGGTCTCGACCCGAAACGTTGCCTATTTCATAGAAACATAGAAACATAGAAATTAGGAGCAGGAGTAGGCCATTCGGCCCTTCGAGCCTGCACCGCCATCCAATATGATCATGGCTGATCATCCAACTCAGTATCCCGTACCTGCCTTCTCTCCATACTCTCTGATCCCCTTAGCCTCAAGGGCCACATCTAACTCCCTCTTAAATATAGCCAATGAACTGGCCTCAACTACCCTCTGTGGCAGAGAGTTCCAGAGACCCACCACTCTCTGTGTGAAAAAAGTCCTTCTCATCTCGGTCCTAAAGGATTTCCCCCTTATCCTTAAGCTGTGACCCCTTGTCCTGGACCTCCCCAACATCGGGAACAATCTTCCTGCATCCAGCCTGTCCAACCCCTTAAGAATTTTATAAGTTTCTATAAGATCCCCTCTCAATCTCCTAAATTCTAGAGAGTATAAACCGAGTCTATGCAGTCTTTGTTTATAAGACAGTCCTGACATCCCAGGAATCAGTCTGGTGAACCTTCTCTGCACTCCCTCTATGGCAATAATGTCCTTCCTCAGATTTGGAGACCAGAACTGTACGCAATACTCCAGAGGGAGTTAGATGTGGCCCTTGTGGCTAAGGGGTTCAGAGGGTATGGAGAGAAGGCAGGTACGGGATACTGAGTTGGATGATCAGCCATGATCATATTGAATGGCGGTGCAGGCTCGAAGGGCCGAATGGCCTCCTCCTGCACCTATTTTTCTATTATCAGTATTATTGCATAATATTTGTACTTCTATATATATATTTTTTCCCCATTTTTTATAAAGATAGAAATTAATAGAGAAAGGTTAAACAAAAACAAACGTGTAAGAAGTTGAGAAAGAATGAGATGTTCTACAGATTATGCTGGTCCACACTCCACAGGGAGAGCTCTGAATTCAACTCACGTTGGCAGCCGGTGAATGGACAGCACAGCTCCCCAGCAACGACCCGAATGAGAAGAACATGTTTGCTGCAAAGGGGAACTGAGGAAGGGTCTTGACCCGAAACGTCGCCCATTCCTCCTCTCCACAAACGCCCCCGGTCCCGCTGACTGACTCCAGCATTTTTAAATTCTTATTTTAAATTTCAAAATAGACTTTATTCGGGTAATAAAGATTTACAATACATCAACCGTGCGAAAAATCCATCCGACATTTTCGGAGGCTATACAAATTGTTCAATACAGTCTATATACATCACGTGCCACTCATGTGGCCCCCCCGGCATGGGATACCTTCCCTTATTTTGAGGGGCGTCTCCACCATACCGTGCCCCTCATGTCCAGCAGCGGAAGGACCTTAGACTGTGGCCCTCCCCCACCGAACCTTGGCGTTGGCTGCGCCGAGCTTCAGTGCGTCCCTCAGCACATACTCCTGCAGTCTAAAGCGGGCCAGTCGGCAACATTCCCCGACGGACATCTCGCTCTGCTGGGTGGTGAACAACGCTCGGGCAGACCAGAGAGCGTCTTTCACCGAGTTGATGACCCTCCAGCAGCACTCGATGTCAGTCTCTGAATGTGTCCCTGGGAACAGTCCGTAAATCACAGAGTCCTCTGTGACGGAGCTGTTCGGGATAAAGCGTAGTGTGTCTATCTTCGGGGGAGCTGAGAATGTCAGTATTGTTCGGAGACTGGAGAGTGGGGGAAGGTGGAGACTAGACTGAACTTTCTCCTGCTCCAGGGTTACACGAAAGGCTGGAGAAACTCAGCGGGTGCAGCAGCATCTACGGAGCGAAGGAGATAGGCGACGTTTCGGGTCGAGACCCTTCTGGTCAAAGCTGCGGCACTTCACACAACCTACAATGGCCTGTTTAAGAAGGAACTGCAGATGCTGGAAAATCGAAGGCAGACAAAAGTGCTGGAGGAACTCAGCGGGTGAGGCAGCATCTATGGAGCGAAGGAGATAGGCGACGTTTCGGGCCGAAACCGAAAGGAGATAGGCAAATAGAGTAAGCCATTCAGAACGGAGACGAGGAAACACTTTTTCTCACAGAGAATGGTGAGTCTGTGGAATTCTCTGCCTCAGAGGGCGGTGGAGGCCGGTTCTCTGGATGCTTTCAAGAGAGAGCTAGATAGGGCTCTTAAAAATAGCGGAGTCAGGGGATATGGGGAGAAGGCAGGAACGGGGTACTGATTGGCGATGATCAGCCGTGATCACATTGAATGGCGGTGCTGGCTGGAAGGGCCGAATGGCCTCCTCCTGCACCTATTGTCTATTCTTTATTGTTCTATATCTCTCGATATCACCGTCTATTACCTCTCCCCCGACCCGGTCTGAAGAAGGGTCTCGACACGAAACGTCACCCATTCCTTCTCTCCAGAGACGCTGCCCGTCCCGCTGAGTTACTCCAGCATTTTTGTGTCTACCTTCGATGTGGGAATGGTGTCTGGTACATCTTTGGAGTGTGGGAGGAAACCGGAGCATCCGTGTAAAACCCACACGGTCACAGTGAGAACGTACAGACACTAACGCTATCCGCACACTTCAGGGCGTGTCCCACCTACGCAGCCTTTACAGGCGACTGCTGGCGCCCGTGACAGGTCGCCGAAATTTCCAACATGTTGAAAACTCAGCGGCAACCAGAAGGATGCTACAACTGTTTGGAGACCTCACACAACCATAGGAGACCTCTCATGACCATACACACTGTATGGTTGTGAGAGGTCTCCAAAGAGTCAACAGACAATAGACAATAGGTGCAGGAGAAGGCCATTCGGCCCTTCGAGCCAGCACCGCCATTCAATGTGATCGTGGCTGATCATCCCCAATCAGTACCCCGTTCCTGCCTTCTCCCCATATCCCCTGACTCTGCTATCTTTAAGAGCCCTATCTAACTCTCTCTTGAAAGCATCCAGAGAACCTGCCTCCACCGCCCTCTGAGGCAGAGAATTCCACAGACTCACCACTCTCTGTGAGAAAAAGTGTTTCCTCGTCTCCGTTCTAAATGGCCGACCCCTTATTCTTAAACTGTGTGTGGCCCCTGGTTCTGGACTCCCCCAACATCGGGAACATGTTTCCTGCCTCTAGCGTGTCCAATCCCTTAACAATCTTATATGTTTCAATAAGATCCCCTCTCATCCTTCTAAACTCCAGAGTGTACAAGCCCAGCCGCTCCATTCTCTCAGCATATGACAGTCCCGCCATCCCGGGAATTAACCTTGTAAACCTACGCTGCACTCCCTCAATAGCAAGAATGTCCTTCCTCAATTTAGGGAACCAAAACTGCACACAATACTCCAGGTGTGGTCTCACTAGGGCCCTGTACAACTGCAAAGATTTAAAAATACTCAATGACTTGGCCTCCACCGTTGCCTGTCCCGCTGAGTTAAGGGCCTGTCCCACCAGCATGCAACTCTATGCATTTAGCGCGACCTAAAGTGGTCGCTTTAGCCGTCCGGCGTCGCGGGGCCGGTACCACTTCGATCGCCGGAGCTGTGCGGAATTGTGCGGAGTTCGTCCCGACATCGCGCGGGGCTCCGAAAAACTGACCATGTTCAAAAATTCCGCGCGGCAACGGCTTGTCGGCTCGCAGTCGCCTCGACGCATTACACACCGCCCCGACATCGTGCCTCCGTGAACCTATCTGTAGGTGCCTCCGTGACCCTCTATGTGTGTGGCTCCGTGGCCCTGTGTGTGTGTGTGCCTCTGTGCCCCTCTCTGTGTGCCCCTCTCTGTCCTGGCGAACTTACCTTAGACTTCGCTCCAAGTTCGCCTCACTTTGCGCCGCGTTGCGCCACTCACCCGACCTCCGCGCGGCCCCTGCTGCCGGTTTGGTCGCGCTCGCCGCATGGAGTTGCATGCTGGTGGGACAGGCCCTTTACTCCAGCATTTGTGTGTTTATCTTATCAACGATAAGAATTTCGGCGACCTATGACGGGTGCCGGCAGTGGCGTGAGTGGGACAGGCACTTAACACTATCCTACACACACACACACACACTGGGGACAATATCCATTTAAACCAGCATGCCCACTATGATCGGGATAGTCAGAGCTGCAGCTGTTGCTGTCAGTATCTCTCCCCCTCCCTCCCCCTCTCTCCCTCTCCCTCCCCCAACTCCCTGCACCGTTTCACCATTGGTGCAGCCTCTGCTCGCGTGAAGCTTGTGGGGCATGTGGTGTGTGTGGGTGAAGTCCAGATCGCCGAGCGCTCTGTGCTGCAAAGATAACACCAGTTCAAGAGCCTCCTGCGCCGATCTTTGCTGGGGCGAGCGGGACAATGGGGCTCTACTCCTCTCATCTCTCCAAGATCGAGAACCTGGAGGACATCATGGCAGAGACAGGCTGTGAGTGAACGCAGAACTAGCTGTGTCTCGTATCTAGTATGTTGTAACTGTTCGGGGGGGGAACTTGGAGCAGAAGCAGCAGCAGCAGGGGGTGAAAACTGCTCTGTCCAGGTTCACAGAGGCATTCCCTTGCAGTGCTTGTTCAGCCAGAGTTTCACTGTAGTTCAGTACATTCTCAGCCAGATCTCACTGCTTGCCAATGTCTCTCACTTGTTGCTTATCTTTTAAACTTTTCTACCTGTTTCCACCTGTATCTCCAAACCCAACTAATCTCGGCGAGTGATCAAGAAGGAACTGCAGATGCTGGAAAATCAAAGGTAGACACAAAATGCTGGAGAAACTCAGCGGGTGCAGCAGCATCTATGGAGCGAAGGAGATAGGCGACGTTTCGGGTCGAGACCCTTCCTCAGACTTTAACAAAGCGAATTCGCATTTCCGTACGAAATACGGAAAATTAGCGCGGGGCCCCCTTACGCCCCTGTCCCACTTAGGAAACCTCTGGAGACTTTGCGCCCCACCCAAGGTTTCCGTGCGGTTCCCGGAGGTTTTCGTCAGTCTCCCTAATGGTCGAAAGTGGTTTCCGTTTTAAAAATCGGTAATGTTTTTAGTCGAAGCCGGTTGCGACGCCAGTTGAAGGTGGTTGCCAGAGGACAAAAACCTCCGGGAACCGCACGGAAACCTTGGGTGGGGGGCAAAGTCTCCAGAGGTTTCCGTTCAGGTTTCCTAAGTGGGACAGCGGCATTAGGCGCAACGTTTCGAACCGGTCTGAAAAAGGGTTTCGGCCCGAAACGTCGCCTATTTCCTTCGCTCCATAGACGCTGCCGCACCCGCTGAGTTTCTCCAGCAATTTTTGTCCACCTAATCTGGGAGAGGTTGGGGCGTCTGTGATTAACTGTAACGTGGCCAGCTCACCCATCACCAAGATAACATTCTCTCTTTAGTTTCCAAGTCCCACATCGGTCGTCTGTACAATCGGTTCGAAGGGCTGGACGAGAGCAACAGGGGGTGTCTGAGGTAAGATGGTGGGCTCACAAAGTCTAACGTGCCTGTCCCATTCGGGCGTTATTTGCGCATCACGCAGGTTGCGAGCGAATATTTTGTGAAGCCCAAAATCCTGGGGGTGCCACCAGGTAAATGTGCGCGTAACGCACGCCATGCGTGCATCGTGTGTCGTGACACGTAAATGATGCGCAAATTACACCCAAGTGGGACAGGCCCCTTAGTGTGGTTTACGGGAAAGATCTTATAGCTATAGGATCTGTGGTTTGTGTTTGTGTGTTAGCGTGTTGTCTCAACAACCACAACAAATTTTACATCAAATTAGGAGATGGTGGAGCAGGTGGCCAAAGCTTAGTCCGAGAGTTTGGTTATAAGCAGAGTTTCAAAAGAGGAAAATCTGAGGAAGGACATTATTGCCATAGAGGGAGTGCAGAGAAGGTTCACCAGACTGATTCCTGGGATGTCAGGACTGTCTTATGAACAAAGACTGCTTAGACTCGGTTTATACTCTCTAGAATTTAGGAGATTGAGAGGGGATCTTATAGAAACTTACAAAATTCTTAAGGGGTTGGACAGGCGAGATGCAGGAAGATTGTTCCCGATGTTGGGGAGGTCCAGGGCAAGGGGTCACAGCTTAAGGATAAGGGGGAAATCCTTTAGGACCGAGATGAGAAGGACTTTTTTCACACAGAGAGTGGTGGGTCCCTGGATCTCTCTGCCACAGAAGGTAGTTGAGGCCTGTTCATTGGCTATATTTAAGAGGGAGTTAGATGTGGCCCTTGTGGCTAAGGGGATCAGGGGGTATGGAGAGAAGGCAGGTACGGGATACTGAGTTGGATGATCAGCTATGATCATATTGAATGGCGGTGCAGGCTCGAAGGGCCGAATGGCCTACTCCTGCACCTATTTTTCTATGTTTCTATGTTTCTATGAATGGCCCCACGACAATGGCCTGTTTCCTTCATCATTGTCTGAAGACGTGTCTCGACCCGAAAACGTCGCCCATTCCTTCTCTCCAGAGATGCTGCCCGTCCCGCTGAGTTGCTCCAGCATTTTTGTGTGTCCTCTATCTTTGGTTTAAACCAGCGTCTGCAGTTCCTTCCTACATAAAGGTTTATTGACGCCGGGCCTTGTCTTCAATAGGAACCTTTGTGCTCGTTGCAAGATAAATGTAAATAGCCTTGCCCATGAAGGACAGAGTCCATTGTTAACATTTCAATGGCGTGGGTGTGAATGTTGGCACTAGGTTGAGGAGCTGGGACACATAAAGTGATCCAGCGTAGAAACAGGCCCATCAGCCCAACTTGCCCACGCCAACCACATGCCCCATCTACACTAGTCCCACCTGCCCTCACTTGGCCCATATCCATTCAGACAAGGGTTACACAAGAGGCTGGAGAAACTCAACGGGTGCAGCAGCATCTAAGGAGCGAAGGAGATAGGCGACGTTTCGGGTCGAGACCCTTCTTCAGACTGGACAGGGATCAGGGAAACGAGAGATATAGACGGTGATGTGGAGAGATAAAGAACAATGAATGAAAGATACGCAAAAAAGTATCGAAGTGTCAACAAAATAGAGAGAGCACAGAGGAGATTTACTAGAATGTTGCCTGGGTTCCAGCAACTAAGTTACAGAGAAAGGTTGAACAAGTTAGGTCTTTATTCTTTGGAGCGCAGAAGGTTAAGGGGGGACTTGATTGAGGTCTTTAAAATGATGAAAGGGATAGACAGAGTTGACGTGGATAAGCTTTTCCCATTGAGGGTAGGGAAGATTCAAACAAGAGGGCATGACATGAGAATTAAGGGACAGAGGTTTAGGGGTAACATGAGGGGGAACTTCTTTACTCAGAGAGTGGTGGCTGTGTGGAATGATCTTCCTGCAGAAGTGGTGGAGGCAGGATCGATTTTAACATTTAAAAGTAAAGTGGATAGGTATATGGACGGGAAGGGAATGGAGGGGTATGGTCTGAGTGCAGGTAGATGGGACTAGGGGAAAATAAATGGTCGGCATGGGCTGGAAGGGCCGAGATGGCCTGTTTCCGTGCTGTAATTGTTATATGGTTATATGGTTATAAAGGAAACAGGGCGTTGTGAAAATGAGAAGCTAGTGCGACTTGGGTGGGGGAGAGATAGAGAGAGAAGGAATGCCAGGGCCCGAGGGCTGAGGGAGAGATGGGAAGGGGAGGAGACCGCAAGGGTTAACAGAATTGAGAAAATTCAATGTTTAAGCCCAGAGGATGCAGACTCCCCAAGCGGAATATGAGGTGCTGTTCCTCCAACTTGCGGTGTTGCTCACTCTGGCCGTGGAGGAGGCCCAGGACCAAGAGGTCGGATACGGAATGGGAGGGGGAGTTGAAGTGCTGAGCCACCGGGAGGTCGGGTTGGTTATTGCGGACCGAGCGGAGGTGCATTTAAACCTGTCCTATCCATGCACCTGTCGAAATGTTCCTCAAACGTTGCGATAGTCCCAGCACAACTCCTCATGCCTGGGGGGGGTCGAGTGTGGCTCAGGGGGTCCGATGTGCGAGCCACACTCACAGGAGAGCAGTGGGGGCCACATGTAACACAGAAACATTGACAATAGGTGCAGGAGTAGGCCATTCAGCCCTTCGAGCCAGCACCGCCATTCAATATGATCATGGCTGATCATCCCCAATCAGTACCCTGCACCTGCCTTTTCCCCATATCCCTTGATTCCGTTAGCCCCACGAGCTACTGTATAATCTAGCTCTCTCTTGAAAACATCCAGTGAATCGGCCTCCACTGCCTTCTGTGGCAGAGAATTCCACAGATTCGCAACTTTCGGGGTGACGAAGGATAGAGCTAAAGTGGTGGCCATCGCTGGCCAGCATGGACTAAGTGGGCCGAAGGGCCTGTTTCCACACTGTGTCTCCAAGCTAAACTAAACTAAACTAAAGCTGTCTGTCCATCTCTTAGCCACAGCGGCCAACAAGTCCCATCTACACTAGTCCCACCTGCCTGCATTTGGCCCAAATCCCTCTAAACCTGTCCTATCCATGTACCTGTCTAAATAGAAACATAGAAATTAGGTGCAGGAGTAGGCCATTTGGCCCTTCGAGCCTGCACCGCCATTCAATGTGATCATGGCTGATCATCCAACTCAGTATCCCGTACCTGCCTTCTCTCCATACCCTCTGATCCCCTTAGCCACAAGGGCCACATCTAACTCCCTCTTAAATATAGCCAATGAACTGGCCTCAACTACCCTCTGTGGCAGAGAGTTCCAGAGACCCACCACTCTCTGTGTGAAAAAAGTCCTTGTCATCTCAGTCCTAAAGGATTTCCCCCTTATCCTTAAGCTGTGACCCCTTGTCCTGGACCTCCCCAACATCGGGAACAATCTTCCTGCATCCAGCCTGTCCAACCCCTTAAGAATTTTGTAAGTTTCTATAAGATCCCCTCTCAATCTCCTAAATTCTAGAGAGTATAAACCGAGTCTATGCAGTCTTTGTTCATAAGACAGTCCTGACATCCCAGGAATCAGTCTGGTGAACCTTCTCTGCAACTCCCTCTATGGCAAGAATGTCCTTCCTCAGATTTCTTAAACATTCCTGGTACTTAAACATGAGAATTCCTGAGTTGTGAGAAATGATCCTTGCTTGTCTCAGCTGATCTAATTTCTGACGGGATCTCGACCATCCCTGAAATTTACTGGAAAACCGTTTAGTCAGTGGCCAGATCTTCGATCCAGAGGATTAAGGAAGCAACCGGACAAGTACTATCTGGCACCTGGTCTCTGGCGCTGTGAGGCAGCAGCGATGTGCAGCCACGGTGGTGCAGCGGTAGAGTTGCTGCCTTGCAGCCAATGCAGCGCCGGAGACCCCGGTTCAATCCCGGCTACGGGTGCTGTCTGTACGGAGTTTGCACGTCCTCTCCCCGTGACCACACGGGTTTTCGCCGAGATCTTCGGTTTCCTCCCACACTCCAGGTTTGTAGGCGAGTTGGCTGGGTGTGTGTGCGTAAATTGTCCACAGTGTGTGTGTAGGATAGTGTTAGTGTGGTCGGTGCGATGGGCCGAAGGGCCTGTTTCCGAGCCGCGTCTCTCAAACTGAGAACGAAAACTAAATAAATACATCGAAAAGCAAGACAAAAGTGCTGGAGAAACTCAGCGGGTGCGGCAGCATCTATGGAGCGAAGGAAATAGGCAACATTGCAGGCCGAAATTCAGACACAGTGAGATTCTATGTTTTGCACATACAAAAGGTATGCAAAGATTCACCACCTAAAGGGCACCGACTAGTTACGAAGTGTTCCATTTAGTTTCCAATGGCCCCCCTTAGTTCTTGGTGGACCCCCAACTCTGGGTCCTTCTTTGTTCTCAGCAGCTCGCTTGGGACCCACCACGGGCCCCTCCGACCTCTGCCAACCGCCGTCGGCCCCTTCTTCCACCTCTGGCCCCCGACCTGGAGTTTAGAAGGATGAGAGGGGATCTCATTGAAACATATAAGATTGATAAGGGTTTGTAGACGAACATGTTCCTGATGTTGGGGGAGTCCAGAACCAGGGGCCACACAGTTTAAGAATATAGGAGGAAAGAGGTCCTTCTGCAGTTGTACAGGGCCCTAGTGAGACCACACCTGGAGTATTGTGTGCAGTTTTGGTCCCCTAATTTGAGGAAGGACATTCTTGCTATTGAGGGAGTGCAGCGTAGGTTTACAAGGTTAATTCCCGGGATGGTGGGACTGTCATATCCTGAGAGAATGGAGCGGCTGGGCTTGTACACTCTGGAGTTTAGAAGGATGAGAGGGAATCTCATTGAAACATATAAGATTCTTAAGATATAAGATTAAGAATATAATTCTTAACATATAAGACCCCTTGTCCTGGACCTCCCCAACATCTTATCTTATAGAAACTTACAAAATTCTTAAGGGGTTGGACAGGCTAGATGCAGAAAGATTGTTCCCGATGTTGGGGAGGTCCAGGACAAGGGGTCACAGCTTAAGGATAAGGGGGAAATCCTTTAGGACCGAGATGAGAAGGACTTTTTTCACACAGAGAGTGGTGGGTCTCTGGAACTCTCTGCCACAGAGGGTAGTTAAGGCCAGTTCATTGGATATATTTAAGAGGGTAGTTAGATGTGGCCCTTGTGGCTAAGGGGATCAGAGGGTATGGAGAGAAGGCAGGTACGGGATACTGAGTTGGATGATCAGCCATGATCATATTGAATGGCGGTGCAGGCTCGAAGGGCCGAATGGCCTACTCCTGCACCTATTGTCTATGTTTCTATGTTTCTAACATCGGGAACAATCTTCCTGCATCTAGCCTGTCCAACCCCTTAAGAATTTTGTAAGTTTCTACAAGATCCCCTCTCAATCTCCTAGGGGTCGGCCATTTAGAACGGAGACGAGGAAAGACTTTTTCTCACAGAGAGTGGTGAGTCTGTGGAATTCTCTGCCTCAGAGGGCGGTGGAGGCCGGTTCTCTGGATGCTTTCAAGAGCGAGCTAGATAGGGCTCTTAAAAATAGTGGAGTCAGGGGATATGGGGAGTAGGCAGGAACGGGGTACTGATTGGGGATGATCAGCCATGATCACATTGAATGGCGGTGCTGGCTCGAAGGGCCGAATGGCCTACTCCTGCACCTATTGTCTATTGGCCTTGACGGCTGGTCCCGACCTTGACCTCTGCCCCCGGCGACCTCTGGCCCCCGACCTTGACCTCTGGCCCCAGCAACCTCTGGCCCCCGACCTTGACCTCTGGCCCCCGACCTTGACCTCTGGCCCCGGCGACCTCTGGCCCCCGACCTTGACCTCGACCACCGGCGGGTCGACTGTTGTCGGCTCCGACCGCCGTGCCCCGTGACCCCACGTTGAGCCCGGAGCGGTTTCAGTGCTGCGACTCACTACCGCCACCGCACTCCGGCGCAGTGAACGGCCGCTGCGTTCCGCGGCCACGGGATGGGCCGGGACCGCCACACAAACGCACGCCGTGTTGTTGCTCCTGTTTTCCAGCCGGGCGGACTTCCAGCGCATCGGAGGGCTGGCGGTGAATCCTCTGGGGGAGCGGATCATCAACGCCTTCTTTCCCGACGGGTGAGTTTCCCGACGCTGGGAACGGCAGCAAAAGCCGCGGGCTGTTTCGATGCGTTCTGTACGTAAGCGGGGATTGTGCTGATTCATATACGAGAATAATCCTGCTGATCTGTATGGGGCGGAACGGTGGCGCAGCGGTAGAGTTGCTGCCTTACAGCACGTACAGCGCCAGAGACCCCGGTTCAATCCCGACTACGGGCGCTGTCTGCACGGAGTTTGCACGTTCTCCCCGTGACCTGCGTGGGTTTCCTCCAGGGACTTGGGTCTCCTCCCACACTCCAAATGATGGCGAGTTAATTGGCCTGGGATAAAGGTAGAAAATTATCCCCAGCAGGATGTAGTAGGATAGTGTTAATGAGCGGGGATGGTGAGTCAGTACGGACTCGGTGGGCCGAAGGGCCTGTTCCCCGCACTGTATCTCCAAAACAAAAACGGAAAATAAAATCTGTACGCAGGAAAAATAATTCCACTGTGCCTTGGCACACATGGGATTAAAGACCATTCCGCCATTCTCCCCTCATCAGGTACAGCAGGCAGTGAAGAAAGCCAATGGCATGTTGGCCTTCATAACAAGAGGAGTCGAGTATAGGAGCAACGAGGACCTTCTGCAGTTGCACAGAGCCTTAGTGAGACCACACCTGGAGTATTGTGTGCAGTTTTGGTCCCCTAATTTGAGGAAGGACATTCTTGCTATTGAGGGAGTGCAGCGTAGATTTACAAGGTTGATTCCCGGGATGGCGGGACGGTCATATGCTGAGAGAATGGAGCGGCTGGGTTTGTACACTCTGGAGTTTAGAAGGATGAGAGGGGATCTCATTGAAACATATAAGATTGTTAAGGGTTTGGACACGCTAGAGGCAGGAAACATGTTCCCGATGTTGGGGGAGTCCAGAACCAGGGGCCACACACAGTTTAAGAATAAGGGGTAAGCCATTTAGAACGGAGACGAGGAAACACTTTTTTCTCACAGAGAGTGGTGAAAGTGTGGAATTCTCTGCCTCAGAGGGCGGTGGAGGCCGGTTCAAGAGAGAGCTAGATAGGGCTCTTAAAAATAGCAGAGTCGGGGGGGATATGGGGAGAAGGCAGGAACGGGGTACTGATTGGGGATGATCAGCCATGATCACATTGAATGGCGGTGCTGGCTCGAAGGGCCGAATGGCCTACTCCTGCACCTGTTGTCTATTGTCTATTGTCATCCTTCCGTTGCAGCAAAGACACAGTGGATTTCCGCTCCTTTATCCGCATCCTGGCGTGCTTCCGACCCGTCCGAAAAGTCAAATATTCGGATCCTCTGGCTCCAGATCCGATCAACAGCCGAGACAATAAGCTGCGGTGTGAGTAACGTTCCTCATCCAGCCTCCGTTGGGATTGTACGTGCCGGAGTTTGGGGGGGCGGGGGGGGTTGGGGGACCTCACTGAAACGTACAAAATAGTGAAAGGCTTGGATAGAGTGGATGTGGAGAGGATGTTCCCACTAGTGCAGGGGTTCCCGACCTTGTTCTTCCCGTTTACCCCCGGCAATAGATGCTGGAGGAGGCCATTCGGCCCTTCGAGCCAGCACCGCCATTCATTGTGATCATGGCTGATCGTCCCCAATCAATAACCCGTGCCTGCCTTCTCCCCATATCCCTTGACTCCACTAGCCCCTAGAGCTCTATCCAACTCTCCATTAAATCCATCCAGTGATTTGGCCTCCACTGCCCTCTGTGGCAGGGAATTCCACAAATTCACAACTCTCTGGGTGAAAACATTTTTTCTCACCTCAGTCTTAAATGGCCTCCCCTTTATTCTAAGACTGTGTGGCCCCTGGTTCTGGACTCGCCCAACATTGGGGACATTTTTCCTGCATCTAGCTTGTCGGGTCCTTTTATAATTTTATATGTTTCTATAAGATCCCCCCCTCAGCCTTCTAAACTCCAGTGAATACAAGCCTAGTCTTTTCAATCTTTCCTCATATGACAGTCCCGCCATCCCAGGGATCAATCTGGTGAACCTACGCTGCACTGCCTCAATCACAAGGATGTCCTTCCTCAAATTAGGAGACCAAAACTGTACGCAATACTCCAGATGTGGTCTCACCAGAGCCCTATACAACTGCAGAGGTGCAAACAGAGGCCTAGACAACTAAAGATGAACAGATAACAGAACCAAACACAGTCAGTCAATGAGAAAAAATATGTACAAATCCTAAATCAACATCTTTACCCCCTGGGTAGGCAGAATTTACCCACTGTGGGGTAATTTTACCCCAGGTTGGGAACCCTTGCACTAGTGGGAGAGTCTAGGACTAGAGGTCATAGCCTCAGAATTAAAGGATGTTCTTTTAGGAAGGAGATGAGGAGAAATTTTTTGAGTCAAAGGGTGGTGGATCTGTGGAATTCTTTGTCACAGACGGCTGTGGAGGCCACAAGTCAGTGGATATTTTTAAGGCCGAGATAGATAGATTCTTGATTAGTACCGGTGTCAGGGGTTATGGGGAGAAGGCAGGAGAATGGGGTTGAGAGGGAGAGATAGATCAGCCATGATTACTGTTCAATCTTTTCCCCTTCACCTTAAACCTTAACCTTTAACCACCTCAAACAGCCATGATTAAGGGCGGAGTCGACATTTTCGGGCCTAATTCTGCTCCTATCAACTATGACCTTATGAGTGACTCCTGTTTAACCTTTGACCCTCGGTTTAGATCCCTGCAGATCAGCTGTAGTTTGATCCAATGACCTCCCCCTCCCCCATGTCCCGGTTCACTCACTAGTTGGCCGCTAATGTTTGAGAAAGAACTGCTGGAAAAATCGAAGGTGGGCAAAAATGGTGGAGAAACTCAGCGGGTGAGGCAGCATCTATGGAGCGAAGGAAATAGGCGACATTTCGGGTCAAGACCCTTCTTCAGACTGTTCAAGAAGGAACTGCAGATGCTGGAAAATCGAATGTAGACAAAAATGGTGGAGAAACTCAGCGGGTGAGGCAGCATCTCTGGAGAGAAGGAATGGGTGACGTTTTGGGTCGAGACCCTTCTTCAGACAAATTAGGAGTGTCTTGTTGCAAATGTACTGGGCAGTATCTGGAGAGAAGGAAGAGGCGACATTTCGGGTCGAGACCCTTATTCAGACTCTTCACTCCATAGATGCTGCCTCACCCGCTGAGTTAATCACTAATGGTGCATTTGACTTGCGTTTATTTGTAAGTCGCACCGATAGTTTTATAGCATATCAACTATGCGTCATTCATTCATGGAGAACTTGTCCCGACCCAAAACGTCACCTGTCCTATTACTCCAGAAATAACGCCTGTTCCATTGAGTTACTCCGCCACTTTGTGTCTATCTTTGCGTCCGTCTCATCTCCACGTTTGACCCCGCGCTTCTTGACCCCTCAATAATTGTCCACGAGGAGATGGTGGTGAGACCGTGGGCGACACGGTGGCGTTGCTGCCTCACAGCGATCGCAGCGCCGGAGACCCGGGTTCCATCCCGGCTACGGGCTCTGTCTGTGCGGAGTTTGCACGTTCTCCCCGCGACCACGTGCGTTTTCTCCGGGTGCTCCGGTTTCCTCCCACACAACCCGAAGATGCATGGATTTGTAGGTTAATTGGCTTGGGTAAAATTGTAAATGATCCCATGTGTGTGGGATAGTGCTAGCGTACAGGATGGTCGCTGGTCGACGCGGACTCCGTGCGCCAAAATGGCCTGGTTCCACGCTGTATCTCTCGAGTTTAAAGTCTAGAGGTTTGAGTAGAATTAGGCCATTCGGCCCATCGAGTCTACCCTATTCCATCAAGGCTGATCTTGCAGGTGCAGTCCATCTGGTGAAGGGGGTTCCCGCGCAAGGTTGGTTCTGGGACTTATACTCACCTGCGTTCCACGTTTCCGTGTTGCCAGCGGAGTTTTTGAGCGATGGGTTTGATGGCCAACAGCTTCCTAACCCCAGTCTGAAGCAGGGTCCCCACCCGAAACGTCACCCACCCATGTTCTCCAGAGATGCTGTCTGGCCCGCTGAGTTACTCCGGCAGCCTGTGTCTGTTTGACCTCATTGTAAGCTTTCTCCCTTCATATTTCAGTCGCATTCCAGCTGTACGACCAGGATGGAGACGGGAAGATCTCCAGGGACGAGCTCTACCAGGTAAACACTGGATGGGGACACTGGCCACTGGCCCAGAGTAAACACTGGATATGGAGACTGGCCACTGGCCCCAGAGTAAACACTGGATGGGGAGACTGGCCACTGGCCCCAGAGTAAATACTGGATGGGGAGACTGGCCACTGGCCCCAGAGTAAACACTGGATATGGAGACTGGCCACTGGCCCCAGAGTAAACACTCCCTCTGTACAGAGTGGGCTCAGGTGTGTGTGTGTGTGTGTGCGTGTGTGTGAGTGTTTGTACACACACACACACACACACACACTCACACATACACACACTCACACACACACTCACACACACACACACACACTCACACACACACACACACACTCACACACGCACACACTCACACACACACACACACACACACTCACACATACACACACTCACACACACACTCACACACACACACACACACTCACACACACACACACACACTCACACACGCACACACTCACACACACACACACACACACACTCACACATACACACTCACACACACACACACACACTCACACACACACACACACTCACACACACACACACACTCACACACACACACACACACTCACACACACTCACACACACACACTCACACTCACACATACACACATCGCAAAGGCAGGGGCCAGGGAAATTCACACCCGCGATGAAAATGAAGGCAAACGCCACAGTGTACGGTAAGCCCTTTAGAGAGCGCAGAGGGAGGGGGGAGAGAAGGGGGGGGGGGAGAGAAGGGGGGAGAGGAGAAGGAGAGAAGGGGGGGAGAAGGGGGGGGAGAGGAGAGGAGAAGGGGGGGAAAGAAGGGGGGGGAGAAGGAGTGGAGACACTTTTAAGAAGTCAGACAACTTATAATAAGGTTTAGCGGGCATTTTACCTACCGGTCAGTTTTCCTTGATCCTGGAAACTCCAATGAGCCAATTAAACTGCCCGGTCAGCGAAGGAGATTGCCCCCGACTGCCTGTGAGTCAATAGCGAGCCCACTCCACTGCACTACGAGTTAAAAAGACCCATGCCGAACAAATTTTACTGGCGGAAAAATTTTCAACACGCTGAAAAATATTCCGTGACATAGCTGAGGCCGCGAGTTGGCGGGAACTTCCCTCGAGCATGAAGGAGAGTTCCAGCGACCTTGTAGGACCTCATGTCGACCATTCTGCGAGATTGATGGTTGGAGATTAGGTGGCCCAAGTGGGACAGCCCCTTTAGTCTGCTCTTATGACTTAAGGGCAGATGGCGCGCAAAATCGCTGCCTACGCCACCAAGCACCATGCGCGCGTAATGCGTACTATGCGTGGCACGTCACACGCATCATGCTTCGTGATGCGTAAATTATGACGCATAAATTACACGCAAAGTACGCCCAAGTGGGACAGCCCCTTTAGTCTGCTCTTATGACTTAAGGGCAGATGGCGCGCAAAATCGCTGCCTACGCCACCAAGCACCATGCGCGCGTAATGCGTACTATGCGTGGCACGTCACACGCATCATGCTTCGTGATGCGTAAATTATGACGCATAAATTACACGCAAAGTACGCCCAGGTGGGACAGGCCCTTTAGCAACACAGTGGTGTGGAGTCCCGGGACCAAGGTAAATGCCAGACCTCCTCTCTCCCTCCCGCAGGTTCTGTTCATGATGATGGAAGCTGAGGTCACGCCAGACCAACTGGACAACATCATTGACCGGACCATTCAAGAGGCCGACCAGGACGGGGATGGTACCATCTCTTTCGAAGAGTTCAAAAAGGTAATCCCCATCTCCCCGTCTACCCTCCCCCCCCAAGGCCCACAGCAGAGCTCCAGGGATGGTGGTGGCTTTGGTAGGCAGCTTGTCGGGGCTTGGTGGACTTGGTCGGTGTCATTGGGCATTGGTTGGAAGAAGTGCAGGTGTCTCCGAGATCCTCAGATCCCTCCCACATTCCACAGACCAGCAGGTTTGCTGGTTAATCCGCGTCGCTCCACTGGGATGGACTTCCATCTGTTCCGCACCTCCGTGGGGGCTCAGGGCCGGGATTTGGGAGCAGAAGAGTCACCCCAGTGACTGTCGGGATGGAGTTCCAAGTTCCCTTTAGGAACTGTTTCATAGAAACATGGAAAATAGGTGCAGGAGGAGGTCATTCGGCCCTTCGAGCCAGCACCGCCATTCATTGCGATCATGGCTGATCGTCCACTATCAATAACCCGTGCCTGCCTTCTCCCCATATCCCTTGACTCCACCAGCCCCTAGAGCTCTATCCAACTCTCTCTTAAATCCATCCAGTGATTTGGCCTCCACTGCCCTCTGTGGCAGGGAATTCCATAAATTCACAACTCTCTGGGTGAAAAAGTTTTTTCTCACCTCAGTCTTAAATGGCCTCCCCTTTATTCTAAGACTGTGGCCCCTGGTTCTGGACTCGCCCAACATTGGGAACATTTTTCCTGCTTTAAAGTCTAGTAGTTTAGAGTAGAATTAGGCCATTCGGCCTAGCTTGTCCAGTCCTTTTATAATATTATATGTTTCTATAAGATCCCCCCTCATCCTTCTAAATGAGGTTTCCTCCTACATTCCAGAGACGTGCAGGTTTGCAGGTTAATTGGCCTCAGTAGAACTGCCCCTCTGTTATCCCACAGTGGTGGAATTTTGCCTCCAGTGACGCAGGTTCGATCCTGACTACGGGTGCTGTCTGCATGGAGTTTGTATTTCCTTGTGTGCAGTTTTGGTCCCCTAATTTGAGGAGGGACATTCTTGCTATTCAGGGAGTGCAGCGTAGGTTTACAGGGTTAATTCCCGGGATGGCGGGACTGCCATTACCTTCTAAATGGCGTCAGGTTAGCAAAATGGGAAATACAACGGGATCTGGGGGTCCTTGTTCATCAGTCTATGAAAGTAAGCATGCAGGTACAGCAGGCAGTGAAGAAAGCGAATGGCATGTTGGCCTTTATAACAAGAGAAATCGAATATAGGAGCAAAGAGGTCCATCTGCAGTTGTACAGGGCCCTAGTGAGACCACACCTGCAGTATTGTGTGCAGTTTTGGTCCCCTAATTTGAGGAAGGACATTCTTGCTATTGAGGGAGCCCAGCGTAGGTTTACAAGGTTTATTCCCGAGATGGCGGGACTGTCATATGCTGAGAGAATGGAGCGGCTGGGCTTGTACACTCTGGAGTTTAGAAGGATGAGAGGGGATCTCATTGAAACATATAAGATTGTTAAGGGTTTGGACACGCTAGAGGCAGGAAACATGTTCCCGATGTTGGGGGAGTCCGGAACCAGGGGCCACACGCAGTTTAAGAATAAGGAGTAAGCCATTTAGAACGGAGACGAGGAAACACTTTTTCTCACAGAGAGTGGTGAGTCTGTGGAATTCTCTGCCTCAGAGGGTGGTGGAGGCCGGTTCTCTGGATGCACGTTCAAGAGAGAGCTAGATAGGGGTCTTAAAGATAGCGGAGTCAGGGGATATGGGGAGAAGGCAGGAACGGGGTACTGATTGTGGATGATCAGCCATGATCACAGTGAATGGCGGTGCTGGCTGGAAGGGCCGAATGGCCTACTCCTGCATCTATTGTGTATTGTGTCTCTAAAGTCTCCTGCAGTTGGAGGACGGCCAAACTCAGTGACATCTCCCCGCTTCTCCCCCTGTTGCAGAGTCTTGAGAAGGTCAACCTGGAGCACAAGATGAGCATCCGCTTCCTTCAGTGAGATGAGGGGCGATCGTGCGGAAGGGACAGCTCGCTGCGACCATGGGCCTTGCCAACGGACTCAAGCACGCAACAGGCTGCCCGGCCCAGATTGGTGCCTCAACGTTCCAGCGCTTTCCCTCAACGCCACACACTTAAACCCCAAATCCACCCCACACACCCTACCCCCACCCCTACCCCTACCCCCACCCCCACCCCCACCCCCACCCCCACCCCCACCCTCAGAGGGCAGTGGAGGCCGGTTCTCTGGATGCTTTCAAGAGAGAGTTAGATAGAGCTGTTAGGGCTAACGGAATCAAGGGATTATGGGGACAATGGAACAGCTGGGATTGTACACTCTGGAGTTTAGAAGGATGAGAGGGGATCTTATTGAAACATATAAGATTATTAAGGGTTTGGACACGCTAGAGACAGGGAACATGTCTCTCAATACCTCTTTGAAAATATCCAGGGGCCACTGTTTAAGAATAAGGGGTAAGCCATTTAGAACGGAGACGAGGAAACACTTTTTCTCACAGAGTGGTGAGTGTGGAATTCTCTGCCTCAGAGGGCGGTGGAGGCAGGTTCTCTGGATGCTTTCAAGAGAGAGCTAGATAGGGCTCTTAAAAATAGTGGAGTCAGGGGATATGGGGAGAAGGCAGGAACGGGGTACTGATTGGGGATGACACACACTAGGGACAATTTTACATTTATACCAAGCCAGTTAACCTACAAATCTGCACGTCTTTGGAGTGTGTGAGGAAACCGAAGATCTCGGAGAAAACCCACGCAGGTCACGGGGAGAACGTACAAACTCCGTACAGGCAGCACCCGTAGTCGGGATTGAACCTGGGTCTCTGGCGCTACAAGCGCTGTGAGGCAGCGACTCTACCGCTGCGCCACCGTGACCGCCCTCTGATGCTTCTGACAAATGATGACCTCCCTGGTGTGGCCAGCGTTGCCTAGCGATCCCAGATAATGAATGGCCTCCCCAGTTAAGATGGCTTTGAGAGGCCCAGTCTGTGCACAAGTTCTTTCATGCAGCTCCATGTATCAAACGGGTTGAATTCTTCACCGTTGGTGATCGGAGGGAAGCACGTTATTGTAAAGCGCACTAGACAGCGCTGGGCCTGGAGGACGAGGGGAGACACCTCATGGAAACTTAACCCCCTGTCCCACTTAGGAGACCGAAACAGCGACCTCTGGTCACCTTGCCCGCCACCCAAGGTTTCCATGAGGTCACCGGAGGTTTTGGCCACTCCCCCTAATGGTCGAAAGTGGTTTCCGCGTGGTCGAGGCTTCATCCAGGTTGCTGCTAATTTTTCATCATGATCAAAACCGGCCTAGACTAAAAATAGGTTGCCGTTTTAAAAATCGATCATTTTTTAGTCGCAGATCTAGTCAAAGCCGGTTTTCTTCATAGTTGAGGAAGGTTTTCAACATGTGCGTGGGAGGTGGTAGGAGGTTGCAGGTCACCTCGATCTTGATTTATTTTTGGGTGGCGGGCAAGGTCACCAGAGGTCGCTGGTTAGGTCTCCTAGGTGGGACAGGGGCTTAACCGAATAGCGTAGGGCCTGGATAGAGTGGATGTGGAGAGGATGTTTCCACTAGTGGGAGAGTCTAGGTCCAGAGGGCACAGCCTCAGAATAAAATTATGTAACTTTAGAAAGGAGATGAGGAGGAATTTCTTTAGCCAGAGGGTGGTGAATCTGCAGAATTCATTGCCACAGAAGGCCGTGGAGGCCAAATCAATGGATATTTTCAAAGAGGTATTGAGAGATTCTTGATTAGCACGGGTGTCAGAGACATGGGGAGAAGGCAGGAGAATGGGGTTGAGAGGGAGAGATAGATCAGCCATGATTGAATGGCGGAGTAGACGCAATGGGCCTAAATCTGCTGCTGTTACTTATAAACTTTTGAACTTAGTTTAATTTAGAGACACAGCGCGCGCGGAAACAGGCCCTACAGCCCACCGGGTCCGCGCCGACCATCGAACTCCGTACATCAACGCCATCCGACACACGCTAGGGACAGTTTACACTTATAACAACCCATTTAATCTATGAACCAGATCACGGAGAAAACCCACGCGGTCACGGGGAGAACATACAAACGCCTAATGCACCCTGTCCCACTTAGGAAACCTGAACGGAAACCTCTGGAGACTTTGCGCCCCACCTGAGGTTCCCAGAGGTTCCCGGAGGTTTTTGTCAGTCTCCCGAATGGCCGAAAGTGGTTTCCGTTTTAAAAGTCGGTATTTTTTCAGTCGAAGCCGGTTGCCATGCTAGTTGAAGGTGGTTGCCGGAGGACAAAAACCTCCGGGAACCGCACGGAAACCTTGGGTGGGGCGCAAAGTCTCCAGAGGTTTCCGTTCAGGTTTCCTAAGTGGGACAGGGGGGCATAACACACCCGCTCCTCACTGAGCCCCTGATACAGTGTATGTCCTTTAAATGGTCGTTATGTGGTTGGTGATGGATGCATGGAAGATGTTGTCGATCGTTACAGACTGATGCCTCATCAACCCCAGTCCCACAGCTGTGGAGGTATCAGTTTTACTGTCCCTGGTTATTTATACCCAGTCGACAGTTTAACGGTGTTCAGTAATCAGCGTTTAAAGAGACTTTGTCCCAGGCCACGGCTTCCCATTTTCGCACTGATTAAGACTTGGACACTGATTAACTAACAGGTCGTCTGTGTAGGAAACCAGCAGGGATATAGTTACAGCAGACTGACACAAAGTGCTGGATTCACTCAGCGGGTCAGGCAACACCGCTGGAGAAAAGGAATAGGTGACGTTTCGGGTCGAGAGCCAAAAGGAAGAGGTGACATTTTGGGTCGAGGCCCTCCTCTTCAGAGGGTCTTCTTCTTCGAGTGCGTTGCAATCTCAGATGTCGTTCTGCCAGTATCTGGCGCAGGTCACAGCTTCAGAGGGTTACATAGAAACATAGAAACATAGACAATAGGTGCAGGAGTAGGCCATTCGGCCCTTCAAGCCAGCACCGCCATTCAATGTGATCATGGCTGATCATCCCCAATCAGTACCCCGTTCCTGCTTTCTCCCCATATCCCCTGACTCCGCTATCTTTAAGAGCCCTATCTAGCTCTCTCTTGAAAGCATCCAGAGAACCGGCCTCCACCGCCCTCTGAGTCCACAGCTGGAACAGCGGATACAGTAGATGAGGTTGGAGGAGGTGCAAGTGAACCTCTGCCTCACCTGAAAAGACTGTCAGGGTAATTGGACAGTGGAGGGGGGGGGGGGAGATATAGGGACAGGTGTTGCATCTCCTGCGGTTGTACCTGGGGAGGGGGGTGGTTTGGGTGGGAAGGGACGAGTTAACCAGGGAGTTGCGGAGGGAACGGTCTCTGCGGAAGGCGGAAAGGGCTGGAGATGGGAAGATGTGGCCGCTGGTGGGATCCTATTGGAGGTGGCGGGAATGTCGGAGGATTGCATGCTGGATGCGACGGCTGATGGGGTGGAAGGTGAGGACAAGGAGGACTCCGTCTGTTGCGACTGGGGTGGGAGGGGGAGCAAGGGTGGAGCTGCGGGGTACCGAGGAGGCACGAGAGGGGGCCTCATCTATGATGGGAGAGGGCAACTCTGAATAAGCCAGCATGTGCAGTTCCTTCCGACACAGTTTCAGATGAGTAGGCACATAAGCTGCAGACACTGTGGCACAGCTGGTAGAGCCATTACGCCAGAGGTAGTGGGTGCAATCTCCAATGTGGGTGCTGTCTGTGCGGAGTTTGTACGTTCTCCTTGCATCTATGCGGGTTTACTACCACATTCCAAAGGCGTACGGGGCTGTAGGTTAATTGGCCCTTCTGTGGAGGGAGTGGATGAGGGAGAGGGATAACATTGGTGCTGTCAGTGTGGAGCTCGCACGATCTTTCTGTGACCACGTGGGTTTTCCCCGTGTTATCCCACTCACTCATTCACTCGTAAACTCATGAGGGGGATAGATCGGGTAGACGCACAGAGTCTCTTGCCCGGAGTAAGGGAATCGAGGACCAGAGGACACAGATTTAAGGTGAAGGGGAAAAGATTTAATAGGAATCTGAGGGGTAACTTTCCCACAGAGAGGGTGGAACGAGCTGCCAGAGGAGGTAGTTGAGGCAGGGACTATCCCAACGTTAAAGAAACAGTTAGACAGGGACATAGATAGGACAGGTTTGGAGGGATATGGGCCAAGCGCAGGCAGGTGGGACTAGTGTTGCTGGGGCATGTTGGCCGGTGTGGGCAAGATGGGCCGAAGGGCCTGTTTCCACACTGTACGATCCCCTACATACTAGGGGGCAATCTACATAGGGCCGATTAACCTACAAACCCGCACGTCTTTGGGATGTAGGTGGGAACCGGAGCACCCGGAGAAAATCCACGCGGTCCCAGGGAGAACGTGCAAACTCCACACAGTCAGCACCCGAGGTCACAGGGAGTATCCGCAGTATTTTCTGCCTTTATTTCCATCATTTTGATTTTCTATTTGGGTTGACGATTCAACAGGTCAGGCAGCATCTACAGAGGGAATGGTCAGACCAGTTGTCAATCTGAAGAAAAGTCCTGACCCAAAATGGCGCCATTTCATCCACAGATGCTCTCTGACCCGCTGAGTTAATCCAGCACTTTGTCTTTTGCCCAGGGTTCCAGCATCTGCTGTTCCTTTTAGAACGGAGGACAAAAGATCATAGAACAGTCCAGCACAAGAACAGGCCCTTCGGCCCACAATGTCCATGCTGAATATGATACCACGATCATCTCTTATCTATTTGAGCATAATCCCCATCTCTCTACACCTTGCTTATCCATATTCCTATCAAAAGCCTGTTGAAGCCACTATTGTATTTGGCGGCAGAGTTGCTGCCGTGCAGCGCCAGAGACCCGGGTTCAATCCTGCCTGTGCGGAGTTTGCACGCTCTCCCCGTGACTGGGTGGGTTTTCTCCGGGTGCTCCGGTTTCCTTCTACACTCCAAAGACGTGCAAGGGTGGTAAGCGAACTGGCTTCAGTAAATATTGTAAATTGTCCCAAGTGTGTGCGGGATGAGGCCAGTGTGCGGGGATCGCTGGTCGGCACGGACTCGGTGGGCCGAATGGCCTGTTTCTGCGCTGTATCTCTATACGAGGCTAAAACTAACAGCGAAAACTGCATCGGAAAAATGTTTTGTAACATAGAAACATAGAAACATAGAAATTAGGTACAGGAGTAGGCCATTCGGCCCTTCCAGCCTGCACCGCCATTCAATATGATCATGGCTGATCATCCAACTCAGTATCCCGTACCTGCCTTCTCTCCATACCCTCTGATCCCTATAGCCACAAGGGCCACATCTAACTCCCTCTTAAATATAGCCAATGAACTGGCCTCAACTACCCTCTGTGGCAGAGAGTTCCAGAGACCAACCACTCTCTGTGTGAAAAAAGTCCTTCTCATCTCGGTCCTAAAGGATTTCCCCCTTATCCTTAAGCTGTGACCCCTTGTCCTGGACCTCCCCAACATCGGGAACAATCTTCCTGCATCTAGCCTGTCCAACCCCTTAAGAATTTTGTACGTTTCTATAAAGTCTCCTGAATTCTAGAGAGTATAAACCGAGTCTATGCTGCCTTTGTTCATAAGACAGTCCTGACATCCCAGGAATCAGTCTGGTGAACCTTCTCTGCACTCCCTCTATGGCAATAATGTCCTTCCTCAGATGGGCCGAATGGCCTAATTCCACTCCTATAACTTGTGATACCGTAGCCAATTAGCCTACAAACCTGCACGTCTTTGGAGCGCAGGAGGGAACCGTAAATCCGGAGGAAACCCTCGCAGGTCACGGGGAGAACGTGCAAACTCCGTACAGACAGCACCCGTAGTCAGGATCAAACCCGGGTCTCTGGCGCTGGGAGGCGGATGATGAATCCCTTCTCCTCCGGATGAAAAGCCAACGGGATTCCTCACCGCCACACAGACCCTGGGAACCCACCTCCCAACAAGGAAGCAGACGAGGCTAGAAAAATGCAGCAGAGTACTGGAAGAACTCAGCCGGTCGGTCGGGCAGCATCTGTGGAGGGGGAAGGACAGTCGACGTTTCCGGCTCTGGGACTCTTCTGCAGACCCTTTCCTTCAGCACAACTTGCCCAGTGTTGGGGAAACATTTGGACGGGTACATGGATAGGACAGGTTTGGAGGGACACGGGCCAAACGCAGGCCGGTGGGACTCGTGTAGATGGGACATTGTTGGCCAGTGTGGGCAAGTTGGGCCGAAGGGCCTGTTTCCACACTGTATCACTCGATGACTCTTTCTCCCCCTCTCTCTCTCTCGTGCTTTCGCTCTCTCTCTCTCTCTCTCTCTCTCTCTCTCTCTCTCTCTCTCCGCCTCTCTTGCTCTCTCTCTATCTCTCTCTCATTCTCTCTCTCGTCCACTCTATCTCTTGCTCTCTCTCTCCTTCCCTCTCTCTCTCTCTCTTCTGTCTCTCTCTCTCTCTCTTCTGTCTCTCTCCCTATCTCTCTCTCCTCTCTCGCCCTCTCTCTCTCTTTCTCTCTCTCTCGTTCTCTTGTTCGCTCTCTCATCCACTCTATCTCTCTCTTGCTTTCACGCTCTCTATCTTGCTCTATCTCGCTCTCTCTCGCTCTCTCTCGCTCTATCTCTCTCTCTCTCTCTCTCTCTCTCTCTCTCTCTCTCTCTCTCTCTCTCTCTCTCTCTCTCTCTCTCTCTATCTCTATCTCTCTCTCTCTCTCTCTCTCTCTCTCTATCTCTCTCTCTCTCTCTCTCTCTCTCTCTCTTTCTCACCCCGTGCTCTCTGATGCTCATCTTTGAGTTTATCCTCCAACCTGGCCGACCCCACCAGGAGATGTAGAGAAGGTTCTAGATTCCCGTCACCCTGACTCTATTGTCAGGAGCCCCTGTCTCACTCCATGAACCCTCCCTCTCACCCAAGTCCCCAGTCACAAGCTTTTGGGGGGACTTGATTGAGGTCTTTAAAATGATGAAAGGGATAGACAGAGTTGACGTGGATAAGCTTTTCCCATTGAGGGTAGGGAAGATTCAAACAAGAGGGCATGACATGAGAATTAAGGGACAGAAGTTTAGGGGTAACATGAGGGGGAACGTCTTTACTCAGAGAGTGGTGGCTGTGTGGAATAATCTTCCAGCAGAAGTGGTGGAGGCAGGATCGATTTTAACATTTAAAAGTAAAGTGGATAGGTATATGGACGGGAAGGGAATGGAGGGGTATGGTCTGAGTGCAGGTAGATGGGAAAATAAATGGTCGGCACGGACTGGAAGGGCCTGTTTCCGTGCTGTAATTGTTATATGGTTATCACAAAGTTGGATAATCTTTCAGATAAGTTGCTGACTAAAGGCCACACAGATGGATGTGTTTACAATATATGAAATAATTCCACACAGGAAGTTCTATCTCCTTCTTCCTGTCCCAACTGTGTACACTTGCGCCTGGTCTTAGAGGGGTGTATAAATTCATGAAGGGAACCGACATGAGGGGTTTAGTTTAGTTTAGTTTGGAGATACAGCGGGGAAACACCAAATCCGCGCCGACCAGCGATCCCCACACACACACACACACACTCGTGACAATTTACACACACACACCAAGCCAATTGATCTACAAACCTGCACGTCTTTGGAGTGTGGGAGGAAACCGAAGATAGACAACGGACAACAGGTGCAGGAGTAGAGGCCATTCGGCCCTTCGAGCCAGCACCGCCATTCAATGTGATCGTGGCTGATCATCCCCAATCAGTGCCCCGTTCCTGCCTCCTCCCCCGTATCCCCTGACTCTATGTTTAGGAAACATTTAGACAGGTACATGGAGTACATTTAGACAGGTACTATTTTTAGGAGCCCTCTGGGAGAAAACGCACGCGGTCACGGGGAGAACGTACAGATGCCTTACAGGCAGCGCCCGCCCCGTAGTCGGGATCGAACCCGGGTTTCTGGCGCTGCAAGAACTGTCCCACTCAGGCGATTTTTTAGATGATTTTTTAGACGACTGGGCTGTCCACTTAACTGGTTGCCTGTATTGAAATTGAAATTCAAATTGAAATTGAAAATGAAAATCTTTATCATAATTTTCCTGAGTACTTACATAACCAGAGGAAACAAAATAACGTTGCTCCACCAGTGTGCGGTAAAAAATAAATAGATAAAAAATAAAAAATACATATATCATCATGGGTTCCGTTCGTCAGCGGCACGACAGTGGCTCTGCTTCAGTGTGTCCAGGTTGGTGCGCGATACTTTGGCAGGGGGCAACGTCCGTTTATCAGTCTTCTAGCCAGCGGGAAGAAGCTGAGGAGCATCCTGCTGGTTTTGCAGCTGATGCTCCTGTACCTCTTCCCAGATGGCAGGATGGAGAATATGCGACGCGATGGGTGGTAGGGGTCGCGAGTCGTCTCCTCACTCGCCCAAAGAGTCGTAGCGTCTATCTGATCGCCGCTGGATTTTCAACATTAATAGCGACGGTTGGTTGGACGCCAATGAGCGCAGCTTGACGTGGGTGCTGTGGTCGGTCGTAATCGCCTAAATAACCGCCTCGCGGGACAGGCCGACTACCGCCACTCCACCTGGTGGGGGAGGCAAGAACCAGCGGACTTAGGTTGAAGGTCGAGTAACATGCTGGAGAAACTCAGCGGGTGCAGCAGCATCTGTGGAGCGAAGGAAATAGGCGACGTTTCGGGTCGAGACCCTTCTTCACACTTTTCCATACAGAGGGTGGTGGGTGTAAGGAACAAGCTGCCAGAGGAGGTCGGTAGTTGAGGCTGGGACTAGCACAAAGTTTAAAAGGTCGCAAAGTGCTGGAGTAACTCGAAACGTCACCTATCCCTGATCGCCGGAGATGCTGCCTGGTCCGCTGAGTTACTCCAGCACTTTGTGTTCTTTTGTGTATTAACCAGCAACTTTGATCTTAATTCAACATTTAAAATGCATTTGGAGAGCTATAGACAATAGACAACAGACAATAGGTGCAGGAGTAGAGGCCATTCGGCCCCTCGAGCCAGCAGCGCCATTCAATGTGATCGTGGCTGATCATCCCCAATCAGTACCCCGTTCCTGCCTTCTCCCCATATCCCCTGACTCCGCTATCTTTAAGAGCCCTATCTAGCTCTCTCTTGAAAGCATCCAGAGAACCGGCCTCCACCGCCCTCTGAGGCAGAGAATTCCACAGACTCACCACTCTCTGTGAGAAAAAGTGTTTCCTCCTCTCCGTTCTAAATGGCTTACCCCTTATTCTTAAACTGTGTGTGGCCCCTGGTTCTGGACTCCCCCAACATCGGGAACATGTTTCCTGCCTCTAGCGTGTCCAAACCCTTAACAATCTTATATGTTTCAATGAGATCCCCTCTCATCCTTCTAAACTGCAGAGTGTACAAGCCCAGCCGCTCCGTTCTCTCGGCATATGACAGTCCTGCCATCCAGGGAATTAACCTTGTAAACCTACGCTGCACTCCCTCAATAGCAAGAATGTCCTTCCTCAAATTAGGGGAGCAAAACTGCACACAATACTCCAGGTGTGGTCTCACTAGGGCTCTGTACAACTGCAGAGCTTTAAAAATACTCATTGACTTGGCCTCCACCGTTGCTTGTGGCAATGAATTCGACAGATTCACCACCCTCTGGCTAAAGAAATTCCTCCTTATCTCCATTCGAAAGGTTCAGTATAACCTGAACAACCTGTTCCGCTGGCTACTAAGTCAAGGCATGTAGCTGGTGTGCAGTTAGTTGCCTTTCTGGCCAAGTGTGGGGTGCATGGTCGAGTGTTGTATGAGCAGTGTAAGTATACGGAGCTGCATGGGTAATATCTCTCCATTTGACAGACGACAGGGACTTTGGGCTATCCCACGATGCCGCTTAAACACAGAGTCGTACAGTCACACAGTGTGGAAACAGGCCCCTCGGCCTAACTTGCCCACGTCGCAAGTTCACACATTCAACGAGTCACAGGAGTATATTATATATATTAAAAATATTATATAGACTACATTATCCGAAGGCAAAATCAAATAGGATTTTTCCAAATAGTTCCCCTCTCTGTGATAGATGTCAATTTCAAGAAGCCAACCTTTGTAACGTATAGAAATTCAAAATTTTTGGGTGAACATTTATTAAATTATTTCCGAAGTTATCAATATCCAACTGGACCCAGACCCAAAACTAATAATATTAGGATTAGTAATACTAGGATTAGGGGGAGTCTTTGACTTTTCTATGTGGGGGCGGGGGGCAGGGTAAGGGGGGAAACCGTTTCCCAGTCGCTTCCTAGCGGGGACACGACTATTTCTCCGAGTCCAGTACTCGCCCCCCCTCCTCGCGGCCTACCACCTGGATTGGAGCGGCCTTTCCTGCCGGGGACCGGGGACCAGGGACCGGAGCTACAACAGCGGCGGCGCGGCGCTGAATTCACCGCGGAGCGGGCGATACTTACCTGGAGCTCCAAAACGTTGGGCCGCTGCTCCAACATCGTGGAGCTGCGGTTTGGGGCAGCTTCCAACGCGGGCGGGGGCGGCGCTGACTGTCATGGCGGAGTCCTGGGGCCCTTTTTGCCGAGGGCCGCCAGCGTTGCATCTCCGCCCGGCGCGGCCAGTGGACTTTGGGAGCCGCGGACCCCGGACCTGACTTTGGTGCCTTCCCTCGCAGTGGGGAAACTTTGACCCTGCTGTGTGCGGAGGTTTCATGTTGAATTCTATCAACTCTATGCTGCTTCTGGATTTTCTACTGTATGGCTGTCTGGGTGATCACATGTTGCTGTGCCAACTGGCACACAAATAAATGTACCTTGTATTATCAGAACCAACTACAAACTTTACGATAAGTCAGAGACAATTTCTTGATTACTGTCTAATAACTGCAAAAAAATTAATACTAAAATTTTGGAAAAAAACAGCAGCCCTCACAATTAAAATGAGGGTTACAGAAATGACACAGACCTTGCATTTGGAAAAATTGAGATTTGTCTTAATTGACAAACCAGAATGTTTTGTTCGAATGTGGTCTGAATTTATTGAATATTTGAAAAAGTGAATTGGTTTAACACAGAATCAGGGTTGAAACCTGAGTTTGGGACGGGATGAATAGTTACACTCAACGGCTCCCGGATCTACCTCCGTGATCTTGCCGTTGGTAGTTTTGTTTGCATCTCCCATTTTAATATATTCTTTGCTTCTCTCGCTATTACCTTCTCTCACCTTTTTCTCCCTTTATCTTGATTCTTTTTTCAAAAAATTGAAGCTGTGTAAGAAATCTGTAATTAAAATTTTTTTTTCCAAAAACATTATAGAAACATAGAAATTAGGTGCAGGAGTAGGCCATTCGGCCCTTCGAGCCTGCACCGCCATTCAATATGATCACGGCTGATCATCCAACTCAGTATCACGTACCTGCCTTCTCTCCATACCCTCTGATCCCCTTAGCCACAAGGGCCACATCTCACTCCCTCTTAAATATATCCAATGGACTGGCCTCAACTACCCTCTGTGGCAGAGAGTTCCAGAGACCCACCACTCTCTGTGTGAAAAAATTCCTTCTCATCTCGGTCCTAAAGGATTTCCCCCTTATCCTTAAGCTGTGACCCCTTGTCCTGGACCTCCCCAACATCGGGAACAATCTTCCTGCCTCTAGCCTGTCCAACCCCTTAATTATCTTATAAGTTTCTATAAGATCCCCTCTCAATCTCCTAAATTCTAGAGAGTATAAACCGAGTCTCTGCAGTCTTTGTTCATAAGACAGTCCTGACATCCCAGGAATCAGTCTGGTGAACCTTCTCTGCACTCCCTCTATGGCAATAATGTCCTTCCTCAGATTTGGAGACCAGAACTGTACCCAATACTCCAGGTGTGGCCTCACCAAGAACCTATACAACTGAAGTAGAACCTCCCTGCTCCTATACTCAAATCCTTTTGCTATGAAAGCTAACATACCATTGGCTTTCTTCACTGCCTGCTGTACCTGCATGCCTACTTTCAATGACTGGTGTACCACGACACCCAGGTCGCGCTGCATCTCCCCTTTTCCTAATCGGCCACCATTTAGATAGTAGTCGGTTTTCCTATTTTTGCCACCAAAGTGGATAACCTCACATTTATCCACATTATACTGCATCTGCCAAACATTTGCCCACTCACCCAGCCTATCCAAGTCACCTTGCATTCTCCTAGCATCCTCCTCACAGCTAACACTGCCCCCCAGCGGTGAGTACGGACTCGATGGGCAGAAGGGCCCTGTTTCCATGCCCTGTCTCTCTTCACCTCTCATCAAGTGCAGTGGATTTTTCAGCTGCTTAACTGTCAGCAAGTCAGACGCGGAAGTGGCAGAGACTGAGGTAGTAAATTGTGAATTGGGCCCAAAAGTCAAGGACAACCTGTGATAAACGGGACCTGACTGATCCTCAATAAACAATATAAACATGGTATCAGCATCTATGTCAGTAGAGGAATTACTTTATTGCTGTTACATGCACCAGGATACAGAGAACAGCATTGTTTGCGTACTATCCAGTTAAACCATACTGCTTTTGCCCTGAAGTATATTGATTTCTCTAACCCTTGCATTCCCTCTCTCTCCAACCCTCCCCCACCGCCCAAAAACTGGGACATAACGCTGAGGCTCTATAAGGCGCTGGTCGGGCAGCATTTCAGAGAATTGTGGGCCCCATATCTGAGGAAGGACGTGCCAGCTCTGGAGAGGGTCCAGAGGCGGTTTACAAGAATGAGTGGGTTAACATACGATGAGGGTTTGACGACACTGGGCCTGTACTCGCTGGAGTTTAGAAGAATGAGGGGGGGGCTCATCGAAGCGTACGGAACAGTGAAAGGCCTGGATAGAGTGGATGAGCCATCAGACTCCTGAATGCCATGTAATGGGCTGCCACCATTGTCTATTTATCCATGTTAATTATCGTGTTGCACGTGGAGCCAAATGCAACGTAATTCCGTTTGGAATTGCATATATCAATGTATTTCTAAATGACAATAAAGTTTGTTTGACTTTGACTTTTTGATGTGGAGAGGATGTTTCCACTATTTGGAGAGTCTAGGACCAGAGGGCACAGCCTCAGAATTAAAGGACGTTCTATCAGGAAGATGAGGAGGAATTTCATCAGTCAGAGGGTGGTGAATCTGTGGAGAATATACCAACTCTGTGTGGACAACGCCCGTGGACAGGATCGAACCGGGGTCTCTGACACTTCAAGGCACACTACCGCTGCACCACCATGCCAAACTCTAAACCTTTCCTATCCATGTACCTGTCCAAATGTCCCAGCCTCAACTACCTCCTCTGGCAGCTCATTCCATGCACCCACCACCCTCTGTGTGAAAAAGTTACCCCTCAGGTTCCTATTAAATCTTTCCCCTGTCCCCTAGTTCTTGAAGGTGGACAAAAATGCTGGAGAAACTCAGCGGGTGAGGCAGCATCTATGGAGCGAAGGAAATAGGCGACGTTTTGGGCCCGAAACCCTCCTTCAGTCTTGATCCTCCTACTCTAGGTCGAAACTATTTCTCAAGGCAAAAAATCAAGGTCACATTTTCCGGCAAGCACTTCACCTGGAAATTATGTGAGCCTATTATTTTGGCTGTTAGTTTGCATTAATTACATTTAAGATTAATTCCTGGTCATTTTGTGACGCAGGGCAGCTGCAGGAACTGATACGGCCTGCGGGTGGTGCTGCTGAGCGCATTGCAGCCAATACGCCTCAACATCGCCCCCCAGAGGTAGGTTCTATCATTGCAACAGCTGGAAATGGAAGGGGAGCCACAGATACAGCATGGAAACAGGCCCTTCGGCCCATTGGTTCCATGCTGACCATCGATCACCTGTTCACACTAGTTCCCTTCACCTCCCCCATCCACTCCTTTCAGGGACCCAAGCAGTCATTCCAAGTCCGACAGAGGTTCACCTGCACCTCCTCCAACCTCATCTACTGCATCCGCTGCTCCAGATGCCAGCTGATCTACATCGGTGAGACCAAGCGGAGGCTGGGCGATCGTTTCGCCGAACACCCCCGCTCGGTCCGCAATAACCAACCCGACCTCCCGGTGGCTCAGCACTTCAACTCCCCCTCCCATTCCGTATCCGACCTCTCGGTTCTGGGCCTCCTCCACGGCCAGAGTGAGCAACACCGCAAGTTGGAGGAACAGCACCTCATATTCCACTTGGGGAGTCTGCATCCTCTGGGCTTAAACATTGAATTTTCTCAATTCTGTTAACCCTGGCTGCCTCCTCCCCCTCCCCACCTCTCCCTCAGCCCTCGGGCCCTGGCATTCCTTCTCTCTCTATCTCCCCCCCCCCCCCCACTCCAGTCGCACTAGCTTCTCATTTTCACACTACAAACAGCTTACAATGGCCTGTTTCCTTTATCATCGATACTTTTTTGCGTATCTTTCATTCATTGTTCTTTATCTCTCCACATCACCGTCTATATCTCTCGTTTCCCTGATCCCTGACCAGTCTGAAGAAGGGTCTCGACCCGAAACGTCGCCTATCTCCTTCACTCCTTAGATGCTGCTGCACCCGCTGAGTTTCTCCAGCTTTTTGTAACCCTCGATTCTCCAGCATCTGCAGTTCCTTCTTTAACATACTAGTTCCATGTCATCCCAATTACTCATCCACTCCCTGCACACTAGGACTGAAGAAGGGTCTCGGCCCGAAACGTCACCCATTCCTTCAATCTTGTTCTGCTGCCTGTCCCGCTGAGTTACTCCAGCAATTTGTGTGTCTATCAGTCCTGCACACCAGGGGAGAATTTACAGAGGGCCAATTACAAGCCCCACACGTCTTTGGGATGTCGGGGGAAGCCAGAGCATCCGGAGGAAACTCACGCCATCATGATGAATGCGTACAAACTCAGGGTTAAGGAAGTGGATGTTTGGAGATGATGCATTTCACAGAGTCATCGAGTCACAGAGCACTGTGTTAAAGAAGGAACTGCAGATGCTGGAGAATCGAGGGTTACACAAAAAGCTGGAGAAACTCAGCGGGTGCAGCAGCATCTAAGGAGCGAAGGAGATAGGCGACGTTTCGGGTCGAGACCCTTCTTCAGACTGGTCAGGGATCAGGGAAACGAGAGATATAGACGGTGATGTGGAGAGATAAAGAACAATGAATGAAAGATATGCAAAAAAAGTATTGAGAAAACAGGCCGTTGTAAGCTGTTTGTAGTGTGAAAATGAGAAGCTAGTGCGACTGGGGTGGGGGGGGGGGAGAGATGGAGAAGGAATGCCAGGGCCTGAGGGCTGAGGGAGAGGTGGGAAGGGGAGGAGGCAGCCAGGGTTAACAGAATTGAGAAAATTCAATGTTTAAGCCCAGAGGACGCAGACTCCCCAAGCGGAATATGAGGTGCTGTTCCTCCAACTTGCGGTGTTGCTCACTCTGGCCGTGGAGGAGGCCCAGGACCGAGAGGTCGGATACGGAGTGGGAGGGGGAGTTGAAGTGCTGAGCCACCGGGAGGTCGGGTTGGTTATTGCGGACCGAGCGGAGGTGTTCGGCGAAACGATCGCCCAGCCTCCGCTTGGTCTCACCGATGTAGATCAGCTGGCATCTGGAGCAACGGATGCAGTAGATGAGGTTGGAGGAGGTGCAGGTGAACCTCTGTCGGACTTGGAAGGACTGCTTGGGTCCCTGAAAGGAGTGGATGGGGGAGAGAACGTTGACAGGCCCTTCGGCCCAACAGACCCGGGTTCGATCCTGACCACGGGCGCTGTCTGTACGGAGTTTGCACGCTCTCCCCGTGACCTGCGTGGGAGATCTTCGCACTCCAAAACCCCACAGATTTGTAGGTTAATTGGCTTGGTATAAATTATGTAAATTGTCCCTAGTGTGTGTAGGGCAGTGTTAGTGTGTGTGGGGATCGCTGGTCGGTGCGGACACGGTGGGCCAAACGGCCTGTTTCTGCGCTGTATCTCTAAATTAAATTCAAAATGAGGAATAAGAAAATAGCAGAAAGTTTATACAAATACTTAATGTGAAAAAAGGAACTGTCCCGCTGAGAAAAACTCCAGTTTTTTGTGTCTACCTTCAGTTTAACCCAGCATCTGCTGAAGAAAGGCACGGGAGAATTCTGCCTACCTAAAATTAATTATTAAATTAATAACCAACTAATAATAAAAACTGAATTTAATAAATAAATTATAAATCTTTACTATTTATATTTAATAATTACCTTTTTATCATTTTAGGCACTGCCTTCTTTGCCTACCCTGAGGGCACAAGCCTGGTTAACATACGATGAGCGGTTGTCGGCGCTGGGCCTGTACTCGCTGGAGTTTAGAAGGATGAGGGGACACCTCATTGAAATGTAGAGAATAGAGAAAGGCCTGGATAGAGTGGATGTGGAGAGGATGTTTCCACTAGTGGGAGAGTCTAGGACTAGAGGTCACGGCCTCAGAATTAAAGGACGTTCCTTTAGGAAGGAGATGAGGAGGAATTTCTTCACTCAGAGGGCAGTGAATCTGTGGAATTCTTTGCCACAGACGGCTGTGGAGGCCAAGGCAGAGGCAGTTAGATTCTTTATTAGTACGGGGGTCAGGGGTTATGGGGAGAGGGCAGGAAAATGGGTTTGAGAGGGAGAGACAAATAGAGTCATACAAATAGGGATACAGTGTGGAAACAGGCCCTTCGGCCCAACTTGCCCACACCAGCCAACATGTCCCAGCTACACTAGTCCCACTTGCCAGCATTTGATCCATATCCCTCCAAACCTGTTCTATCCATGTTCCTTCTTAATGTTGGGATTGTCCCAGCCTCAACTACCTCCTCTGGCAGCTCGTTCCATATACCCACCACCCTCTGTGTGAAAAAGTTACCCCTCAGATTCCTATTAAATCTTCTTCCCTTCAAATTAACCCCTACCACCTTTAACGCCTTGAACAGCCGTGATTGAAGGGCGGGGTAGGCTTGATGGACCGAATGGCCTAATTCTGCTCCTATCACTTGTGGTCATAAGGTCATCAGGAATTGGAGTAGCATTAGGCCGTTCGGCCCATCAAGATCAGCCATTCGATCACGTCTGATCTATCTCTCCCTCCTAACCCCATTCTCCTGCCTTCTCACCCATGACCCCTGACACCTGCGCCAGTCAGAGGTCACGGGGAGAAGGCAGGAAAATGGGGTTGAGAGGGAAAGGTGTGTTCCCCATGTTGGGGGAGTCCAGAACCAGGGGGCACACGCAGTTTTAGAACAAGGGGTAAGCCATTTCGAACGGAGATGAGGAAACACTTTTTCTCACAGAGAGTTGTGAGTCTGTGGAATTCTCTGCCTCAGAGGGCGGTGGAGGCCGGTTCTCTGGATGCTTTCAAGAGAGAGCTAGATAGGGCTCTTAAAAATAGCGGAGTCAGGGGATATGGAGAGAAGGCAGGAACGGGGTACTGATTGGGGATGATCAGCCATGATCACATTGAATGGCGGTGCTGGCTCGAGGGGCCGAATGGCCTACTCCTGCACCTATTTTCAATTTTCTATTGCCTATAGATATTGTCATAGAGTGATACAGCATGGAAACAGGCCCTTCGGCCCAACGTGCCCATACTGCCCATTCATGGACCAATGAAATGCGATGTCTGGGGCAACAAGGGAAGTGTTTGGATGAGGAAGCCCGTTTGAGCTCACGGTCCCAACCTCGTGTCACAGTAACTGAGGCATGTTGCGTGGGTAGTCGGGAGCTGCCTGTCTCTGTTTCTAGTGTGAGGTGGGGCTGGTTTTTTGTGGTTTTGGTGGGAGTGGCGCCGTTTTCGTGGAAGTCCCAAGGGCTGGGCCTGATCTGCTGCCCACAATGTGGCAAAGCACGTTAGACAAAACATTCACAACACAATAACAGGCATTTATTGTGCCACCAGCGACCTCTCAATCGCACCTCCGCCACCACAATCTATTCTTTGTGCCTTTGCACTGATGTACGTCACCCTGAACGGCCTAGCAACCGCCCCACTGCCCCTCGCCCTCTGCCTAGCAACCCGCCCCACTGCCCCTCGCCCTCTGCCTAGCAACCGCCCCACTGCCCCTCACCCTCTGCCTAGCAACCACTCCACTGCCCCTCACCCTCTGCCTAGCAACCCGCCCCACTGCCCCTCGCCCTCTGCCTAGCAACCCGCCCCACTGCCCCTCGCCCTGCCTAGCAACCGCCCCACTGCCCCTCACCCTCTGCCTAGCAACCGCCCCACTGCCCCTCACCCTCTGCCTAGCAACCGCCCCATGCCCCTCGCCCTCTGCCTAGCAACCGCCCCACTGCCCCTCACCCTCTGCCTAGCAACCGCCCCACTGCCCCTCACCCTCTGCCTAGCAACCGCCCCACTGCCCCTCGCCCTCTGCCTAGCAACCGCCCCACTGCCCCTCGCTGCGCGCACCGGATAAAGAACTGTCGAAGATCGACACGAACCGCTGGAGGAACTCAGCGGGACAGGTGGCAGCATCTCTGGAGAGAAGGAACGGGTGACGTTTTCGGGTCGAGACCCTTCTTCAGGCGGAAACAATTCATACGTTCATGACTGGTCATGTGAAGAGCAGAATTAGGCCGAAAAGGCCCATCAAGTCTACTCCGCCATTTGATCAAGGCCGATTTATCTTTCTCTCGCAACCGCATTCTCCTGCCATCCACCAGGTGGCACCGTACAATGGCTGCCTCGCCAACAGTCTGTCTTGCCTTCTTCTTTTTTTTTAATATTTTTCTATGGATGTTCGGAAACGTAATTATTTCTTCTATGTAAAGAACTTTGGTTTCAACACGAAACCAAGTTGATTTAAACGTGCTAAATAAATAAAATGTACTTAATTACTTACTTACTTCCCCCTGTTGTGTTTTAGCCTGCAGTTAAATATTATTTTAGTGTATCTGTAGTTTTGTATTGTGTGGGGGGAAACTGTTTTTAATCTCTTTCCTCGACAGAGATGAGATTTGGTTTCTTTATCGTATCTCCGTCTGCTCTGCGGCCTAACATCGTGGAGCTGGCGCCCTCTTGCTGGGGATCGAGGCCAGGAGCTCCCACCACCGGGAGCCTGCGGACAGGGCCGGATTTAGATGAAGAGAGGCCCCCGGCTATTCCACCTGTGAGCCCCCTCCCCCATCCCCCAAACCCACGACGGAAGAGTCCACCTGATTGACACCGATTTGCAGCCGTGCGTGGCCAATGAGATAAGGGGCTGGATGGAAAGCTGCGTTATTTATTTATTTATTGCCAGTACTAGTGTCGAGTTATCGGCTTAAAACACTATTATTCTGAATTGGAGGACAAGGAAAATCACTGAAGGGTTTGTTTGGAGACTACAGTGCGTTGTGACAACATATGTAAGAAAGACCTACGACAGTGTCAAAAATATTATACACCTTGGCCCTAGATTTTGAGGCCCGAGGCTTCAGGCTATGAAGCCCGTCGGTAAATCCAGCTCTGCCTACGGACTTTAGCATCTTGTTAAATCTGTCAGGGATCGACCTCAGGAGCTGGAACTGCAGATGGTGCTTGACACAAAAGGTCAAAGTGCTGGAGTAACTCAGCGGGTCAGCAGCATCTCTGGGGAACGTGGATGGGTGACCTTTTGGGTCTGGGCGCTTTCTACCAACAGTTACTTCTTTCAGATCCACAAGTTCCATAAAGAAAAGGAAAACTCGAAGCCCAAAGTGCCAGGCCCATCCAAGGCACCTTGTAATTCAAAGGTTAGTTGGTGTTCGCAGTGTTCAATGGCCTGATGGTTGATGAGAAGAAGCTGTTCCTCAACATGGAGATACTTCATTGTAAATGTCATTGCATTTTATTGCACATAGAGTCATACTGGGTGGAAACAGGCCCTTCGGCCCAACTTGCCCACACCGACCAGCATGCCCCACCCACACTAGCCCCACCTGCCGGCATTTGGCCCATATCCGTCCAAACCTGTCCTATCCATGTGCATGACTAATTGCGAAAATCCGTGACTCAACAACTTCCTCCGGCAGCTCGTTCCATACGCCCGCCTCCCTTTCATCATCTCTGACCCCTTCTCACCCTGGCCACAAACTCTTTGAATCACTTCCCTCTGGAAGGCGACTCCGGACTGTCAAAGCTGCCACAGCCAGACATAGAAACAGCTTTTATCCACGAGTAGTTGCTCTACTCAACAGCCAAAAATCTGTAGCCTCCCTTTGATCTGGTATTTTGTTGGTTTGCATGCTCGATCAATGGTGTTTTATCATTAATATTTTATTATTATTAATGTTTAGTGTTTTCTGATGTCACTGTCACTGTATGTCATGTTGTTACTTGCGGGCGGAGCACCAAGGCAAATTCCTTGTATGTGAATACTTGGCCAATAAACTTACTTATTTTGTGTGAAAAAGTTACCCCTCAGATTCCTACAAAATCTTTCCCCTTTTACCTTAAAACCATGCCAACTTCACACAAGTTTGTAGGTTAATTGGCTTGGTATAAATGTGACAATTGTCCCTGGTGTGTGTAGGGTAGTGTTAGTGTACGGGGATCGCTGGTCGGCACGGATTTGGTGGGCCGAAGGGCCTGTTTCCGAGTTGTATCTCCAAACTAAACTACACTAACTAGACACAAATATCTAGAGTAATAGCCCTGTCCCACAGTGCGAGTTCATTCCAAGAGCTCTCCCGAGTTTAAAAAAAATCAAACTCGTGGTAAGCGCGGAGAATGAACGTAGCGGGTACGTCGGAGCTCGGGGGCGTCTCTTAGCGGCTCGTAACGCTAACGGCAGGTACTCGGGGAGACTCGTTAACGGCAGGCAAGCTCGGGAAGACTGGTGAAGATTTTTCAACATGATGAAAAATGTCCACGAGAGCCCCGAGGACCGACGAGCGGCCATTACCGTAAATCTCCGAGTTCGAATCAGGGCAAACTCGGGGAGAGCTCTTGGAATGAACTCGTACCGTGGGACAGGGCTTTAACTCAGCGGATCAGACAGCAACTGTGGAGAAAAGGAATAGGTGACGTTTCGGTCAAGAGTCTGAAGAAGGATCTTGACCCAAAATGACACGTATTCCTTTCATCAAGCGATGCTGTCAGACCTGCTGAGTTACTTCAGTTTTTTGTGTCTCTTATGAATATTGATTTAATTTATCCACCAGTTCCTTATTTTCCATAATTCGTTCCCCATTATTATTTCCTCGGTCTCATGCTTTAGACGTTGCACTTCCCTTAAATATTCTCGCGCTGTTTACACATTTGCGGCAGTTCTGCTCCGTTATGTTTCGAGATGCAGCATGGAATCTTCTGCGCACCGAGTCCGCGCCGAACATCGATCGCACGTTCACACTAGTTCCACTTTCTCATTCACTCCCTGCACGCAAGGGACAATTTACCGCTGGCAATAACCTACAAACCAGGGCTAGAAACCGGAACGCCCGGAGGAAACCCACGCGGTCACGGGGCGAGCGTGCAAACTCCACACAGGCAGTACCCGAGGTCAGGATCCAACCTGGCTCTCCGGCGCTGTTAGGCGAGCAGCTCTACCCACTGAGCCGTTGTGCCGTCCATTTTAAGTAGGTAAGTAAGTTTATTGGGCAAGTATTCACATACAAGGGATTTGCCTTGGTGCTCCGCCCACAAGTGACGGTTACAAATGACTCAGAAAACACTAAACATTAATAATAATAAAACATTAATGATAAAACACCATTGATCAAGCATGTGAACCAACAAAATACCAGATCAAAGGGAGGCGACAGATTTTTGGCTGTTGAGTAGAGCAACTACTCGTGGAAAAAAGCTGTTTTTACGTCCGGCTGTGGCAGCTTTGACAGTCCGGAGTCGCCTTCCAGAGGGAAGTGATTCAAAGAGTTTGTGGCCAGGGTGAGAGGGGTCAGAGATGATCTTGCCCGCCCGCTTCCTGGCCTTTGCAGTGTCCAGTTCATCAATGGAGGGAAGGTTGCAGCCAATAACCTTCTCTGCTGATCGGACGATTCGCTGCAGCCTCTGGGTGTCGTGCTTGGTGTCTGAGCCAAACCAGACCATGATGGAGAAGGTGAGGACAGACTCTACGATGGCCGTGTAGAATTGGACCATCATTGCCTGTGGCAGATTGTGCCTTTGATATAACTCTCTCATAATCAATTCTCTCTCCTTATTTAAAAGGCATTTGGATAGGTACATGGATATGAAAGATTTGGAAGGATGTGGGCCTAAGATTTGTTTAGGAAAGAACTGCAGATGCTGGAATAATCACAGATGAAGACAAAAATGCTGGAGAAACTCAGCGGATGAGGCAGCATCTATGGAGCGAAGGAATAGGTGACGTTTCAGGTCGAGACCCTTCTTCCCACACTCCAAAGACGTGCAGGTTTGTAGGTTAATTGGCTTTGGTAAACTTGGAAATTGTCCCTAGTGTGTGTGTAGGATAGTGTTAGTGTGCGGGGATCGCTGGTCGGCCACGGACTCGGTGGGCCGAAGGGCCTGTTTCTGCGCTGTATCTCTAAACTAAACATGTACCGTCTTTCCGCTGACTGTATAGCACGCAACGCAACTTTTCACAGAACCTCGGTGCACGGGACAATAGTCAATAAAACTAAACTGGAGTTGATAATCTAGTGAGTCGGACTACCTGGGATGGCGGGACTGTCATATGAGGAAAGATTGAAAAGACTAGGCTTGTATTCACTGAAGCTTAGAAGGACGAGGGGGGATCTTATAGAAACATATAAAATTATAAAAGGACTGGACAAGCTAGATGCAGGAAAAATGTTCCCAATGTTGGGCGAGTCCAGAACCAGGGGCCACACAGTCTTAGAATAAAGGGGAGGCCATTTAAGACTGAGGTGAGAAAAAAAAAATTTACCCAGAGAGTTGTGAATTTGTGGAATTCCCTGCCACCGAGGGCAGTGGAGGCCAAATCACTGGATGGATTTAAGAGAGAGTTGGATAGAGCTCTAGGGGCTGGTGGAGTCACGGGATATGGGGAGAAGGCAGTCACGGGTTATTGATTGGGGACGATCAGCCATGATCACAATGAATGGCGGTGCTGGCTTGAAGGGCCGAATGGCCTCCTCCTGCACCTATTGGCTATGTTTCTATGTTTCTACGTTTACCATCTGCGTTGGTCTCTATTGGTGGTTGAGGCAGAAAGATGATCTGACCACATTGATGCCTCAACAATGGGCTTTAAAAAGTTCCACTCTCCTCCCCTGAATGGTTCCATGCTCCCGTTGTGTGAGAACAGTGATCTTTCCCTGTCCAATACAACCTGTAGTGAATAAATCATTTGATCTCCTCATCAACAGCTCATTCAGCATTGTCCTTCCAGCTTCCCCACTTTGAGATTCATCAACGAACCATGACATCTCAGTGCTCCTGTCCCCAGCAACCCGCCGGCTAGCGTTGGCTAACTTCTCCCCCACACACCAGTGGTGGCACAGCAGTAGAGTTGCTGCCAATAGACAACAGAGAATAGGTGCAGGAGTAGAGGCCATTCGGCCCTTCGAGCCAGCACTGCCATTCAATGTGATCATGGCTGATCATCCCCAATCAGTAACCCGTTCCTGCCTTCTCCCCATATCCCCTGACTCTGCTATCTTTAAGAGCCCTATCTAGCTCTCTCTTGAAAGCATCCAGAGAACTGGCCTCCACCGCCCTCTGAGGCAGAGAATTCCACAGACTCGCCACTCTCTGTGAGAAAAAGTGTTTCCTCGTCTCCGTTCTAAATGGCTTACCCCTTATTCTTAAACTGTGGCCCCTGGTTCTGGACTGCCCCAACATCGGGAACAAGTTTCCTGCCTCTAGTGTGTCCAAACCCTTAATAATCTTAAGGGCCTGTCCTACAAGCATGCAATGAGCGCGATCAAACTAGAAGCGGGGGCCGCGCGGAGGTCGGGTGATCCCCTGTACAGGGCCGTTCCCACCAGCATGCGCCTGCATGCGGCAAGCGCAACCAAACTGGCAGCGAGGGCCGCGCGGAGGTCGGGTGAGTGGCGCAACGCGGCGCAAAGTGAGGTGAACTTGGAGCAAAGTCTTAAAGGTAAGTTTGCCAGGACAGAGAGGGGCACACAGAGAGGGGCACAGAGGCACACACACAGAGGGCCACGGAGCCACACACATAGAGGGTCACGGAGTCACCTACAGAGAGGCTCACGGAGGCACGACGTTGAGACGGTGTGTAATGCGTCGAGGCGACTGCGAGCCGACAAGCCATTGCCGCGCGGTATTTTTGAACACGGTCCATTTTTCGGAGCCCCGCGCGATGTCGGGACGAACTCCGCACAATTCCGCACGGCTCCGGCGATCGAAGTGGGACCGGCCCCGCGACGCCGGACGGCTCAAGCGACCACGTTAGGTCGCGTTCATTGCATGGAGTTGCATGCTGGTGGGACAGGCCCTTTATATCTTTCGTGGAGTGTGGCAGCCCCTAACAGCAGCGGCCCGACTACAGTCCGTCTGTCTGTCTATATTTTTGTCCCGTTAGATGTATGTTTTTGGTTTTAATTTCTATTCTTTTTTAGCTGTGTATATGTGGGGTGGGGGCGGGGGGGATCGTTTAATCTCTTCCCTGTTTGGGGCCCCGACTTTTTCCCGGTCGGTTCTCCGGAGTGGTGGAGCCGGCGGTGGCCTCCAACCGGAGCCAACTCGCCATCGCGGAGCCGGCCGACTTCGGAGCGGGAGGAGCTGCGGTGGCGCGCGGCTGCGGGACGATTTCGGAGCTTCGGGGGCTCCGGCCGCAGGCCCGGTGGACGGGAACATCGGGAGCTCACAGGTCACTGGTGGGAGACCGCTTTTCGGAGCTCCTGCAACGACAACTTCCCCCGCCAGAATCGCAGCGTTTAACGGGCTCGGAGCGGATCCTAACATCGCCCGGCGCAGCTTAACGGCCGCGTGACTTATCATCGCCCGCCGGGGGCTTTAACATAGGGAGCCCAGTCACCTCGACGTTACAGTTGGACTGCTGGACCACGGGAGAAGAACAGGGGAAGAGATAAGACTTTGCCATCCGTCACAGTGAGGAGATGTTGGAGACTCACTGTGATGGATGTTTGTGTAAACTGTGCTAAGTGTGGGTCGTGGGTTTATTTTATAATGTCAAGATTGTAGCAATGAAATTTCATTCAAACCTTGTCGGTTTGAATGGCAATAAGAGGCATTCTATTCCATTCTATTCTAAGATCCCCTCTCATCCTTCTAAACTCCAGAGAGTACAAGCCCAGCCGCTCCATTCTCTCAGCGTATGAGAGTCCCTCGCAATACAGCGCCAGAGACCCCGGTACGGTGCCGATTACGGGCGCTGTCTGTACGGAGTTTGCACGCTCTCCCCGTGACCAGGTGGGTTTTCTCCGGGTGCTCTGGTTAACTCCCACACTCCAAAGACGTGCAGGATTGTAGATTAATTGGCTTGGTCAAATTGTAAATTGTCCCGAGTGTGTGTGGGATGGTGTTAGTGTGCGGGGATCGCTGGTCGGCACAGACTCGGTGGGCCGAAGGGCCTGTTTCCGCACCCATGTCTCTAAATTAAACTAATCCACACTCAATCCTGTTCGCATCCGTGTTTTCCTTCGATATCTCCTCTTCCCCAGCCAACAATGGACCATTGTGGGCTCCTCCCATCCTTGGTCATCTGTTGACCGTACTGTTTGGTTCTGTCCTCCATTTCCCTCCCCTCTACTTTCAGCCTGAAGAAGATGTACGACCTTTTTCTCCCGAGATGTCCCCTGTCCCGCTGAGTTACTCCAGCACTTTGTGTCTATCTTTGGTATAAACCAGCATCTGCAGTTCCTTCCCGCACATCAACAGGCTTGTGGTGTTTGTGAAAAACAGTGGAATCTCCCTTAAACTTTGCGATTGACTTCTGATCTAGTCCGTTGGGTTAAAAAAAACACATCAGCAGAAGACACGGGAGCAGAATTTGAGCATTTGGTCCAAATAATTTGCTTTCCGCCATTCAATCATGGCTGATCTATCTCTCCCTCTCATCCCCATTCTCCTGCCTTCTCCCCGTGACCTTTGGCACCCGTACTAATCATGAATCTGTCAATCTCTGCTTTAATACACAATGGACAATAGGTGCAGGAGTAGAGGCCATTAGGCCCTTCGAGCCAGCACCGCCATTCAATGTGATCACGGCTGATCATCCCCAATCAGTACCCCCTTCTCCCCATATCCCCTGACTCCGCTATCTTCAAGAGCCCTATCTAGCTCTCTCTTGAAAGCATCCAGAGAACCGGCCTCCACCGCCCTCTGAGGCAGAGAATTCCACAGACTCACCACTCTCTGTGAGAAAAAGTGTTTCCTCGTCTCTGTTCTAAATGGCTTACCCCTTATTCTTAAACTGTGGCCCCTGGTTCTGGACTCCCCCAACATGTTTCCTGCCTCCAGCATGTCCAAACCCTTAATAATCTTATATGTTATATATTATATATATATATATATATATATATATATATATATATATATATATATATAATATTATATTAAATCTTATATATTATATATATAATCTTATAAGATCCCCTCTCTCTCATCCTTCTAAACTCCAGAGTGTACAAGCCCAGCCGCTCCATTCTCTCAGCATATGACAGTCCCGCCATCCAGGGAATTAACCTTGTAAACCTACGCTGCACTCCCTCAATAGCAAGAATGTCCTTCCTCAAATTAGGGGAGCAAAACTGCACACAATACTCCAGGTGTGGTCTCACTAGGGTTCTGTACAACTGCAGAGCTTTAAAAATACTCATTGACTTGGCCTCCACTTTTGCTTGTGGCAATGAATTCCACAGATTCACCACTGGCTAAAGAAATTCCTCCTTATCTCCATTCTAAAGGTTCAGTATAACCTGAACAACCTGTTCCGCTGGCTACTAAGTCAAGGCATGTAGCTGGTGTGGGTGCAGTTAGTTCCTTTTCTGGCCAAGTGTGGGGTGCACGGTCGAGTGTTGTATGTGCAGTGTAAGTATACGGAGCTGCATGGGTAATATCTCTCCATTTGACAGACGACAGGGACTTTGGGCTATCCCAGGATGCCGCTTAAACACAGAGTCGTACAGTCACACAGTGTGGAAACAGGCCCCTCGGCCTAACTTGCCCACGTCGCAAGTTCACACATTCAACGAGTCACAGGAGCAGAGCCAGGCCATTCGGCCCATCGACCCTACTCTGCCATTCAATCATGGCCGATCTGCCTCTCCCTCCGAACCCCAATTCTCCTGCCTTCTCCCCGTAACCTCTGACCCCAGTATGAGAGTCGGGCGGGAAGTCAGGGTGGGACATTCCTGGGCCTCCTCCACGGCTAGAGTGAGCACCACCGCAAATTGGAGGAGCAGCACCTCATAGTCTGCCTGAACATTGACTTCTCCAATGTCCGGTAGCCCTTGCTGTCTCCTCCCCTACTCAGCTCTCCCTCAGCCCTCTGGCTCCTCCTCTTCCTTTCCTCTTCCCCCCCCCCCCCCCCCCACATCAGTCTGAAGCAAAGACCCTACAGCGAGCAAGATAGACCACTCGACGAACAAGACGTAGTACGGTCATGGGCAGATTCATGGGTGATTTTTGGCCCCATTTCCGTAACCGGCTTCCGTCTCCGCGCCAGAGATCCCGTAGCGGAGCAAAGATACTAGTGCGGAGACGGAAGCCGGTTACGGAAACATCCTCGTAACGATAAAAGTTCTTTGGGAAAAATCTTCTCCTCATTTTCAGAATTATAATTTATTAACACAAACTGTTCCCCCGCAACGTTGATTACACTGCGGGTCGGGTCGGGTCGGGTTACTAAAATGGATGAAAAAAAGGCCCACGTTCCGCTCCGTTGCGTACTACACGTCAGCCCATTACATTTAGCAGGAGTGGTCTATCTTGCTCCGCTAGAGGATCTTTGGTCCTTATTTTCTCCTCCCCTTCTCAGCTCTCCCTCAGCCCACTGGCTCCACCTCTTCCTTTCTTCCTCCCGTCCCCCCCACCCCCACCCTCACATCAGTCTGAAGAAGGGTTGCCTATTTCCTTCTCTCCATAGATGCTGCCGCACCCGCTGAGTTTCTCCAGCATTTTTGTCTACCTTCGGTTTTCCAGCATCTGCAGTTCCTTCTTAAACACTGGGGCTTTCTAATGCGGTGCAACATATAGTTTGGGTGTGAGATTCCTTTCCCTCCATGCCACAGGGCAGGGAGTTTCCCCCTCTCTCCAAAGGTCCCGGCCCCGAAACGTCACCCATTCCTTCTCTCCAGAGATGCTGCCTGTCTCGCTGAGTTACTTCCAGCTTTGAGCGCTACCAGTGGCCACGAGATAGAAATTAAATTTTCAGATGCCACGAGACGTTGCAGCTTTGGGTGGCAGCGGGTAGAACTACTGCCTCACAGCGCTGGAAACCCCGGTTCGATCCTAACTCAGCCAGCGTGCATGGACTTTGCATATTCTCCCTTTTAATAATATTATTAATAACTAGACCAAGTTCTCCCCAATGCGCGGTGTGTGTGTGTGGGGGGGGGGGGGGGGTTGCTGCGGCTTCACATGCACACTAACCACCCCCCACACACACGGGAGGGAGGGGGAAGGGGGTGAGGGGGGGGAGGGGGAGACGGGGTGGGCAATATATAATAATATGTCTTATTGTCATCGTACAAAAATAAGCACAGTGGCGCCATCCTGTACGGGTTTGGCTGCCCAGCCCGCAGCTGTCCGTTTTTTCATCTTTTTTTAATTTTTAGGTAGTTGAGTTTTTGTTTTCGGAGTTCTAGTCTTTTTTATGTGGGGGGGGGGGGGGGAACTGTTTTTCAGGGTCCCTACCTGGTCGGATAAGCGGCTTTTCTCCGGGCTGCACCTGCGACCCGTCCTCGCAGCCGACCAGCGGGCTGGAGCGCCGTTTCCTGGCGGGACCGGCCAGAACCTTGGCCTCAACGGCGGCGGCGCAGCGCTGGGGCGCCATCGCGGAGCGGAGCGGGCGATGCCGTGCCCGGGTCGCCGCGCTGGAACTCCGGTGAGCTGAGGCCGCCGATGAAACATCGCGGAGCCGCGGGTCTGTGGAGCGGCCGGCGTGGACTTTAACACCGGGAGCCCGGGATCGATCGCCAGTGGGGGAGCTCCATCCGGCGCGGCCTTGTCGGCTTCGGAAGCTGCGGACTCCGGTAAGGAAGCGGCCGTTCCAGGTGTCCCAAGCCGCTGAGAGGATTCTCCCGACGCCGGAGCACCAACACCCGGCGAGAACGGCCTGGGGCCTCCGTGAAGGCAACTGCGGAGGCCTCAATAGGCCCGACTATGGGTGGACATGGGATGGGGACTGGACTTTGTGCCTTCCCTCATAATGGAACCATTGTGGGCAGATGTTTTTTATGTTTAAATCTCTTTATTACTGTTAGGTTGTATTCTTTTTTTTAGTGCTACACTGGCAATCGCCAATTCTCTCCACCAATTGGTGTACGAGACTAATAAAGAACCTTTGAACCTTTGAACAAAGGAATTAAGATTGCAATCTCCATATCGATGCTTTAAAATAACTCAATAAGATAAAAGTATAAATAGGTCCAAATACACACACAGAGGTTAGAAATGACGGCAGCTGTCACTGCGTTGAGATAAGCCAGTTGTGCCACTTGGTTATGGGGGCAAGGACAGATTATGGGGGGGGGGGGGGGGGGGGGGGGGGACGGGGGGTAGCAGACTGATTCAGTGCAGTTGTAGCTCTGGGGGAAAAACTATTCCTCAGTGTGGAGGTGGGGGCATCAAAGGCCATGTAACATCTGCCAGAAAAAAACAAAATCATAAGCATACATAAATTATTCCGTAACATCTGTACAATTTGTGTGACAAGTCTAATTTGTATTTGAAGAACTGTTGTACCTTAGACAATATGCATTGCTTCTAATCAAAATATTTTTTTTTTTTTAATTTTCCCAAAGAACTTTTATTTTTACGAGGATGTTTCCCGAACCGGCTTCCGTCCTCGAGTGGTCCATCTTCTCACTGTAGGATCTTTGACAGGGACTACCTGAAATTGGAGAAGTCAATGTTCATACTGCTGGGGTGTAAACTACCCAAGTGGAATATGAGGCGCTGCTCCTCCAGTTTACGGTGGGCCTCACTCTGGCAATGGAGGAGGCCCAGGACAGAAAGGTCGGATTCGGAATGGGAGGGGGAGTTGAAGTGCTCAGCCACCGGGAGATCAGGTTGGTTATTGCGGACCAAGCGGAGGTTTACTAACTTACAGCCTCCTGGCATGTAGGGCAGCATCGAAGGTCCTCCACTCCTGTCTGTTCTGGCTGAGCTTCTAGACACATAGAAACATAGAAAATAGGTGCAGGAGGAGGCCATTCGGCCCTTCGAGCCAACACCACCATTCATTGTGATCATGGCTGATCGTCCCCAATCAATAACCCGTGCCTGCCTTCTCCCCATATCCCCTAACTCCACCAGCCCCTCGAGCTCTATCCAACTCTCTCTTAAATCCATCCAGTGACTTGGCCTTCACTGCCCTCTGTGGCAGGGAATTCCACAAATTCACAACTCTCTGGGTGAAAACGTTTTTTCTCACCTTCTCCCCATAACCCTTGACACCCGTTCTAATGATCAATTTGTCTTCAGACTTTTCTCATCTCAAGTCTTAAATGACCTTCCCTTTATTCTAAGACTGTGGCCCCTGGTTCTGGACTCGCCCAACATTGGGAACATTTTTCCTGCATCTAGTCCTTTTATAATTTTATATGTTTCTATAAGATCCCCCCTCATCCTTCTAAACTCCAGTGAATACAAGCCTAGTCTTTTCAATCTTTCCTCGTATGACAGTCCCGCCATCCCAGGGATCAATCTCGTGAACCTACGCTGCACTGCCTCAGTCACAAGGATGTCCTTCCTCAAATTAGGAGACCAAAACTGTACGCAATACTCCAGATGTGGTCTCAACTGAGGCCTAGTTTAATTGATTATTGTCCCGTGCACCGAGGTTCTGTGAAAAACTATTTTGTTGCGCACTATCCAGTCAGGGGAAAGACGGTACATGTTTAGTTTGTCCAGTCCTTTTATAATAGTATACGTTTCTATAAGATCCCCGCTCATCCTTCTAGACTCCAGACACTACCACAGGTCAGGTCCATTGTTTTTATTTCCTCCTCTACAGTTCAACGCCAGGTGGTTTTGGGGTCTCCCTCTTTTCCCTTTCCCTTCCGGTGTCCAGTGAATTTGAGTGCAGGATGGAAATTGGGGGTGAAGTTGGTGAGGTCCACGAGTTCTGCACGGGTGCAGGAGGCAGCACCGATGCAGTCATCGATGTAACGGAGATAGAGTTCGAGGATAGGGCCAGGGAACGCCTGGAACAGGGTTGCTCGACGTACCCGACAAAGAGGCAGGCGTAGCTGGGGCCCATGCGGGTGGCCATTGCTACGCCTTGGACTTGGTGGAAGTGGGAGGAATCCAAGGAGGAGTTGTTGAGAATGAGGACCAGCTCCACGAGAGTGTTAGTAGAGGGAGGGTTACACAAAAAGCTGGAGAAACTCAGCGGGTGCAGCAGCATCTAAGGAGCGAAGGAGATGGGCGACGTTTCGGGTCGAGACCCTTCTTCAGACTGGTCAGGGATCAGGGAAACGAGAGATATAGACGGTGATGTGGAGAGATAAAGAACAATGAATGAAAGATATGCAAAAAAGTATCGATGATGAAGGAAACAGGCCATTGTAAGCTGTTTGTGGTGTGAAAATGAGACTTGGGTGGGGGAGAGATAGAGAGAGAAGGAATGCCAGGGCCCGAGGGCTGAGGGAGAGGTGGGAAGGGGAGGAGGCAGCCAGGGTTAACAGAATTGAGACAATTCAATGTTTAAGCCCAGAGGATGCAGACACCCCAAGCGGAATATGAGGTGCTGTTCCTCCAACTTGCGGTGTTGCTCACTCTGGCCGTGGAGGAGGCCCAGGACCGAGAGGTCGGATACGGAATGGGAGGGGGAGTTGAAGTGCTGAGCCACCGGGAGGTCATGTTGGTTATTGCGGACCGAGCGGAGGTGTTCGGCGAAACGATCGCCCAGCCTCCGCTTGGTCTCACCGATATAGATCAGCTGGCATCTGGAGCAACGGATGCAGTAGATGAGGTTGGAGGAGGTGCAGGTGAACCTCTGTCGGACCTGGAAGGACTTTAGTAGAGGGAATTTGGATGGTTCTGCGGTCGGGGAGGGAACGGAGGGCTTTACGGCCTTCCTGGTGGGAGGGTGGAGGTGTAGACTGGATCAGGTGGTGTTGGTTACAGCAAGAGGTTGTACAGATGAGGGTCGATTTCTTTGGACCACGGGAATTTAGTTCAGTTTAGTCTCCGGTGCTATAAGGCAGCACCTCCACCACCGCTACCCTGAATGTTTCTGCTCCAGTATCTGCCGCCTCTAATGTACTGACGGGATCTTGCTGGGATTATTTCCTCGTCTTCACAAGGATTTGATTCATTCAAGTATTTGCATTTCACAGCAGATGCAAAGGTTTCAATCGTCAACATTACACCAGGCAGTCATTAGAATACAATGATGGCGTCTTTGTCTACAATACACGCCCGCGGTGACCAGCGTTGATGGAAGGCCTCCAGAGTCCCGTGGACACCGCGTGTTGCCTCTCCAGGGACACGCCAACACGGATGTAATCCCGGAAGAGGGGCAGGCAGCCGGATGTAGCGTGACTATTGACTACCCGCTGCCTGGACCATCTTGGAGGTGTGTGCGTGTGTGTGTCCCCCTCACTCTCTGCCTTGTCCCCAAACACCAGGTTGTTGGGACTAAAATGCAGCCAGAACGTGAGGAGCGGCCCCTTCAGATACTGGTACAGGGGCAGCAACCTCGCGCACTCCGTAGACGCGCGTGGAACACGGTCTCTTCCCCGCCGCAGAAGCGGCAGGCGGCCGGCGAGCCCGTGAACCGACTCAAGTACCCGTTGCGCCCCTCAGCTCTGCGCAACACACTGCCCCCCCCAGGTCCCCGATGTAAATGGGGAGAGACCTCCACTGGGGACCCCCCTCCCGCCGGGGTATCGTGAGGCCGTTGTGTGTCAGAGCGCGGCAGTGGCTGCTTTTACTGGGTGCGGGCGCAGAGCGTGGAGCTGAGTTCTGTATCAAGTGTCAGATCTCAAGGTCGGACTCACGGGGAATCTCGGACGACAAACCGGAACCGGTTTCCCCAGCTCACGCCCCTCACAGCGATGAGAGAAACATCCGCCACCACTAGACTGACTGTAGAACACAAAGAGGGGAGGGGAGAGGGATAGGGGGGCAATAACATCGGCAGAAGGCCCGCTGCTCAAACACTAGGCCAGACCGGTTGAGTTTAGAGATACAGCGTGGAAACAGGCCCTTCGGCCCAGAATCCCCACCTGTGCTAGCCCCACCTGCCCACGTCGGGTCCCTGCACTGCCCCTCGCCCTCTCAATGTTGAAGTTAAGCACGTTATCTTTGGCTCAGGATCCCAGCGTCTCAAAATCCCTCGTGGCTCCAGACTGGATCAAGTCACGAGAGGGATGTTTAGGACAGGCGTCGGAGCAGACGGGAGCGGGCAGGGAATTGAGGGAAGACACGAAACGCCGGGACAGGCAGCATCTCCCGGAGAGAAAGAACGGGTGACGTTTTGGGTCGAGACCCTTCTTCAGACTGGGACGAAGATGGAATGTAGTCACAGTTAGACTAGTGGGGGAAGTGGGGAGCGGGAGGGGATGGAGAGAGAGAGAAAGCCAGGGCTATCTGAAGTTAGAGAAGTCAATGTTCGTACCGCTGGGGTGTAAGCTGCCCAAGCGGAATACGAGGTGCTGCTCCTCCAATTTGCGTTGGGCCTCACTCTGACAGTGGAGGAGGCCCAGGACAGAGAGGTCAGATTGGGAATGGGAGGGGGAGTTGAAGTGCTGAGCCACCGGGAGATCAGGTTGGTTTAGGCGGTCTGAGCGGAGGCGTTCAGCGAAACGATCGCCAAGCCTACGCTTGGTCTCGCTGACGTAGAGAAGTTGACACCTGGAAGAGTAGATGAGGTTGGAGGATGAATTAACCATATAAACCATATAACAATTACAGCACGGAAACAGGCCTTCTTGGCCCTTCCAGTCCGTGCCGACCATTTATTTTCCCCTAGTCCCATCTACCTGCACTCAGACCATACCCCTCCATTCCCTTCCCGTCCATACACCTATCCACTTTACTTTTAAATGTTAAAATCGATCCTGCCTCCACCACTTCTGCTGGAAGATCATTCCACACAGCCACCACTCTCTGGGTAAAGAAGTTCCCCCTCATGTTACCCCTAAACTCCTGTCCCTTAATTCTCATGTCATGCCCTCTTGTTTGAATCTTCCCTACCCTCAATGGGAAAAGCTTATCCACGTCAACTCTGTCTATCCCTTTCATCATTGTAAAGACCTCAATCAAGTCCCCCCTTAACCTTCTGCGCTCCAAAGAATAAAGACCTAACTTGTTCAACCTTTCTGTGTAACTTAGTTGCTGGAACCCAGGCAACATTCTAGTAAATCTCCTCTGTACTCTCTCTATTTTGTTTTTTGTATTTTTTTAAATTCTGGGGTGGAGAATACATGCAGGCAGATATGCAGCTTAAATGTTTAATATGGTAGAACAAACATCGTGGAACAAGGTCGATGTACTTAATCAGTGAAGGTTTAGTTTCGTTTAGAAATACAGTGATGAAATAGGCTCTTTGTCCCACCCAGTCATAAGGTCATGAGTCAATTAATCCATTCGGCCCATCAAGTCTACTCCACCATTCAATCATAGAAACATAGAAATTAGGTGCAGGAGTAGGCCATTCGGCCCTTCGAGCCTGCACCGCCATTCAATATGATCATGGCTGATCATCCAACTCAGTATCCCGTACCTGCCTTCTCTCCATACCCTCTGATCCCCTTAGCCACAAGGGCCACATCTAACTCCCTCTTAAATATAGCCAATGAACTGGCCTCAACTACCCTCTGTGGCAGAGAGTTCCAGAGACCCACCACTCTCTGTGTGAAAAAAGTCCTTCTCATCTCGGTCCTAAAGGATTTCCCCCTTATCCTTAAGCTGTGACCCCTTGTCCTGGACCTCCCCAACATCGGGAACAATCTTCCTGCATCGAGCCTGTCCAACCCCTTAAGAATTTTGTAAGTTTCTATAAGATCCCCTCTCAATCTCCTGAATTCTAGAGAGTATAAACCGAGTCTATGCAGTCTTTGTTCATAAGACAGTCCTGACATCCCAGGAATCAGTCTGGTGAACCTTCTCTGCACTCCCTCTATGGCAATAATGTCCTTCCTCAGATTTGGAGACCAGAACTGTACGCAATACTCCAGGTGTGGTCTCACCAAGACCCTGTACAACTGCAGTAGAACCTCCCTGCTCCTATACTCAAATCCTTTTGCTATGAAATCGTGCAATCGTGGCTGATCTATCTCTCCCTCCTAACCCCATTCTCCTGCCTTCTCCCCATAACCCCTGACACCCCGTACTAATGAGGAATCTATCTATCTCTGCCTCAGGTCCGCGGTGACCAGCGATCCCTGCACACTAACACTACCCTACACGAGCCAGGGACAAGGTGCAAGTTTAATTAAGCTAATGATCCTCCAAACCGGCACGTCTCTGGGGATTGGAAGGAAACCGGGGCACCCGGAGGAAACCTGCGCAGGTCACGGGGAGAACGTGCAAACTCCGTACAGACAGCGCCCGTGGTCAGGATGGAACCTACGACTCTGGTGCTGTGAGGCAGCAACTCTACCTGTAGTCTCTCCAGGGTGAAAAAAATGCAACTCCAAAAAATATATATTTTTTTAAATTAAAAAAAAATGCAACACTTCAGTGAAGATGAACAGCTTATCGTTGTGGCGTTGCCGCCGTCTGCCTTGTTGGGGCTTGTTCCATGAAAGAAGTGTTCGGGGAAGCGAGGGAGGGCTGACGAAAGAGCACACAGCGAAACAAAACGAGCTAGACGTCTAAAGGTGGAGAGTCTGGCATCGAGACCTCCCCAGGCCATCACATGCCCAGACACAGGCCTTGTGCTTGCCGACTCTTGCTCTCATCGCTAGAAGCCAGTGAGAACAAGAGCCAGGAAGTCATGATGCAGCTCCAAAACGTAGAAACATAGAAACATAGAAAATAGAAACATGGAAAATTAGGTGCAGGAGTAGGCCATTCGGCCCTTCGAGCCTGCACCGCCATTCAATGTGATCATGGCTGATCATCCAACTCAGTATCCTGTACCTGCCTTCTCTCCATACCCCCTGATCCCTTTAGCCACAAGTGCCACATCTAACGCCCTCTTAAATATAGCCAATGAACTGGCCTCAACTACCTTCTGTGGCAGAGAATTCCAGAGACTCACCACTCTCTGTGTAAAGAATGTTTTCCTCATCTCGGTCCTAAAGGAATTCCCCCTTATCCTTAGACTGTGACCCCTTGTTCTGCAATGAATGGCGGTGCTGGCGCGAAGGGCTGAATGGCCTCCTCCTGCACCTATTTTCTATGTTTCTATGAAAGGAAAATGAGAGATATGGAACGATACAGCTGTCTAGGGCTGGTCGGGCCACATTTGGAGTATTGTGTGTAGTTCTGGTTGCTCCACAGCAGGAAACCCGTGGAGGTTCTGGAGAGGATGCAGGAGGAACTGCAGGCGCTGGTCGACACCGAAGATAGACACAAAGTGCTGGAGTAACTCAGCGGGACAGGCGGCATCTGTGGAGAGAAGGGATGGGCGATGTTTCTGGTCGAGACCCTTCTTCAGAATTCACAAGGTGGACACTGAATGCCAGCCGGGCAAGTGAAGCCAGCATTTATACCCACTCTAGGGGAAGAGTCCAACTCATTGAGTCACAGAGTCACACAGCACGGAAACAGGCCCTTCAGCCCACATGGATTCTGTCAAGTGGCGAATTGTCCCTAGTGTGGTAATAACATTATAATAAGCAAGTAAGTAATTTTTATTTATAAAGCACTTTTAAATCAAACCACGTTGGAGCCAAAATGCTTCACAGAGAAGGAGTTCGATTCCCGTTCATCCACATCTTATATAATATCTTTTATTGTCATTGTATGTCGGAGCAACGAGATTTGGTTTGCAACTTCCATCCGATGTCATAACTTTAACAACTATAATTTAGATACCCAGAGAAACTTGATTTATAAAAAATAACAGTAAAACAGTGTAAAGTGCAAATAGGTCCGTGCGGGGTCGATGTGCGATGTGTGCGTTGGGCGCTGTCAGTGTGTGAGGGCTGTCAGTACGGACTACACGGGCCGAAGGGCCTGTTTCCGCGCTGTATCTCTAAATAAAATGGTGCCTCACGGCGCCAGGGACCCGGGTTCGATCCCGACTACGGGCGCTGTCTGTACGTTCTCCCGTGGGTTTTCTCCGAGATCTTCAGTTTCCTCCAGCGCTCCAAAGACGTGCGGGTTTGTCGGTTAATTTGCTTTGGTGTAAATTTGTAAAATTGTCCCCAGTGTGTGTGTGGGATAGTGTTAGTGTGCGGGGATCGCTGGTCGGCACGGACTCGGTGGGCCGAAGGGCCTGTTTCCGCGCTGTATCTCGAAATAAAATGAACTGCGTACACGAGCTGAAGGAACGGGAAGAGGCAAGCTGACTGGGGATTGTGTGGAATGGGATGAAACTTCCCCACGGATGGACAAGGAGAACACAGCCACCGGATACAAAGTGCACGGCCATTTTAAAAAGAGAAAATTAATTTATTCAACAACATTTTGACAACAACAACAATTTTAAATAGTCGAGACAATCTTCAGTAGACATCTTAGTGTCGTGGAGTCATACAGCAAGGAAGCAGGCCATTCGGCCCATCGATTCCATGCCAGTCATCAGTCCTATACTAACCCTATCTTATTCTCCAGCTCGTCCCATGTTTCCACCCAGGGCCGATTAACTGAGTGACCGGCACGCCTCTGAAATGTAGGTCCCGAGGGTGGCAGGGAGAGCAGACAGACTCCACAAAGGCAGCAGCCGAGCTCAGGATTGAACCGAGGTCTCTGGAGCAGATGGGCAGAGGGTCCACTCGCTCCGTCACCCGCTTCTGACCCTGACAGGGGGGGGGGGGATGGGGGGGGGGGAGGGGGGGGAGAGGGGGGGGGGAGAGGGGGGGGGGGGAGAGGGGGGGGGGGGGGGGAGAGGGGGGGGGGGGGGGGAGAGGGGAGAGGGGGGGGGGAGAGGGGGGAGAGGAAGAAACAGGCTCTAGATGACCAACTCATATCAGAACTGGAAGTCATTACAGATCTGTGTCCATAGCCAGACCTCCCCTTATCTGAAGCTTGTTCCGGGTCCCCAGTTAAAGGCACAAAGTGCTGGAATGACTCAGTTGCTCAGGCAGCTTCTCTGGGGAACTTTGATACGGGCGAGGGGGTTTTATTTTTTAATCTGAGGGCAGATGGTTGGATGAAGTCCAGAGATGATAAGGCAGAAGCTCATAGAGTGACACAGTGTGGAAACAGGCCCTTCGGCCCAACTCGCCCACACCGGCCAACATGTCCCAGCTACACTAGTCCCACCGGCCTGCGTTTGGTCCAAATCCCTCCAAACCTGTGCTATCCATGTGCCCGTTTCCTAAACATTGGGATAGTCCCAGCCTCAACTACCTCCTCCAGCAGCTCGTTCCATACACCCACCACCCTCTGTGAGAAAATGTTGCCCCTCAGGTTCCTATTAAATCTTCCCCCCCCCCCCTTAACGGGGATGTCCTGTGGTTCTTGATACCCCTACTCTGGGCAAGAGACGTTGTGCAACTGTCCGATCGAATCCTCCACTGATATTGGGACACTGGTGTGAGGTAAGGATGGATGAGGAGCCTATTATGAAGCCGGAGGAATGATCGTAGGTGGCAGGGCGAGGGGAGAAATGGATGCGAGTCCAGGTGTGGAGAGGGGTCGGAACAGTCACCCATTCCTTCGCTCCAGGGACGCTGCCCGAACCGCTCAGTTACTCCACCACTTTGTATCTTTTTTTTTTTAAACCAGCATCTGCAGTTCCTCGTGCCCGCCGCACGGCAGGGCGAGGTGAGCCGGCGGCACAGGTTTTTTGCTTTAAGTTTAGTTTAGAGATACAGCGCGGACACAGGCCCTTCGGCCCAGCGATCCCCGCACACTAATACTACCCCACACACACATGGGACAATTTACAATTATACCAAGCCCATGTGGGGTGGGGAGAACGTGCAAACTCCGCACAGACAGCGCCCGTGGTCAGGATTGAACCCAGGTCTGTGGCGCTGTGAGGCAGCCAGGCACACGCACACACATGTACACACACGCACACACACACTCTCACTCTCTCTCACACACACACACACACACTCACACTCTCTCACACACACACACACACACACACACACACTCTCTCACACACACACACACTCTCTCACACACACACACGCGAGGCTTCGAAGGCTTCAGCCGTGGGCCCTGTGAATGGTAATTACAGCTCAATCCAGCGCTAAATGCAGCTCGTCTCTGCCTGTGTCTCCGGGTCAACCTCCAGCCCTGCCTGGACTGACGGGACAGCAGTCCGGAGCCGTGGAGTTAGCTAGCGCTGCTTCTCCGCACTGGCCGTAAGCCGGGGCCATATTTGCCGCAAGTCAGGCAGGGCTGTAGGTTAACCGGGCGGGAGAGGCAGAGTTGAGCTGGGTTTAGCGCTGCTTCTCTGCGCTGGCTGTGGGCATGGGGGCACCGCGCCCGTCTGGCTCCCGACGTCTCTGGCCACCCTCGGGCGTGGGGGGGGGGGGAGGGGCACTCGGGTGGGAACAGGGATGGTCCAGTGACGGTTTGGCAGTGATTGATCCTGGATGCACATGAGGCTCGGGTCTGTGTCCGGGGCAGTGTTTTTCGCTTGTGACCCTATGACCTGGGCACATCTCCCTCCTCCAATCACCGCGCTCTATCCCGAGTCCCGTCCCCCCCCCCCGCTTCCGCCTCTGACCGACACCTCCCTCCTCCAATCATCGCGCTGAATCACCATGGTCCCGCCCTCAATGTCTCGCGGAAAGCGGAGATTTCACCGGCTTTTAAAATCCGGATTAAAAAACATGAGGGGGGGGTCGTCCCCCAACTCTCAAAACGGGGGGGGGAGGGGCGTGTCCCCCCTGTCCCCCCCAGGATTTCCACCCTGCCAGCAAGCCACCAGTTGCCAGTCGGGGGGGAGGCGTGTCCCCCCTGTCCCCCCCAGGATTTCCGCCCCTGCCGACGAGTCACCAGTTGCCAGTCAGGGGGCTGGGGGTCGTGTCCCCCCCGTCCCCCCCAGGATTTCCACCCTGCAAGCGAGCCACCATTTGCCAGTCGGGGGGGGGGGGGATGTTGGGGGGGCCGGCTAGCAGCGGAGGTCCGGATGTCGGAGTGCCTTCCAGAGGCGGGTGGTCTCTCCTGGACCGCGCCGGTGGACCAGCAGGACCTCGGCGTGGGCGCAAGTGTTGTCCCGGTCCCGTGCCCGGATGTCAAAGGTGTGGAATCCCTGGTGGTTGACCGGGCTGACACCCAGCGCGCTGAAACACATCCCGGTGAAGACATCATCGATGGGGAAGAAGGGGATGGAGTGGGAGATGGCGTAGAGGGACGGGACAAGATGGCCTGAGTAGAGGAAGCCCCCTCCCCCCGTGTAGGCGGGGTACGCCCCGTCATAGAACGACAGGGGGACGTTGTACTTGCTCCTGGCGTCCCGCAGCGGACTGGCTTCCTTGATCATCTGCCCGACGTACAAGTCTTTGCTGCTGTTGAGAGAGCGGAGGTAGTCCAGAACCACCGGGGTGTTGAGGAAGACATCATCGTCACCCTTGAAGATGTAGCCGGCCTGGGGGCAGCGGGCGGTGGCCCACCCCAGGAAGAGGTGGTCCTTCAGGGTGAGGTTGTACAGGGAGTCCCTGAAGTCCCACTGCAGGATGTCCCCGTGCATCTGGTCCTCAAAGTTGACCAGGGGCTGGAGGTCCGGGCCCTGCCCCAGGTCGTTGGCCGAGCCCAGAAGGAAGACCATCCGAATCTGGGCACCCCCGCCGCCGCCACCCGCTGCCGGCAATGCCATCTCCTTGCCCCACGTCTCCCGGATGGCCTGCCGGCGCTCAAAGTTGCCCGCCATCGACTTGATGGCCAGCAGGAGGAAAACGCCGCTTCTGGCACCGCACTTGTCGGGGTGGTCGATCAGCTGCCGTTGGTCCTTGCAGTCCATGTAGCGCACAAAGTCGCAGTGGGGCGGCGAGTAGGAGCCCGCGTCGGCGATCTCCGCCTCCAGGCCCACCGGCGTGCAGCCCCGCGGCGGGGCGAAGTCCACCACGCCGCCCAGACGCAGCTTAGCCATCCTCTCCAGCGCCTGGTGCAGCCGCCGGTTCCAGAAGCTCGTCCTCACCGGGACGAAGCTGGCGAAGGCCGAGGAGACGTTGAGCAGGGCGACGGCGTTCCCGGACTTCCCGCCGCCACCCGGGGCCCGTCGCAGCGGGTTGAGGCCGCTGGATGTGCCCGGCCTCGGAGTGGGAAACTGGAGCCTGTTCCCGGGATACCAGTTCAGGAAAATGTTCACAAATGCAAACCCTAACAAAGCCAACACTCCCAGCTGTATCCGAGAAAATCCCATCTCCTCCGATCCCTGAAACAAGAAATGGGAAAGCCTTTAAAACATTGTTCCGTCCATAAATGATAGCAGCAGAAGACGTTCAAGATTCAAGTCCCAGATCGGACAATGAAATTCTTGCTTTGATTCAGTACAACAGAATATAGTCGGCATGAATACAGAACAGATCAGTGTGTCCATATACCATTATACACCAGACTGATTCCTGGGATGTCAGGACTGTCTTATGAACAAAGACTGCATAGACTCAGTTTATACTCGCTAGAATTTAGGAGATTGAGAGGCGATCTTATAGAAACTTACAAAATTCTTAAGGGGTTGGACAGGCTAGATGCAGGAAGATTGTTCCCGATGTTGGGGAGGTCCAGGACAAGGGGTCACAGCTTAAGGATAAGGGGGAAATCCTTTAGGACCGAGATGAGAAGGACTTTTTTCACACAGAGAGTGGTAGGTCTCTGGAACTCTCTGCCACAGAGGGTAGTTGAGGCCAGTTCATTGGCTATATTTAAGAGGGAGTTAGATGTGGCCCTTGTGGCTAAGGGGATCAGGGGGTATGGAAAGAAGGCAGGTACGGGATACTGAGTTGGATGATCAGCCATGATCACATTGAATGGCGGAGCAGGCTCGAAGGGCTGAATGGCCTACTCCTGCACCTATTTTCTATGTTTCTATATAAATATATACACACATGAATAAATAAACTGATAAAATGCAAATAAACAGATAATGATCTATTAATGTTCAGAGTTTTGTTTGAGTTGAGTTTAATAGCCTGATGGCTGTGGGGAAGTAGCTATTCCTGAACCTGGACGTTGCAGATTTCAGGCTCCTGTACCTTCTACCTGATGGTAGCGGGGAGATGAGTGTGTGGCCAGGGTGGTGTGGGTCCTTGATGATGCTGCCAACCTTTTTGAGGCAGCGACTGTGATAGATCCCGTCGATGGTGGGGAGGTCAGAGCCGATGATGGACTGGGCAGTGTTTACTACTTTTTGTAGTCTTTTCCACTCCAGGACGCTCAAGTTGCCGAACCAAGCCACGATGCAACCGGTCAGCAAGCTCTCTACTGTGCACCTGTAGACGTTAGAGAGAGTCCTCCTTGACAGACCAACTCTCCGTAATCTTCTCAGGAAGTAGAGACGCTGATGAGCTTTCTTAATGGTTGCATCAGTGTTAGAAACATAGAAAATAGGTGCAGGAGTAGGCCATTCGACCCTTCGAGCCTGCACCGCCATTCAATACGATCATGGCTGATCATCCAACTCAGTATCCCGTACCTGCCTTTTCTCCATACCCTCTGATCCCCTTAGCCACAAGGGCCACATCTAACTCCCTCTTAAATATAGCCAATGAACTGGCCTCAACTACCCTCTGTGGCAGAGAGTTCCAGAGACCCATCGCTCTGTGTGAAAAAAGTCCTTCTCATCTCGGTCCTAAAGGATTTCCCCCTCATCCTTAAGCTGTGACCCCTTGTCCTGGACCTCCCCAACATCAGGAACAATCTTCCTGCATCTAGCCTGTCCAACCCCTTAAGAATTTTGTAAGTTTCTATAAGATCCCCTCTCAATCTCCTAAATTCTAGAGAGTATAAACCGAGTCTATGCAGTCTTTGTTCATAAGACAGTCCTGACATCCCAGGAATCAGTCTGGTGAACCTTCTCTGCACTCCTTCTCTGTTCTCGGAGCAGGAAAGATCTTCACAGATGTGCACGCCCAGGAATTTGAAGCTCTTGACCCTTTCAACCATCGACCCGTTGATATAAACGGGACTGTGGGTCCCCATCCTACTCCTTCCGAAGTCCACAATCAGTTCCTTGGTTTTGCTGGTGTTGAGGGCCAGGTTCTTGTGCTGGCACCACTTGGTCAATCGGTCGATCTTACTTCTAAAGAATTAGACCATTCAGCCCATCAAGTCTACTCCACCATTCAATCGTGGCTGATCTATCTCTCCCTCCTAACCCCATTCTCCTGCCTTCTCCCCATAACCCCTGACACCCGCACTAATCAAGAATCTATCTATCCCTGCCTTAAATATATCCATTGACTTGGCCTCCACAGCCGTCTGTGGCAAAGAATTCCACAGATTCACCACCCTCTGACTAAAGAAATTCCTCCTCATCTCCTTTCTAGTAGTACGCCCTTTTATTCCAAGGCTGTGGCCTCTGGTTAGAGAATCTCTGGTGGAAATATCCTCCCCACATCCACTCTATCCACTGTGTTAAAGAAGGGACTGCAGATGCTGGAGAATCGAGGGTTACACAGAAAGCTGGAGGAACTCAGCGGGTGCAGCAGCATCTAAGGAGCGAAGGAGATAGGCGACGTTTCGGGTCGAGACCCTTCTTCAGACTGGTCAGGGATCAGGGAAACGAGAGATATAGACGGTGATGTGGAGAGATAAAGAACAATGAATGAAAGATATGCAAAAAAGTATCGATGATAAAGGAAACAGGCCGTTGTAAGCTGTTTGTAGTGTGAAAATGAGACTTGGGTGGGGGAGAGATAGAGAGAGAAGGAATGCCAGGGCCCGAGGGCTGAGGGAGAGGTGGGAATTTTCTGAATTTTCTCAATTCTGTTAACCCTGGCTGCCTCCTCCCCTTCCCACCTCTCCCTCAGCCCTCGGGCCCTGGCATTCCCTCTCTCTCTATCTCTCCCCCCCCCCGTCGCAGTAGCTTCTCATTTCCACACTACAAACAGCTTACAATGGCCTGTTTCCTTTATCATCGATACTTTTTTGCATATCTTTCATTCATTGTTCTTTATCTCTCCACATCACCGTCTATATCACTCGTTTCCCTGATCCCTGACCAGTCTGAAGAAGGGTCTCGACCCGAAACGTCGCCTATCTCCTTCGCTCCTTAGATGCTGCTGCACCCGCTGAGTTTCTCCAGCCTTTTGTGTAACCCTCTATCCACTATTCGGTAAGAGTCAATGAGGATCGTGGAATTCCCTGCCCTTGTCATTCCAACCTTTACGACAAAGGCAGACACAAAACGCTGGAGTAACTCAGCGGGTCGGGCAGCATCTCTGAAGAGAAGGAATGGGTGACGTTTTGGGCCAGGACCCTTCTTCAAACTGAGAGTCAGGGGCGAGAGAAACGAAAGATAGTGGGGGTACGTGAAGCAAATGAAGGCAGGAGAAGCAAGATTCAACCATGCATGTTTTCAAGAGAGAGTTAGATTTAGCTCTTAGGGCTGAGGGAATCAAGGGATATGGGGAGAAGGCAGGAACGGGGTACAGATTGGGGATGATCAGCCATGATCACATTGAATGGTGGTGCTGGCTCGAAGGGCTGAATGGCCTACTCCTGCACCTATTGTCTATGTTTCTATGTTCGTCTTCCTTAAACTTTGTCCTCCTGGCCTTGCTTAGTTTAGAGATACAGCGCGGAAACAGGCCCTTCAGCCCACTGGGCCCGTGCCAGCCAGCGATCCCCGCACCACCAACACCCCTATACAACGGTGACAATTTTACCCCAAGCCAATTAACCTACAAACCCGCACGTCTTTGGAGTGTGGGAGGAAACCGGAGCACCCGGGGAAAACCCATGCAGGTCACGGGGAGAACGTGCAAACTCCGTACAGACAGCACCCATAGTCGGGATCGAACCTGGGTCTCTGGCGCTGTGAGGCAGCAACTGGGTGGTGAATCTGTGGGATCCCCATTGCTACAGACGGTTGTGGAGGCCAAGACAAGGGGAACTTTTAAAGTGGAGATGAAAAGGTTCTTAATTCATAGAAACATGGACAATGGTGCAGGAGGAGGCCATTCGGCCCTTTGAGCCAGCACCGCCATTCATTGTGATCACGGCTGATCGTCCCCTATCAATAACCCGTGCCTGCCTTCTCCCCATATCCCTTGACTCCACTAGCCCCTAGAGCTCTATCTAACTCTCTCTTAAATCCATCCAGTGACTTGGCCTCCACTGCCCTCTGTGGCAGGGAATTCCATAAATTCACAACTCTCTGGGTGAAAAAGTTTTTTCTCACCTCAGTCTTAAATGGCCTCCCCTTTATTCTAAGACTGTGGCCCCTGGTTCTGGACTCGCCCAACATTGGGAAAGTCCAGAACCAGGGGCCACAGTCTTCGAATTCGTAAGGGGTGACAAGGGTTTACGGGGAGAAGGCAGGGGAACGGGTTTGAACCTGGGTCACTTGCGCTGTCTCTACTGCTGCGCCTTGCATCACTGCCCTCGAGCCTTTGATATCTGCGCCCTGCAGCAAGGTTCTGGCCAAAGACCCTACAGCGAGCGAGATAGACCACTCGAGGAACAAGACGTAGTACGGTCATGGGCAGATTCATGGATAATTTTCGGCCCCATTTCCGTAACCGGCTTCCGTCTCCGCACCAAAGATCCCGTAGCGGAGCAAAGATACTAGTACGGAGACGGAAGCCGGTTACGGAAACATCCTCGTGGAAATACAAGTGTTAAATAGCCTGATGGCTGTGGGGAAGTAGCTATTCCTGAACCTGGACGTTGCAGTCTTCAGGCTCCTGTACCTTCTACCTGAAGGCAGCGGGAGATGAGTGAGTGGCCAGGATGGTGTGGGTCCTTGATGATGCTGCCAGCCTTTTTGAGGCAGTGACTGCGATCGATCCCCTCGATGGTGGGGAGGTCAGAGCCGATGATGGCCTGGGCTGTGTTGGGTGCTCAGAGGTCCCACATTCAATGTTCTACATCAGTAAAGGCAGGACAAGTCCGAAGAAGGGTCTCGACCCGAAACGTCTCCTATCTCCTTCGCTCCTTAGATGCTGCTGCACCCGCTGAGTTTCTCCAGCTTCTTGTGTAACCCTCGATTCTCCAGCATCTGCAGATCCTTCTCTAACACAACATCCCTTAAGAAGTGCCTTGTATGTCTCATGAGGAGGAATTACAAATACAAGAACACATTATGGTGGAATGCGAAGACAAATTCATTGAAGGATTGAGAATTACTCAACACCACATCATCCAGCTTGTTCTAAGAAACGTCAGAAACCGCAGTGAGAAGATTCCTACATTACTTCCTCCATTTGGTAACACCATGAAGTAAATAATCCATTGGACCTCTGAGGTACAGAGAATTCTGCTCTCTTTTCTGGAGTCGAGTCCTTAAGGGCCTGTCACACTTGGGTATTTTTTGCGGGTGAATTTACACGACATCGTTTACGGGTCACGACGCAAGACGTGCGGGGTGAGACGCGGGGAGTTTTTGGGGCATTCAGAATCCTCGCTAGCTATCTGCGTGACGTGCAAATGGGACTGGCCCTTAACTTCCAAAAACACACCAGCGAGGACAAGCTGGGATGAAACTGTCCCTGAATCTGGAGGTGTGGGTTTTCACACCTCTGTACCTCTTGACCAAAGACCCTACAGCGAGCAAGATAGTCCACTCGAGGGACAAGACGTAGTACGGTCATGGGCAGATTCATGGATAATTTTCGGCCCCATTTCCGTAACCGGCTTCCGTCTCCGCACCGAAGATCCCGTAGCGGAGCAAAGATACTAGTGCGGAGACGGAAGCCGGTTACGGAAACATCCTCGTAAAAATAAAAGTTCTTTGGTAAAAATCTTCTCCTCATTTTCAGAATTATAATTTATTAACACAAACTGTTCCCCCGCAACGTTGATTACACTGCGGGTCGGGTCGGGTCGGGTCAGGTTACTGGAATGGATGAAAAAAAGCCCCACGTTAGCCTCCGTTGCGTACTACACGTCAGCCCGTTGCATTTAGCAGGAGTGGTCTATCTTGCTCCGCTATAGTCAAGTCACATTTATTTATACAGCACATTTAACAAACAACTCTTGTTGACCAAAGTGCTTTACGTTTGTTATAAGAATAGTTACACAAGCAGGGTACATACATGTATACAAATAGCCCTCACTCACAGGACGTCAGGAAAGGCTTGGGAGAACAGATATGTTTTTAGACTAGTGGATGGAGGGGGCGGTTCTAATGGGGAGGGGGATGCTGCTTTAGGATCTTTAGTTCTGGCTGCCTCTCCTGACTTTGCCTTTCGTAACGATATCGGGTCCCCACTCAACATCTAGTGTTCTGGAGAGTTGCACAACAAGGATGTGTGTGCGTGTGTGTGTGCGTGTCCATGTCTGCGTGAGTGTGCGTGTGCGTGTGTGTGCGTGCGTGTGTGAGCGTGTGTGAGCGTGCGCGTGTGAACGTGTGCGTGTGTGTGAGCGCGCGTGTGAGCGTGTGTGCGTGTGTGTGTGCGTGTGTGCGAGCGCATGTGTGTGCAAGCGTGTGTGCACGTGTCTGCGTGCGCGTGTCTGCGTGCGCGTGTCTGCGTGCGCGTGCCTGCGTGCGCGTGCCTGCGTGTGCGCGTGCCTGCGTGTGCGCGTGCCTGCGTGTGCGCGTGCCTGCGTGTGCGCGTGCCTGCGTGTGTGTGACTGGGGTTCCAGGCACATTGTGGAGTGACTCAGCGGGTCAGGCGGCATCTCTGGAGAAAGGGAATAGGTGACGTTTCACGTTGCAACACGTCTTCAGGGCTGGGAGTCGCTCTCTTGAGGCGAGGAAAACCGAGATGAGGAAAACATTCTTTACACAGAGAGTGGTGACTGTGGAATTCTCTGCCACAGAGGGTAGTTGAGGCCAGTTCATTGGCTATATTTAAGAGGGAGCTAGATGTGGCTAAAGGGATCAGAGGGTATGGAGAGAAGGCAGGTACAGGATACTGAGTTGGATGATCAGCCATGATCATATTGAATGGCGGTGCAGGCTCGAAGGGCCGAATGGCCTACTCCTGCACCTATGTTTCTATGTTTCTCTTCCCCACACCAGCCGTTACACTAGTTCCACTGTCACCCTGCTGAGTTTCACCGCACAATGTAACTCATTTACATCTCCCCACAGCCAACAATGGACCATTGTGGGCTCCAACCTCTTCCTTGATCGTCGATAGACAATAGACAATAGGTGCAGGAGTAGGCCATTCGGCCCTTCGAGCCAACACCGCCATTCAATGTGATCACGGCTGATCATCCCCAATCAGTACCCCGTTCCTGCCTTCTCCCCATATCCCCTGACTCCGCTATCTTTAAGAGCCCTATCTAGCTCTCTCTTGAAAGCATCCAGAGAACCGGCCTCCACCGCCCTCTGAGGCAGAGAATTCCACAGACTCACAACTCTCTGTGTGAAAAAGTGTTTCCTCGTCTCTGTTCTAAATGGCTTACACCTTATTCTTAAAACTGTGGCCCCTGGTTCTGGACTCCGCCAACATCGGGAACATGTTTCCTGCATCCACCCTGTCCAATCCATGAAGAATTTTGTATGTTTCTATAAGATCCCCTCTCATCCTTCTAAATTCCAGCGAACACAAGCCCAGCCGCTCCATTCTCTCAGCATATGACAGTCCCGCCATCCCGGGAATTAACCTTGTAAACCTACGCTGCGCTCCCTCAATAGCAAGAATGTCCTTCCTCAAATTAGGGGACCAAAACTGCACACAATACTCCAGGTGTGGTCTCACTAGGGCTCTGTACAACTGCAGAAGGGCTTCCTTGCTCCTAACGAAAAGAGAGCGAGAGTGGGGGGGGGGGGGGGGGGGGGGGGGGAGTAAGGGGGGAGAGAGTGGGGGAGAGTGAGGGAGAGAGTGAGGGAGAGAGTGAGAGTGAGGGAGAGAGTGAGGGAGAGAGTGAGGGAGAGAGTGAGGGAGAGAGTGAGAGAGAGAGTGAGAGAGTGAGAGAGAGAGTGAGAGAGAGAGTGAGAGAGAGAGAGAGAAAGAGAGAGAGAGAGAAAGAGAGAGAGAAGGAGAGAGAGAGAGGGGAGGAGGGAGAAAGAGAGTGGGGGGGGAGAGAGAGAGTGGGGGGGAGAGAGAGAGAGAGAGAGAGAGAGAGTGGGGGGGGAGAGAGAGAGAGAGAGATAGTGGGAAGAGAGAGAGATAGTGGGGAGAGAGAGAGAGGGGGGAGAGAGAGAGGGGGGGAGAGAGAGAGAGGGGGGAGAGAGAGAGAGGGGGGGAGAGAGAGAGGGGGGAGAGAGAGAGTGGGGGGGGAGAGAGAGAGAGAGATAGTGGGAAGAGAGAGAGATAGTGGGGAGAGAAAGAGAGGGGGGAGAGAGAGAGAGGGGGGAGAGAGAGAGAGGGGGGAGAGAGAGAGAGGGGAGAGAGAGAGGGGGGAGAGAGAGAGAGGGGGGAGAGAGAGAGGGGAGGGAGAGAGAGAGAGAAAGAGAGAGAGTGGGGGAGAAAGAGAGGGGGGGAGAGAGAGAGAGAGAGAGGGGAGAAAGAGAGAGGGAGATAGGGGAGAGAGTGGGGAGAGAGAGAGAGTGTGAGTGGGGAGAGAGAGAGTGTGAGTGGGGAGAGAGAGAGAGTGTGAGTGGGGAGAGAGAAAGAGAGAGAGTGAGAAAGAGAAAGAGAGGGAGAGAGAGTGGGGGAGAGAGAGAGTGAAAGAGAGGGAGAGAGGGCAGGGAGCAGCGCCGAGGGCCGGCGACTCTGGGCGAGTCTGGGGGATCTCCACTTACCGCAGTCGCGTCTGTGTGTCCCAGCTACACTGTGACTGTGGGGCAGCCGCGGGTCCCGTCCCGTCCTGTCCTGTCCCAGCCTCGCCTTCCCTGCCTGTAGCTCCACCACAGCCACAGCCACAGCTGCCCCCCTCCCTGGGTGGGTGGAGGATGAGAGGGGAGCGACCCCCGGCTCCACAGCGCTGTAACCCGGGCTGTGTGTGTGTCACAGATCCGCCCCGACGCTTCTAGCTCCCAATGCAGAATGCTACACACACACCAAACCCCTTCCTTTAACCCTTTCCTTCCCTCCTCCCATTCACAACACAGACCTGACACTTACAGCATCACTATTCCACACACCAGGGACAATCTGCACTTTGCTCTTCATCAGACAGAATATAGTACCAATGTTACATAATTTTGAGATTTAATAAATCAAGTCTGCAATTTATCCCATCAGATAAAGCATAAAAAGAAGTTTAATTTGACACCTAATTCACTTTCATATCTTCAGTATTAAGAAAGTTATGGCCATTTTCATTCTCGGAAATTAGCATCTTGTTCCCCATTGCCTTTCAATTGACTCAACTCAAAAGCTGTGATCTAGAACAGTCAAAAGCCCATAACTTTCTTAAAAATTAAGAGTACTCAATGAAATTTTCAGTTATTATAGATTGAAGCATTCTGAAACAAATATGAAACAATCTTACTTGGATGACCTGACATTAAAGCATATAATTAGCTAGTTATCTAATTGTAGCTAATTACAAAATTCAATTAGATCTAAACATCTATCCATTTCTTAAGAAAAGATAAACTTTTTTTAATTGCCTAAGTGTCCAAATAACATTCACACAATAATCCACAATATAACATCATTTTTAAATCTCATTTTCATGAATTTCTGGGCCAAATGGAAGGAATTTAGTGTTTGATTCCTGTAAATTAATGGACATTTAAATCAACCAGCGAGTGGGTTTTAGTGGAATGCGGTGGATTGGAACGTTGCTGTTTGCGGTGAAGTCGGGAGGAAAAATACTGTTGGTTCATAGATTTTTTTGGACCCCATTTCGCAACATGAAAATATGATTAAAGCCTCCATAAAAAACAACTTTTAATATAAAAATAAACGGTGTCCCTTTTTTTCTCCCCTATGCAAAATCCTTCCCGTTGTCGGCGCTCACGGCTTTTGAAGGTGATTTTTAAATTACTCTAGTTAATAAATAATCTAGCGTAATTTAAAAATACCTTAATGAATTAAATGTCGGAGCGATTTTTCTTCCACAACGAAATCGCCCGACATGGATCGATGTTCCCTGCCTGTGGAAAAACGGCATTTTAAACCCGCCCCCCTCTGAAAGTCGCCAAAGTCACGCATACGGGGAGCGGCAGAACTGCAGCGCTGCTCAAGGTAAGTTTTGTAACATACCTACATATTGAGTATAATAATAAGAATATATTATATTGTCATTGAGATTTGGTACGTAGCTTCCATCCGATGTCACAACTTAAACCTGGAGTATTGCGTACAGTTTTGGTCTCCTAATCTGAGGAAAGACATTCTTGCCATAGAGGGAGTACAGAGAAGATTCACCAGACTGATTCCTGGGATGGCAGGACTTCCATATGAAGAAAGACTGGATAGACTCGGCTTGTACTCGCTGGAATTTAGAAGATTGAGTATACAGACCTGACGCAGTGTACACAACTATTTTCATATTAAAACATTTTTGTAATAACTCACATTATTCTATACAATTATACAGTGTTGATGTCTTTATTTCTATACCTAATCCACTTTCCCCATTTTCTATTAAACCCGTCTTCTTTCACTCTTAAGGGCCTGTCCTACCAGCATCCGACTCCATGCGATGAGCGCGATCAAACTAGAAGCGGGGGCCGCGCGGAGGTCGGGTGATCCCCTGTACAGGGCCGTTCCCACCAGCATGCGCCTGCATGCGGCAAGCGCGACCAAACCGGCAGCGAGGGCCGCGCGGAGGTCGGGTGAGTGGCGCAAAGTGAGGCGAACTTGGAGCGAAGTCTTAAGGTAAGTTTGCCAGGACAGAGAGGGGCACACAGAGAGGGGCACAGAGGCACACACACAGAGGGCCAGGGAGCCACACACATAGAGGGTCACGGAGGCACGATGTCGAGACGGTGTGTAATGCGTCGAGGCGACTGCGAGCCGACAAGCCGTTGCCGCGCGGAGTTTTTGAATATAGTCAGTTTTTCGGAGCCCCGCGCGATGTCGGGACAAACTCCGCACAATTCCGCACGGATCCGGCGATCGAAATGGGACCGGCCCCGCGACGCCGGACGGCTCAAGCGACCACGTTAGGTCGCGCTCATCGCATGGAGTTGCTTGCTGGTGGGACAGGCCCTTTAGAGAATATGTCATTTTCTCTGTGGCAAATATTTCCTGTACCGTGTCTAACCATTGTCTGCGTCTGGGTGTGTCCGCTCCAAGCCAGTTTCTTGTAACGGCCTTTCTGCCGGCTGTGAGTAGGATTTTAACCAAGTAACGGCCTTCATTCATCATCACTGTAGTTACATTACCCAGGTATAAAATGGAACACTTCTTGCAGACTGTATATCCTACTACCTCCGTTAATTCTCAATTCACTCTGTCCCAAAATGCTTAAGGGGTTGAACTAGCTAGATGCAGGAAGGTTGCACAAAAAGCTGGAGAAACTCAGCGGGTGCAGCAGCATCTAAGGAGCGAAGGAGATAGGCGACGTTTCGGGTCAAGACCCTTCTTCCAGATGCAGGGAGATTGCTCCCGATGTTGGGGAAGTCCAGGACAAGGGGTCACACAGTTTAAGAATCAGGGGGAAGTCTTTTAGGACCGAGATGAGAAAATCATTTTTCACACAGAGAGTGGTGAGTCTGTGGAATTCTCTGCCACAGAAGGTAGTTGAGGCCAGTTCGTTGGCTATATTTAACAGGGAGTTAGTGGCTGAAGGGATCGGGGTGTGGAGAGACGGCAGGTGCAGGATACTGAGTTTTAAAGAAGGAACTGCAGATGCTGGAGAATCGAGGGTTACACAAAAAGCTGGAGAAACTCAGCGGGTGCAGCAGCATCTAAGGAGCGAAGGAGATAGGCGACGTTTCGGGTCGAGACCCTTCTTCAGACCCTGGGGTCTCGACCCGAAACATCGCCTATCTCCTTCGCTCTTTAGATGCTTCTGCACCCGCTGAGTTTCTCCAGCCTTTTGTGTAACCCTCAGGATACTGAGTTGGATGATCAGCCATGATCATATTGAATGGCGATGCAGGCTCGAAGGGCCGAATGGCCTCCTCCTGCACCTATTGTCTATGTTTCTATGTTTCTACCAGCCAGAGTATTGAGTATAGAAGTTGCGAGGTCAGTAGGAACCTTTTAATTTTTACCTAAGAGTATTTATAATAATGAGGCATAATCTGGATATAAATTTGACAAAAATATTAAATAACGCGGATATGTTCTACATTGAGGTTAATTTAATATTAAATATTCAGCATACAGAATATAAATGAGATTGTCACAAAGCTTAAACAGAATGGCAATGCAAATATTACACGTCGGAATATTAATTTCAAAGACTTTACATAGTATGAAAGTGAATTAACATAATCCATCAGCAAGAAATTGAGGACAAACAAATTAAGACTAAAATCAAATGCTATTGGAGGAATCACAGGGATCATCTTTCTGCCTCAGCCACCAATACAGACCAACCCTGATAGTAAACATAGAAACATAGACAATAGGTGCAGGAGGAGGCCATTTGGCCCTTCGAGCCAGCACCGCCATTCATTGTGATCATGGCTGATCGTCCCCAATCAATAACCCGTGCCTGCCTTCTCCCCATATCCCTTGACTCCACTAGCCCCTAGAGCTCTATCCAACTCTCTCTTAAATCGATCCAGTCACTTGGCCTCCACTGCCCTCTGTGGCAGGGAATTCCACAAATTCGCAACTCTCTGGGTGGGAACGTTGGTAAGACGTTGCTGAGACCGCATTTAGAATATTGTAGGTGGACGGAAAATGCTGGAGAAACATTGAATGGCGGTGCTGGCTCGAAGGGCCGAATGGCCTCCTCCTGCACCTATTGTCTATTGAAACTCAGCGGGCGGGTGCGGCAGCATCTATGGAGCGAAGGAAATGGGTAACGTTTTTGGGCCGAAACCCCTCTTCAGTCTGAAGAAGGGCCGCGACCTGAAATGTCGCCTATTCCTTCGCTCCATAGATGCTGCCTCACCCGCTGAGTTCATCCAGCATTTTTGTCCACCTTCAATTTTGCAGCATCTGCAGTTCCTTCTTGAGCATTCAGAATATTGTGTTCAGTTCTGGGCCCCGTGTTACAGGAAAGAAATTGTCCAGCTTGAAAGGGTTCAGTAAAAGATTTACGAGGATGTTGCCAGGACTAGAGGGTGTGAGCTATCGGGAGAGGTTGAGTAGGCTGGGTCTCTATTCCTTGGAGCGCAGGAGGATGAGGGGAGATCTTATATCGTATACAAAATCATGAGAGGAATAGATCGGGTCTTTTACTCAGAGTAGGGGAATCGAGGACCAGAGGACATGGGTTCAAGGTGAAGGGGAAAAGATTTAATGGGAATCCGAGGGGTAACTTTTTCACACAGAGGGTGGTGGGTGTATGGAACAAGCTGCCAGAGGAGGTAGTTGAGGCAGGGACTATCCCATTGTTTAAGAAACAGTTGGACAGGGACATGGATAGGACAGGTTTGGAGGGATATGGACCAAACGCAGGCGAGTGGGACTAGTATAGCAGGGACATTGTTGGCCAGTGTGGGTGAGTTGGGCCGAAGGGCCTGTTTCCACACTGTATCATTCTGTGACTCTATGATTCTATGATTCTATCTTGCAGTTTACAAAAAGCCAGTTAAACCACAAACCAGAAACCTAGACACAAAACCGCTGGAGTAACTCAGCGGGTCAGATAGCATCTGTGGAAAAAAATAATATTATTTCCCCCCCACTATCGCTCCTCCGCCCCACCCACTCCCTCCACCCACACTTGTAAACCAGCATCTGCAGTTCCTTCCTACACATCTAACCTATACGTTCAATTCTTCCTGCGCGTCTTTGGAGTGTGGGAGGAAACCGGAGCACCCGGAGAAAACCCGCGCGGGTCACGGGGAGAACGTGCAAACTCCGTACAGACAGCGCCCGTAGTCCGGATCGAACCAGGGACTCTGGCGCTGTGAGGCCAACTGTCCCGTATTAGCCGGGACGTCCCGTATATTGGGCTAAGTTGGTTTGTCCCATACGGGACCGGCCTTGTCCCGTATTTGACTGCGACTACTCGGGTCGAGGGGACTGTCGGGTGGGAACGCCGCGTCCGGCCCCGTCTCACCCGTCCCGATGTAGTGCAGCCCGTGGAGTGCAGCAGCAGCAGCGCCTCGCCTGTGGTATATCACAAACAACAGAGGTCCCAGGTCAGGAGATAGGAGCAGAATGAGGCCACTCGGCCCATCCAGTCTACTCCGCCATCCAATCACGGCTGATCTATCTCTCCCTCCTAACCCCATTCTCCTGCCTTCTCCCCAAAATTTCAGACACGCATGATAATCAAGAATCTATCTCTGCCTTAAAAATATCCTGTCCTGGCCTCCACTGCCTTCTGTAGCAAAGAATTTCACAGATTCACCACCATCTACCTAAATTAATTTGGTCGATTTGGTCAATTTGGCATTTTTGGTCAATCGGTCGATCTCACTTCTAAAGAATTAGGCCATTTGGCCCATCCAGTCTACTCCGCCATTCAATCATGGCTGATCTATCTCCCCCTCCTAACCCCATTCTCCTGCCTTCTCCCCATAACCCCTGACACCCGCACTAATCAAGAATCTATCTATCTCTGCCTTAAAAATATCCACTGACTGGTGGCCTCCACAGCCTTTCTGTGGCACTGAATTCCACAGATTCACCACCTTCCGACTAAAGAAATTCCTCCTCATCTCCTTCCTAAAAGAACGTCCTCTAATTCTGAGACTGTGGCCTCTAGTCCTAGACTCTCCCACTAGTGGAAACATCCTCTCCACATCCACTCTATCCAGGCCTTTCACTATTCTGTACGTTTCAATGAGATGTCCACCCCCTCGTTCTTTAAACTCCAGCGAGTACAGGCCCAGTGCCGACAAACGCTCCCAGCACAGGCCCCTGTGGAATCCACCCCCACCCCAACCCTCACATCCCCCTCTCCCCATCCCTCTCCCCATTCGGCCCCTTCAAGCCAGCACCGCCATTCATTGCGATCACGGCTGATCGTCCCCTATCAATAACCCGTGCCTGCCTTCTCCCCATATCCCTTGACTCCACTAGCCCCTAGAGCTCTATCTAACTCTCTCTTAAACCCATCCAGTGACTTGGCCTCCACTGCCCTCTGTGGCAGGGAATTCCACAAATTCACAACTCTCTGGGTGAAAAAGTTTTTTCTCACCTCAGTCTTAAATGACCTCCCCTTTATTCTAAGACTTGGGGAAGATTTATTCCACATTTTCACGAGACATAAATTGTCCCCTCTCCAACCGTTATAAAAATTATTTAACCTTTATACGGTGGAACGGACTTGACGACAAACAGGGACTTAAATGGTTGAAATTATTTGTAGCTCAGATTCTGTTGTGTTTTTTTTTCTAGTTTAGGGGGTTTTTTGTTTTATCCTTTTTTCTCATTTTGTTCCTTTTTTTCTTTTCATCTTTTTGTTTTTATATCTACAAGTTCTCGTTTAAACATTGAACTATATTTACATAGAGACTGGGAGGTCCATATTCAATGTGTATCTTGGCACTGAACTCATATTAAGGTTACACCTGTTGTTAATGTAACCCTGATCCCTATGTTTCAATATCATTGTTATATTTATAGTCATTCTTTTTGTTTGATAAAAACAAATAAAAGGATTTTAAAAGGACGTGTTTGTCGGTGAATTCGCTTGGCATGGTTGTACATTGTCCTGTGTGTGTGTTGGATGGCGTTAGTGTGCGGGAATCGATGGCCAGCACGGACTCGATGGGCTGAAGGGCCGGAGTCTGTAATGGCTGCCGCTTCAGCCCGCCGGGTCTGCGCCAACCAGCGATCGCCCAGTGCACGACCGCTATCCTACCCACTAGGGGCAGTTGACAGAAGCCAATGGTGCGACAAACTCCGTACAGACAGCACCCGTGGTCGGGATCGAACCCGCGTCGCTGGCGCTGAAAGCAGCAACTCCACCAATGTGTTGTTTAAAAAATTGTTTAAAAGCACAACAGAGGATGTACTTCCTGCGGCAGCTGAGGAAACACAATCTGCCACAGGCAATGATGGTCCAATTCTACACGGCCATCGTAGAGTCTGTCCTCACCTTCTCCATCATGGTCTGGTTTGGCTCAGCCACCAAGCACGACACCCGGAGGCTGCAGCGAATCGTCCGATCAGCAGAGAAAGTTATTGGCTGCAACCTTCCCTCCATTGATGAACTGGACACTGCAAGGGCCAGGAAGTGAGCGGGCAAGATCACCTCTGACCCCTCTCACCCTGGCCACAAACTCTTTGAATCACTTCCCTCTGGAAGGCGACTCCGGACTGTCAAAGCCGCCACAGCCAGACATAAAAACAGTTTTTATCCACGAGTAGTTGCTCTACTCAACAGCCACAAATCTGTAGCCTCCCTTTGATCTGGTATTTTGTTGGTTCACATGCTCGATCAATGGTGTTTTATCATTAATGTTTGATTATTATTAATGTTTAGTGTTTGCAGAGTCATTCGTAACTGTCACTTGTGAGCGGAGCACCAAGACAAATTCCTTGTATGGGAATACTTGGCCAATATACTTACGTACAAACTCCATACAGACAGCACCCGTGGTCGGGATCGAACCAGCGCTGAGAGCGCTGTTAGGCAGCAACTCCACCAATGTGTCGTTCATTGATTTAACCGACAAACCTGTCCGTCTTTGGAGGGTGGATTTGAAGGAAGAGTTATTGAGGGTGGACCGAGAAACAGGCTGGGGAAACCGACAGCTGATGGAGCTGTGACAGATATTTTAACTGCAAGTTGATAAAACTCATCAAAAATTTATCTCCGTCAGAAAATGGGTCAATGAGAAAATGGAGCCGTGAGTGGTAATCTAAGGAAAGCCAGGGACATATTGCATCCGACGAAAACCTACAAAGGCTTTGGGGACAGTCGTAAGCCAAATAGTGCTGATAGAGAGAGAATGTTGCATATGCTGGAAAAATCGAAGGTAGACAAAAATGCTGGAGAAACTCAGCGGGTGAGGCAGCATCTATGGAGCGAAGGAAATAGGTGACGTTTCGGGTCTCGAAATGTCTGTGGAGAACCAAGTGCTTGGGTGGGGCTTGTCAAAACTGAGTGAGTTCCTTGACGGGCCGGCAGATTACATCACGTGCGTGTGTCATCCATGTTGCAGAGGAAGAGAGACAAAGGACAGCAAAATGGAGGCCAATCAGCCATTATCTATAATCAAAGAAAGAGCTCGTCCGTTAGTAACGCCCACAGCGACAAAACCAGGCCACAAAATGAAGCATGAGGGTTGGCACGGTGGCACAGCGGTAGAGTTGCTGCCTCACTGCGCCAGAGACAACAGGCACTAGCCAATAGGTACAGGAGTAGGCCATTCGGCCCTTCAAGCCAGCACCACGAGACCCAGGTTGGATCCTGACTGCAGTTGCTGTCTGTACTGGGTTTGTGCAGCCTCATTCTACCCCTATAAACTTGTGAACCTGTGATCTTGCCATAAGTGATAGCAGCAGATTAAGGCCATTCAGCCCGTCAAGTCTACTCCACCATTCAACCACGGCTGATCTATCCCTCCCTCCCAACCCCATTCCCCTGCCTCCTCCCCGTAACCCCTGACATCCGTACCAATCAAAAATCTATCTATAAAATCTCTGCCTTAAAAATATCCACTGACTTGGCCTCCGCAGCCTTCAGTGGCAAAGAATCCCACAGATTCACCACCCTGAAGAAATTCCTCCTCACCTCCTTCCTAAAAGAACATCCTTTAATTCTGAGGCTGTGAGGCTGCGGCCTCTAGTCCTAGACTCTCCCACGAGTGGAAACATCCTCTCCACATTCACTCTATCCAGGCCTTTCACTATTCTGTACGTTTCAATGAGGTCCCCCCCCTCATTCTTCTAAACTCCAGCGAGTGCAGGCCCAGCGCCGACAGACCTCAAACAAAGAGAGGGCATTGAGACTATAATGAGTACTTTATAACGCCAGATGCTCTCCTTACGTAATTTGTGCATTGCATGCAAAGACAAAGACCTTTACTGTATCTATGCACACATGACCATAAATATAATTCACCCATTCATTCCATCATTCTTTGGAGCCTAGGAGGTTGAGGAGCGATCTTATAGCGGTGGATAAAATCATGAGGGGAATAGATAGGGTGAAACACAGTCTTTTATCCAGGGTAGAGGAATCTGGAGGACATGGGCTTGCTATTGAGGGGGTGCAGCGTAGGTTCACCAGGTTAATTCCCGGGATGGCGGGACTGTCATATGCTGAGAGAATGGAGCGGCTGGGCTTGTACACTCTGGAGTTTAGGAGGATGAGAGGGTATCTCATTGAAACATATAAGATTGTTAAGGGTTTGAACACACTAGAGGCAGGAAGCATGTTCCCGATGTTGGGGGAGTCCAGAACCAGGGGCCACACATAGTTTGAGAATATGGGTTCGGCCATTTAGAACGGAGACGAGGAAACACTTTTTCTCACAGAGAGTTGTGAGTCTGTGGAATTCTCTGCCTCAGAGGGCGGTGGAGGCTGGTTCTCCGGATACTTTCAAGAGAGAGCTAGATAGGGCTCTTAAAAATGGAAGGATGAGAGGGGATGTCATTGAAACATATAAGATTGTTAAGGGCTTGGACACGAGGAAAGACATTCTTGCCATAGAGGGAGTACAGAGATGGTTCACCAGACTGATTCCTGGGATGGCAGGACTTTCATATGAAGAAAGACTGGATAGACTCGGCTTGTACTCGCTGGAATTTAGAAGATTGAGGGGGGATCTTATAGAAAATTAACAAAATTCTTAAGGGGTTGGACAGGCTGGATGCAGGAAACATGTTCCCGATGTTGGGGGAGTCCAGAACCAGGGGCCACACACAGTTTAAGAATAAGGGGTAAGCCATTTAGAACGGAGACGAGGAAACACTTTTTCTCACAGAGAGTGGTGAGTCTGTGGAATTCTCTGCCTCAGAGGGCGGTGGAGGCCGGTTCTCTGGATGCTTTCAAGAGAGAGCTAGATAGGGCTCTTAAAGATAGCGGAGTCAGGGGATATGGGGAGAAGGCAGGAACGGGGTACTGATTGGGGATGATCAGCCATGATCACATTGAATGGCGGTGCTGGCTCGAAGGGCCGAATGGCCTACTCCTGCACCTATTGTCCATTGTCTATTGACGTAGGTTTACGGGTGTGAGATAGAAATGTCATAGTAACGTGAGGGGCAACCTTTTCACTCAGAGGGTGGTGGGTTTGGGAACAGTCTGTCTGAAAGAAATACTATAGGTTCCAAAGATTCAAAGGTCCTTTAATCGTCACATACACCAATTGGGGTAGTGTAATGCGGATTGCCATTGCAGCACATAAAAATAAAAAAAATAAAAGAATACACCATGACAGTAATAAAGAAATTTAAACATAAAACACATATAACAGCATTGATAAGGGATTTGGACGGGAGCAAAGATCGGAAAGGTTTAGAGGGATGTGTAGGCCCAAAGCAGGCAAACCTAGTCGGAATATCTACACCTTCTTCAGAAAGTACAGCTGGCTCTGTCCCTTCTTGTACAGGGCCTCAGCGTTCCTGGACCAGTCCAGTTTACCCGACGTAAACTCCAAGGTACTTGTGCTCCCTGGTAAACTGCCCATCCGCACCATTGATGGAGACAGGGGACAGGGGTGTTCCTCTTCTCCTAAAGTCCGCCATTAACTCCTTATGCCCCCCCGGGCCAAAACCCCTCAGCTGGCCCGCCGGCTGGGCTTTGTGTGCAGTCCAGCACCCGGGCCCGACTCATCATTCACCCAGACACTGCCCAGTCGGTCAATGAAATGCCGTCGGGAATTTGTCCCGTATTTTGACCTTTTGTCCCTAATTTGGGAGCGAGAAAGTTGGCCACCCTACCAGAAGTAGAACATGCAAACTCCACATAGAGAGCAGCTGAGGTCAGGATCAAACCTGGGTCTGAGGCCCTTCTTCGGATCTGGACCCGAAACGTCACCCATTCCTTTTCTCCAGAGATGCTGCCTGTCCCGCTGAGTTACTCCAGCATCTTTGATTTTAAACCAGCATCTGCAGTTCCTTCCTATACAAAAGATCCCACAGTCCTACATTGACAACTCCTTCTGCAGTTGTACAGGGCTCTGGTGAGACCACATCTGGAGTAGTGTGTACAGTTTTGGTCTCCTAATTTGAGGAAGGACATCCTTGTGATTGAGGCAGTGCAGCGTAGGTTCACGAGATTGATCCCTGGGATGGCGGGACTGTCATATGAGGAAAGATTGAAAAGACTAGGCTTGTATTCACTGGAGTTTGTAAGGCTGAGGGGGGGGATCTTATAGAAACATATAAAATTATAAAAGGACTGGACAAGCTAGATGCAGGAAAAATGTTCCCAATGTTGGGCGAGTCCAGAACCAGGGGCCACAGTCTTAGAATAAAGGGGAGGTCATTTAAGACTGAGGTGAGAAAAAACTTTTTTACCCAGAGAGTTGTGAATTTGTGGAATTCCCTGCCACAGAGGGCAGTGGAGGCCAAATCACTGGATGGATTTAAGAGAGAGTTAGATAGAGCTCTAGGGGCTAGTGGAGTCAAGGGATATGGGGAGAAGGCAGGCACGGGTTATTGATAGGGGACGATCAGCCATGATCACAATGAATGGCGGTGCTGGCTCGAAGGGCTGAATGGCCTCCTCCTGCACCTATTTTCTATGTTTCTATGAAGAGTTGAAGTGTTCTCTCCCAGAGTCTAAACCTATATTTGCCGACAGTAAACAGTAACTTAAAAATAGTGTGGAAGTTACATGCCGTGACATGTTCTCATGTCATTATTTATAACTAAAGTACACACTGCTGATGTTATTCCCGTCTCGATGCTCGTGATTCAGACACTAAAATGCTGGAGTAACTCAGCGGGTCAGGCAGCATCTCTGGAGAGAAGGAATGGGTGACGTTTCGGGTCGAGACCCTTCTTTAGACTGGATTGGATTCAGTTCGGTTCACTCTAGCTCAGAGAAACTGCGAGGAAACGGACTCATCCGCGCCGACCAGCGATCCCTGTACGCTAGTTCTATCCTACACACACCAGGGACAATTTGCAGGAGCCGATTAAGCTACAAACCTGCACGTCAGGAGTGTGGGAGGAAACCGGAGCTCCTGCAGAAAACCCACGTGGTCACAGGGAGTGTCCCTGCTCTCTTTGGGGACATGGAAACATAGACAGTAGGTGCAGGAGTAGGCCATTCAGCCCTTCGAGCCTGCACCGCCATTCAATATGATCATGGCTGATCATCCAACTCAGTATCCTGTACCTGCCTTCTCTCCATACCCCCTGATCCCTTTAGCCACAAGGGCCACATCTAGCTCCCTCTTAAATATAGCCAATGAACTGGCCTCAACTACCCTCTGTGACAGAGAATTCCACAGATTCGCCACTCTCTGTGTGAAAAATGTTTTTCTCATCTCGGTCCTAAAAGACTTCCCCCTTATCCTTAAACTGTGACCCCTTGTTCTGGACTTCCCCAACATCGGGAACAATCTTCCTGCATCTAGCCTGTCCAACCCCTTAAGAATTTTGTAAGTTTCTATAAGGTTCCCCTCAATCTACAAAATTTTAGCGAGTACAAGCTGAGTCTATCCAGTCTTTCTTCATATGAAAGTCCTGCCATCCCAGGAATCAGTCTGGTGAATCTTCTCTGTACCCCCTCTATGGCAAGAATGTCTTTCCTCAGATTAGGAGACCAAAACTGTACACAATACTCCAGGTGTGGCCTCACCAAGACCCTGTACAACTGCAGTAGAACCTCCCTGCTCCTCTACTCAACACAGTGGGATCTCATGATGGAGATCGCACTGAAATAGACCCCATGGCCTCCATGTCTGCCTTGTCCATCATGTACCTGGTAACACTGCTCATACATTGACCTCATTGTAGTCTCCTCACACTCCATTTTTCGGGACGGGGATGAAGTGAAACGGGGTGTAGACACATCCGGAGTTGGGACTAAGACAGGATAAGGAAGAGAAGACTCTCGGCCCGAAACGTCGCCCATTCCTTCTCTCCAGAGATGCTGCCCGTCCCGCTGAGTTACTCCAGTTTTTTGTGTCCATTTTCAGGGTTAGGACAACCGCAGGAGGAAGCTGGAGATGAAACTTCAGCAGAACAAAATGAGCGATATGCATGGAGCGGTGTGAAGAGCAGAGACACGAAAGGCTGGAGTAACTCAGCGGGACAGGCCACATCTCCAGAGAGAAGGAATGGGCGACTTTTCAGGTCAAGACCCTTCTTCAGACTGGTCAGGGATCAGGGAAACGAGGGATATAGACGGTGATGTGGAGAGATGAAGAACAATGAATTAAAATCTTGCCCGCTGGCTTCCTGGCCCTTGCAGTGTACAGTTCATCAATGGAGGGAAGGTTGCAGCCAATAACCTTCTCTGCTGATCGGACGATTCGCTGCAGCCTCCGGGTGGGTGAAAATGAGAAGCTGGTGCGACTTGGGTGGGGGAGGGATAGAGAGAGAGGGAATGCCAGGGGCTACCTGAAGTGAGAGAAATCAATGTTCATACCACTGGGGTGTAAGCTGGCCAAGCGGAATATCAGATGCTGTTCCTCCAATTTGCGTTTAGCCTCACTCTGACAATGGAGGAGGCCTTGGACAGAAAGGTCCGTGTGGGAATGGGAAGGGGAATTAAAGTGTCCGGCAACCGGGAGATCAGGTTTGTTCAGGTGGGCTGAGCGAAGGTGCTCCGTGATGAAGTGCATTGTAGACGACTAAGGCAGACAAAAATGCTGGGGAAACTCAGCGGGCGAGGCAGCATCTATGGAGCGAAGGAAATAGGTGACGTTTCTGGTCCACAAGAGGTCCAATTTATAATTTTACCGAAGCCAATTAAATCACCTCTTCCACAGATCATTGTGGGCTGAATATAGAGTAGTCAACGACTTTGTGGAGTGGTGTGGGCTGAATCACCAGCAGCTCGATACCCACAAGACTATTGCCCCTGTCCCCTTAGGAAACCTGAACGGAAACCTCTGGAGACTCTGCGCCCCACCCAAGGTTTCCGTGCGGTTCCCGGAGGTTTTTGTCAGTCTCCCTAATGGTCGAAAGTGGTTTCCGTTTTAAAAATCGGTAATTTTTTTAGTCGAAGCCGGTTGCGATGCTAGTTGAAGGTGGTTGCCGGAGGACAAAAACCTCCGGGAACCGCACGGAAACCTTGGGTGGGGCGCAAAGTCTCCAGACGTTTCCGTTTCCGGCGCCCCGTCCAACTCGTGAACCGATCATCGGCCGTGAGAAGGAGGGGTGGTGCTGGTGTCGTCGGTAAGTAAGTGTCCGAAGTTCGGACAGCTGGCCGGGCTGCCGACCAACCGACGGGGCCACGGGCGAGGCGCTGCTGCTGCTGCACTCCACGGGATGCACTACGTCGGGACGGGTGAGGCGGGGCCGGACGCGGCGCTCCGACCCGACAGACCCCTCGACCCGAGTAGTCGCGGTCAAATACGGGACAAACCAATTTAGCCCAATATATACGGAATGTCCCGGCTAATACGGGACAGTTGGCAACCCCTATCCTGGGATCTGATGGGTTTCCTCCGGGTGCTCAGGTGTCCTCCTACATCTCAAACAACTTGGGGTTTGTAGGCTAAGCGGCCCTCTGTTAAATTGCCCCTAGAGTGCAGGGAGTGGATGGGAAATTGGGATAACTAGTGTGAGCGGGTGATTGACGGTCGGAACGGACTCGACGGGCCGAAGGGCCTGTTTTCCATTCTGTCCCTTTCAATCAATCAATTGATTAATCAATCTAGCAATTAAATACGACCTTTTGTAGTGAACACATTGTGTGGTGTGTGACTGCATTACTTTAGTTTTGGAAACAGGTCCTTCGGGTCTCGATCCGAAACGTCACCCATTCCTTCTCCCCAGAGACGCTGCCTGTCCCGTTGAGTTACTCCAGCACTTTGTGTCTGTGAGGTCTTATGTTTAGTTTGGTTTAGTTTAGAGATAGAGCACGGAAACAGGCCCTTCGGCCCATCGAGTCCGCGCCGACACTGTAAAGGCCGTGTCCCACTTTCACGACCTCTGCTGAGTTTGCCCTTGACTCGTACTCGCAGCATGGTCGTCACGAGGTGGTAGGAGGTCTTCGTGACTCTTCCTCGTGCTCCTGAGTGGTCTCCGCGTACCCGTGGCCTCAAGTAGGTCGCGGCAGTTTTCCCAGCCTGATAACAAATGTCCACGAGGAAAACAAAAGGTCGGCATGGAAAAGATTTGACACTTTGAACTCGTAGGTAGGTCGTAGGTAGGTCATAGGTCGTCGTAGGTCGGTGACCGGCCCGAGAAAAGAAATACAAACGTGACATCATTTTACCATGTGATCATTTTCCACTCGTAGCCAGTTGTAGTTGGTCTTAGGTGTGGAAGACTGAGGTCGAGGGGGGTCGTGGGAGGTCGTAGACACAGACGTAGGAGGTCGTAGACATAGATGTAGGAGTCTTTTACTTCGACGAGTCAACACGACCTTGACAATTTTTTCAACCTGTCTAGGGTCTTCTAAACTCGGGATTAGCTTGTCCAAATGGGACAGGCCCTTAACCCTATCCTGCACACACACTAGGGACAATTTATTTTACGTTTTACACCAAGCCAATTCACTTACAAACCTGTACATCTTTGGAGTGTGGGAGAAAACCGAAGATCTCGGAGAAAACCCACGCAGGTCACGGGGAGACTCCGTGCAAACTCCGCACAGACAGCGCCCGTAGTCGGGATCGAACCCGGGTCTCTGGCGCTGTGAGGCAGCGACTCTACCGCTGCGCCACCGTGTCACACACAGCTGTATTTTGTATGGAATGAGGGGTCTCTGGTCAACCCCAGGGTTTGGATGTTTACCCACAGACAGTGGAGTACACCGGCAGCTCTTGTCTTGCAAACCGCAGCCCAGATGTTGACGTGCAAGTCTCTCGGGCTCAGCGACAAGTCACAACCTGCTCGCCCAGAAGTGTGGCAGCATGCCCTGCAGAAGCTGCAAACAGGTTCTCCCTCACTTGGAAAGACATTGACGTTCCTATTCTTAGAAACGGGAGCAGATTCTTTGAGCAAACAGCCAAGTTTCACGCTGTGCCTCAGTGAGATCGGTGTCAACTTGCCAACTGCTGATGGGATTTATCCCCAAGGCCAGATTATGTTCGCTGTCTCAACGGCTGCGTACTGTGTTGAAGTCTCGACCCGAAACGTCGCCCATTCCTTCTCTCCAGAGATGCTGCCCGTCCCGCTGAGTTACTCCAGCACTTTGTGTCTTATCTTCGGTTTAAACCAGGACCTGCAGTTCCTTCCTACACAACAACAATTTCAGCTTCAGCCTGGTCTCAGATAAACACAGCAGCCCCAGAGACCCGGGTTCGATCCTGAACTCGGGAGCTCTCTACGTGGAGTTTGCACGTTCTCCCTGGGACCTGGTGGGTTTTCTCTGGGTGCTCTGGTTTCCTCCCACATACAAAAGACGTAGGCTAATTGGCTCTCTGTTAAATTGCCCCTAGCGTGCCGGCAGCTGATGGGAAAGTGGGATAATGTACAACTAGTGAGGGTTACACAAAAGGCTGGAGAAACTCAGCGGGTGCAGCAGCATCTAAGGAGCGAAGGAGATAGGCGACGTTTCGGGTCGAGACCCTTCTTCCTTTGTCGGTCAGGAGTGTATCACCTGCAATAGAGATGGTGAGGTCAAGGAATGGTAGGGAAATGTCGGAAATGGTCCAAGTGTATTTGAGTGCCGGATGGAAGTTGGTGGTGAAATGGATGAAGTCATAGAAACATAGAAATTAGGTGCAGGAGTAGGCCATTCGGCCCTTCGAGCCTGCACCGCCATTCAATGTGATCACGGCTGATCATCCAACTCAGTATCCCGTACCTGCCTTCTCTCCATACCCTCTGATCCCCTTAGCCACAAGGGCCACATCTAACTCCCTCTTAAATATAGCCAATGAACTGGCCTCAACTACCCTCTGTGGCAGAGAGTTCCAGAGACCCACCACTCTCTGTGTGAAAAAAGTCCTTCTCATCTCGGTCCTAAAGGATTTCCCCCTTATCCTTAAGCTGTGACCCCTTGTCCTGGACCTCCCCAACATCGGGAACAATCTTCCTGCATCTAGCCTGTCCAACCCCTTAAGAATTTTAAGTCAGTTGTGCGTGGGTGCAGGAGGTGACACCAAAGCAGTCGTCAATGTAACGGAGGTAAAGGTCGTGGATGGGGCCCTGGTACACCGAGAACAAGGATTGTTCGATGTGCCCGACAAAGAGGCAGGCGTAGCTGGGGCCCATGCGTGTGCCCATAGCTAGGCCTTGTATTTGGAGGAAATGGGAGGAGTCAAAAGAGAAGTTATTGATGGTATGGACCAACTCCGCTAGGCGGAGGAGGGTGTCAGTGGATGGGTATGGGTTGCTCCTCCGGTCGAGGAAGTACCGGAGGGCTTTGAGACCATCCTGGTGGGGGATGGAGGTGTATAGTGACTGGACGTCCATGGTGAAGATGAGAGGATGGGGGCCTGGACAACGGAATGTGCGGAGCCAACGGAGAGTGTCTGAGGTGTCTTGAACATAGGTGGGGAGGGATTTAACAAAGGGGGATAGGATGGAGTCAAGGTATGTGGAAATGTGTTCGTTGGGGTACGAACAGGCAGAGACAATGGGTCTCCCGGGGCAGTCAGGTTTGTGGATTTTGGGGAGAAGGTAAAATCGGGCTGTGCGGGGCTGGGGAACGATGAGGTTGGAGGCTCGGGGGGGTAGGGAGCCGGAGTTGATGAAGCCGGTTATGGTGCTCGAGATGGTGGCCTGGTGCTCGTCAGTGGGGTCATGGTCCAGGGGTAAGTAGGAGGAGGTGTCCGAGAGTTGGCGCGTGGCCTCCGCTTTGTAGAGACCGACGCGCCAGACTACCACAGCACCTCCCTTGTCGGCGGGTTTGATAACCCAGTCTGGGTTGTTGCGGAGTGAGTCGATGGCAGTACGTTCGGAGGGGGGGAGATTGGAGTGAGACAGGGGAGTGGAGAAGTCGAGGCGGTCGATGTCCCGACGGCAGTTCTGGATAAAGAGTTCTAAAGCTGGAGGGCCACGAGGGGGGGTCCACGAGGAGGGGGTACGTGGGAGACAGGAAAAAGGATCATCAGTGGAGGGCGAGGAGTTGTTCCCGTGGAAGAACGCTGTGAGGCGGAGGCGATGAACTAGCATGAATGGGTGGACTCGGTGGGCCAAAGGGCCTGTTTTCCATGCTGTATCTTTCAATCCATCTAACAATTAAATAAATCTGAAGAAGGGTCTCGACCCAAAACGTCGCCTATTTCCTTCGCTCCATAGATGCTGCCTCACCCGCTGAGTTTCTCCAGCATTTTTGTCTACCTTCGATTTTTCCAGCATCTGCAGTTCCTTCTTAAACAATTAAATAAATAAGATTTTTATACTCTCTAGAATTCAGTCGTACAGGGTCTTGGTGAGACCACACCTGGGGTATTGCGTACAGTTCTGGTCTCCAAATCTGACGAAGGACATTATTGCCATAGAGGGAGTGCAGAGAAGGTTCACCAGACTGATTCCTGGGATGTCAGGACTGTCTTATGAACAAAGACTGCATAGACTCGGTTTATACTCTCTAGAATTTAGGAGGTTGAGAGGGAATCTTATAGAAACTTACAAAATTCTTAAGGGGTTGGACAGGCTAGATGCAGGAAGACTGTTCCCGATGTTGGGGAGGTCCAGGACAAGGGGTCACAGCTTAAGGATAAGGGGGAAATCCTTTAGGACCGAGATGAGAAAGACTTTTTTCACACAGAGAGTGGTGGGTCTCTGGAACTCTCTGCCACAGAAGGTAGTTGAGGCCAGTTCATTGGCTATATTTAAGAGGGAGTTAGATGTGGCCCTTGTGGCTAAGGGGATCAGGGGGTATGGAGAGAAGGCAGGTACGGGAGACTGAGTTGGATGACCAGCCGTGATCATATTGAATGGCGGTGCAGGCTCGAAGGGCCGAATGGCCTACTCCTGCACCTAATTTCTATGTTTCTATGTTTCTATCTTTTGTAGCCTCTTGTATAGTGTGACTGCATTCATTCTGTCTCAGCTTTAGGGAGATTGCATGGAAGGAGGCCCTTCGGCCCACCGAGCCCGTGCTGGACCAGCGATCGTCCCGTACACTAGCACTATCCTGCACACGAAGTTTCACAGTAGATAATTAACCTACAAATCTGCATTCGACGGACCTTGCCGTGCGGGGGGAGACCGGTGCACCCGCAGAAAAGCCACACGGTCCCGTGTAGAACGTACAAGACAATCTTCCTGGGCGGATAGATACACGTGGAACAAAGTCCATCACTGTGTATCTTGGTACACAGCAGAATGAGGCCATTCGGCCCATCACGTCTACTCCACCATTCAATCGTGGCTGATCTATCTCTCCCTCCTAACCCCATTCTCCTCGCGTAACCCCTGACAATCGCACTAATAAAGAATCTATCCAACTCTGGCTTAAAAATATCCCACTGACTTGGCCTCCACAGCCTTTATAATGCGATATCAATGCCAATATTCAGGCCTGGCAGAAACAAACTCATCCAGATTCCATGGTGGTCTATCCCAACACTGCTTGGAGCCTCGTGGTTAAGTGAGTGAAGCTGAGCCTTTGGCAGACTGACTCTCTGCGGGAAGTGGTTGGACCGGGACCTATTAAAAGTCCAGCACAAGAGATGGATTGTAATGTTGTACGCATTTGCAAGGATTCATATTTTCCACCTGCAATCCACTTCTAATTGAAAGCTGCCGTGGAACTCGTGTTTAACTGTTCACCGACCGAGTTGTTCAAATCTCACATTTCCTCCAGCACCAAACAGCGAGCGACTCAGTCTCGAGGATAAAATGGTGGACTAAAGGGCCTGTCCCACCAGCATCCAACTCCATGCGATGAGCGCGATCAAACTAGAAGCGGGGGCCGCGCGGAGGTCGGGTGATCCCCCGTACAGGGCCGTTCCCACCAGCATGCGCCTGCATGCGGCAAGCGCGACCAAACCGGCAGCGAGGGGCCGCGCGGAGGTCAGGTGAGTGGCGCAACGCGGCGCAAAGTGAGGCGAACTTGGAGCGAAGTCTTAAAGGTAAGTTCGCCAGGACAGAGAGGGGCACAGAGGCACACACACACAGAGGGCCACGGAGCCACACACATAGAGGGTCACGGAGGCACCTACAGAGAGGGTCACGGAGGCACGATGTCGGGGCGGTGTGTAATGCGTTGAGGCGACTGCGAGCCGACAAGCCGTTGCCGCGCGGAATTTTTGAACACGGTCAGTTTTTCGGAGCCCCGCGCGACGTCGGGACGAACTCCGCACAATTCCGCACGGCTCCGGCGATCGAAGTGGGACCGGCCCCGTGACGCCGGACGGCTCAAGCGACCACGTTGGGTCGCGCTCATCGCATGGAGTTGCATGCTGGTGGGACAGGCCCTTAACTCAACGGGACAGGCAGCAACTCTGGAGAAAAGGACTGGGTGACGTTTCGGGTCGAGGCCCTTCAAAGGACTGCTTTCTCTCCTCTCAGCAAGAATGTTCCAATCTGAATTTGCAGGAAAAAAGAACCAAAATGTTGGAGAATCTCATTACGTCGAGAATTGTGTACGTAAACACGATTTTACGCAGGTTGTCTGTTGTTTAAGTCGGGGAGGGAATTAGAGGATAGATAGGTAGGTAGGTTGATAGATAGATGGGTCTGAAGAAGGGTCTCGACCCAAAACATCGCCTATCTCCTTCGCTCCTTAGATGCTGCTGCGCCCGCTGAGTTTCAGCCTTTTGTGTAACCCTCCATCCAAAGAGGTCCTTCTGCAGTTGTACAGGGCCCTAGTGAGACCACACCTGGAGTATTGTGTGCAGTTTTGGTCCCCTAATTCGAGGAAGGACATTCTTGCTATTGAGGGAGTGCAGCGCAGGTTTACAAGGTTAATTCCCGGGATGGCGGGAATGTCATATGCTGAGAGAATGGAGCGGCTGGGCATGTACACTCTGGAGTTCAGAAGGATGAGAGGGAATGTCATTGAAACATATAAGATTGTTAAGTGTTTGGACACGCTAGAGGCAGGAAACATGTTCCCGATGTTGGGGGAGTCCAGAACAAGGGGCCACAGTTTAAGATTAAGGAGTGAGCCATTTAGAACGGAGACGAGGAAACACTTTTTCTCACAGAGAGTGGTGAGTCTGTGGAATTCTCTGCCCCAGAGGGCGGTGGAGGCCGGTTCTCTGGATGCTTTCAGGAGAGAGCTAGATAGGGCTCTTAAAAATAGCGGAGTCAGGGGATATGGGGAGAAGGCAGGAACGGGCTACTCGAAGGGCCGAATGGCCTCCTCCTGCACCTATTGTCTATTGATGGACGGACAGACAGACAGACAGACAGACAGACAGACAGACAGACAGACAGACAGATAGACAGACAGACAGACAGACAGATAGATAGATAGATAGATAGATAGATAGATAGATAGATAGATAGATAGATAGATAGATAGATAGATAGATAGATAGATAGATAGATAGATAGATAGATAGATAGATAGATAGATAGATCGGGGTACTGTTTGGGGATGATTAGCCATGATTACATTGAATGGCGGTGCTGGCTCGAAGGGCCGAATGGCCTACTCCTGCACCTATTGTCTATTGTTAGATGGATAGATGGACAGACAGACAGACAGACAGACAGACAGACAGACAGACAGACAGACAGACAGACAGATAGATAGATAGATAGATAGATAGATAGATAGATAGATAGATAGATAGATCGGGGTACTGTTTGGGGATGATTAGCCATGATTACATTGAATGGCGGTGCTGGCTCGAAGGGCCGAATGGCCTACTCCTGCACCTATTGTCTATTGTTAGATGGATAGATGGATAGACAGACAGACAGACAGACAGACAGACAGACAGACAGACAGACAGACAGACAGACAGACAGACAGATAGATAGATGGATAGAACGGGATACTGATTGGGGATGATCAGCCATGATCACATTGAATGGTGGTGCTGGCTCGAAGGGCCGAATGTCCTACTCCTGCACCTGTTGTCTACTGTCTATGGATAGACGGACGGACGGACAGACAGACAGACAGACAGACAGACAGACAGACAGACAGACAGACAGACAGACAGACAGACAGACAGACAGACAGACAGACAGATAGACAGATAGACAGATAGACAGATAGATAGATAGATAGATGGATAGATAGATGGATAGACAGACAGACACTTCATTGTCTAAACTGTTTGTTGCATACACAGTACCCAAAAGATTCACCACAAAGGCATAGTCAAAGTTGCATCAGTCTCCTTCAAATACCAAAGTACTTGTTGTCTCGGCCTCTCTGTTTCTCCCTGGAGCCCCATCATTCATTGTACATTGGACCTTTAATAGATCTCCCGAGATGCGTCACCTTGCACCCATTAAGATTAGATTTCAACTGCTCATTGTTTACTCCACTTGCCACCTGGTTGGAAACAATCTGTTACCTGAGATTCTCGGCAGCTGTCAGCGACACCGGTTCCCCTGCGGTCTGCTGATTTCCTAATCATTTCCCCTGCGTTGGTTCGTAACCAAATCATTAGCGTGTGACAGACAGCAAGGGTTCCAGCTTTAGTCCCACGCTAACCAGTCGGCAAAGACAATACATGATTACAATCGAGCCGTCCACAGTGTACAGATACAGGATAAGGGAATAACGTTTAGGGCAGGGTTAACCAATAAAGTTCGATCAAAGATAGTCTAAGAGTCACCGATTAGGTAGATACTAGCTCTGGACTGCTCTGTGGTTGTGGTGGGATGGTTCAGTTGCCTGATAACATCTGGGAAGAAACTGTTCCTGAATCTGGAGGCGTTTAAGAAAGAACTGCAGATGCTGGAAAAATCGAAGGCAGACAATAGACAAGACAATAGGTGCAGGAGTAGGCCATTCGGCCCTTCGAGCCAGCACTGCTGGAGAAACTCAGCAGGTGAGGCAGCATCTATGGAGCCAAGGAATAGGTGACGTTTCAGGTCGAGACCCCAATTCCTTCGCTCCATAGATGCTGCCTCACCCGCTGAGTTTCTCCAGCATTTTTGTCTACCTTCTGAATCTGGAGGTGAAACTTCTCTACCTCTCGATGGGCCGAATGGCCTGATTCTGCTCCTATAACTTACGAACGCTAGTTGGTGAGAGGACGGTTCAGTTGCCGGATAACAGCCGGGAAGAAACGGCCCCTGAATCTGGAGGTGTGTGCGTTCGTTTTCACACTTCTGTACCTTCTGCCCGGTGGGAGAGGGGAGAAGAGGGAGTGGCCGGGGTGGGACTGGTCCTTGATGATGCTCCAGATTCAGGGACAGTTTCTGGCCAAAGACCCTACAGCGAGCAAGATAGACCACTCGACCAACAAGACGTAGTACGGTCATGGGCAGATTCGTGGGTAACTTTCGGCCCCATTTCCGTAACCGGCTTCCGTCTCCGCACCAGAGATCCCGTAGCGGAGCAAAGATACTAGTGCGGAGACGGAAGCCGGTTACGGAAACATCCTCGTAAAAATAAAAGTTCTTTGGGAAAAATCTTCTCCTCATTTTCAGAATTATAATTTATTAACACAAACTGTTCCCCCGCAACGTTGATTAAACTGCGGGTCGGGTCGGGTCGGGTCGGGTCGGGTTACCAAAATGGATGGAAAAGGCCCAGGTTCCACTCCGTTGCGTACTACACGTCAGCCCATTGCATTTAGCAGCAGTGGTCTATCTTGTTCCGCTAGAGGAACTTTGCTTGAAGTTGGAGAAGTCAATGTTCACACCGCTGGGGTGTAAGCTGCCCAAGTGAAATATGAGGCACTGTTCCTCCAATCTGCGCTGGGCCTCACTCTGACAGTGGAGGAGGCCCAGGACAGAGAGGTCAGCGTGGGGATGGGAGGATGAGTTAGTGTGTAGGGAACTGCAGATGCTGGTTTACACCAATATATACCAGGTTGTGTATATATATAAACACAAAATGCTGGAGTAACTCAGCGGGACAGGCAGCTTCTCTGGTGAGAAGGAATGGGTGATGTTTTGGGTCCAGACCCTTCTTTAGACTGATGAGTATATATATTTGTGTGTGTGGAGAAAGAGAGTGAGAGAGAGAAAGAGAGAGTCACAGAGAGAGGAAGAGACAGAGAGAGACAGAGAGACAGACAGAGAGACAGAGAGAGAGAGAGAGAGAGAGAGAAAGAGAGAGAGAGAGAGTCACAGAGGAAGAGACAGAGAGAGACAGACAGAGACAGACAGAGAGACACAGAGCGAGAGAGAGAGCGAGAGAGAGAGATAGAGAGAGAGAGACAGACAGACAGACAGACAGAGAGAGAAAGAGACTGAGAGAGACAGAGTCACAGAGAGAGAGAGAGAGAGAGACAGATAGAGGGAGAGAGAGGGAGACAGAGTGAGAGAGAGAGAGACAGAGAGAGAGAGAGAGAGAGAGAGAGAGAGAGAGAGATAGGGAGAGAGAGGCAGAGAGACAGAGAGAGAGAGATGGAGAGAGAGAGAGGGAGAGAGAGACAGAGAGAGACAGAGAGAGAGAGAGAGAGACCGAGAGACAGAGAGAGACAGAGAGAGAGAGAGAGAGAGAGAGACCGAGAGACAGAGAGAGAGAGAGAGAGAGAGAGAGAGAGAGAGGGAGAGAGACCGAGAGAGACAGACAGAGAGACAGAGAGACAGAGAGGGAGAGAGAGAGAGACAGAGTGAGAGAGACCGAGAGAGACAGAGTCACAGAGAGAGGGAGAGAGAGACAGAGAGAGAGACAGCTCTCTCTCTCTCTGTCCCCCCCTCCATCACCTGGCTGGGTTTTTGCGGAGATATTGGGTTTCCTCCCACACTCCAAAGACGTACAGCTTTATCATTAATGTTTTATTATTATTAATGTTTAATGTTTTCGGGGCCATTCGTAACTGTCACTATGTCATGTTGTCACTTGTGGGCGGAGCACCAAGGCAAATTCCTTGTATGTGAATACTTGGCCAATAAAGTTACTTGCCTAGCAGGTTAATTGGCTTGGTGGAAATGTGAAAATGTTCCTAGAATTTGGCCCATATCCCTCCAAACCTGTCCTATCCATGTACCTGCTTCTTAAACGTTGCGATAGTCCCAGCTTCAACTACCTCCTCCGGCAGCTCGTTGCATACACCCACCACCCTTTGTGTGGAAAAGTTACCTCTCAGATTTCTATAAAATCTCTCCCCCTTCAGCTTAAAACCAAGCCCTCACAGTGGCATTGAGCGGCCCAGCAGTGGGTTTTTCTCCGAGATCTTCGGTTTCCTCCCACACTCCAAAGACGTTCAGGTTTGTAGGTTAATTGGCTTGGTACAAATGTAAATTGTCCCTAGTGTGTGTGTGTGTGTAGGATAGTGATAGTGTGCGGGGATCGCTGGTCGGCACGGACCCGATGGGCCGAGGGGCCTGTTTCCGCGCTGTATCCCTAATCTAAACATTCGTGCCAGAACGGAACGGGGCAGGAGCAAACAACCAGAAGCTAGGAACAGTGAAGTCAAACTGGTAACGAAACTGAGACCACAGATACCACTTGTAGTTCACTGCGGTGGATTACAGGACGTGGCGGTATTGTAAAAAATGCCAGGGCACTCGGCCAACATTGATAGCTGTCAACGGCCAGATAGTGTACACGGAATAGGTGGGCAGGAAGCAGCAGCGGTATATATAGCCATCCTGCTCCAGCAACTCAGCGAGACACGCAGCATCTCTGGGGACACACACAGTTTAAGAATACGGGGTCATTTAGCCATTTAGAACGGAGACGAGGAAACATTTTTTCTCACAGAGAGTGGTGAGTCTGTGGAATTCTCTGCCTCAGGTGGAGGCCAGTTCTCTGGATACTTTCAAGAGAGAGCTAGATAGGGCTCTTAAAGATAGCGGAGTCAGGGGAAATGGGGAGAAGGCAGGAACGGGGTACTGATTGGGGATGATCAGCCATGATCACATTGAATGGCGGTGCTGGCTCAAAGGGCCGAATGGCCTACTCCTGCACCTATTGTCTGTTGTAGATAGATAGATAGATAGATAGATAGATAGATAGATAGATAGATAGATAGATAGATAGATAGATAGATAGATAGATAGATAGATAGATAGATAGATAGATAGATAGATAGATAAACAGATAGATAGACAGATAGATAGACAGATAGATAGACAGATAGATAGACAGATAGATAGACAGATAGATAGACAGATAGATAGACAGATAGATAGACAGATAGATGTACTGATTGGGGATGATCAGCCATGATCACATTGAATGGTGGTGCTGGCTCGAAGGGCCGAATGGCCTACTCCTGCACCTATTGTCTATTGAGAAGGAATGGGCGACGTTTCGGGTCGAGACCCTTCTTCAGATTTATTTAATGGTTGGATTGATTAATTGATTGATTGAAAGACACAGCATGGAAAACAGCCCTTCAGCCCACCGAGTCCGTTCCGACCATCAAGGGCAATGGGGGAGGGGGGGGGTCTCGACCCGAAACGTTGCCCATTCCTTCTCTCCAGAGATGCTGGCTGTCCTGCTGAGTTACCCCGGCATCTTGTGTCCACCTTCGATTTCAACCAGCATCTGCAGTTCTTTCTTACACATAAGTGGTCATCTTCCCTGTCGACCTCCACTTGGGTATTTTGCAGAAGATATGATAAGCGGATCAGTAAGTCAAATTATGAAATTCTCAAAAGTCCAAAGCTTTGCATCCACGCCTCATAAATGTTTACATCTCTTTGTGGGCGCGGTAGAGTTGCCGTCTTTACAGTGAATGCAGAGACCCGGGTTCGATCCCGACTATGGGCGTTGCCTGTACGGAGTTTGCACGTTCTCCCTGTGGGGTTTCCCCGAGAGTCTCCGGTTTCCTCCCACACTCCCAAAGACGTGCAGGTTTGTCGGTTAATGGGCTTGGTGCAAATGTAAATTGTCCCGAGTGTGTGTCGGATAGTGTTAGTGCGCTGGTCGGCACAGACTCGGTGGGCCGAAGGGCCTGTTTCCGCGCTGTACCTATAAAATTAAAGCTAAATAAAGATTATGTTGCACCAAGCCTTGGTTTGACGTCTTTTGTTTGACAGGTGACAGGATCAGCAAACATGTTTCATGCTTGGCTTCCCTTCCCCTGTTCATCCAGTTCCTCATTCTTGAAAGCATTTCGGTAAATCTTTTTTTCCCATCTAGCAAATATTTGCAAAGTCTGTGTGAAATTTGCATGTTTTGCCTCTGACCGACCGTTCAGGCTTCCTCCCACACGCCACAGGAAGTTTAGCTTGGTTAAGTCGACAGATGCAGCGGGGAAACAGGCCCTTCGGCCCATCCGACCAGCGTTGCCCGCACACTAACACTATCCTACAGACACTAGGGACCATTTACATTTATACCAAACAAATTAGTCTACAAACCTGTAACGCCTTTGGCGTGTGGGAGGAAACGCTCCTCACACCCTGCGCAACATTCATAGAATGGTCATAGTGCAAATAGAGGCCATTCGGCCCCTTTGTGTCTGTGCTAGCTCGCTGCCATCAGAGCAATTGCTTCCTCCACACCCACTGCACTGTCTCCATAGCTTCACAACCTATTTATAGTTAACAATTTCCCTCCTGAAGGCCAGACTGGAACCTGACTCCATGTCTTTAGAGGTACAGCGCAGAGGCAGGCCCTTCGGCCCAACTAGTCCGCGCCGGCCAGCGATCACCCCGTACACTAGCACTATCCCATGCCAAGGACAGTTTACAAGTTTAACCAAAGCCAATTAACCTACAAACCTGTTAAAGAAGGAACTGCAGATGCTGGAGAATCGAGGGTTACACAAAAAGCTGGAGAAACTCAGCGGGTGCAGCAGCATCTAAGGAGCGAAGGAGATAGGCGACGTTTCGGGTCGAGACCCTTCTTCAGACTGGTCAGGGATCAGGGAAACGAGAGATATAGACGGTGATGTGGAGAGATAAAGAACAATGAATGAAAGATATGCAAAAAAGTATCGATGATAAAGGAAACAGGCCATTGTAAGCTGTTTGTAGCGTGAAAATGAGACTTGGGTGGGGGAGAGATAGAGAGAGAAGGAATGCCAGGGCCCGAGGGCTGAGGGAGAGGTGGGAAGGGGAGGAGGCAGTCTGGGTTAACAGAATTGAGAAAATTCAATGTTTAAGCCCAGAGGATGCAGACTCCCCAAGCGGAATATGAGGTGCTGTTCCTCCAACTTGCGGTGTTGCTCACTCTGGCCGTGGAGGAGGCCCAGGACCGAGAGGTCGGATACGGAATGGGAGGGGGAGTTGAAGTGCTGAGCCACCGAGAGGTCGGGTTAGTTATTGCGGACCGAGCGGAGGTGTTCGGCGAAACGATCGCCCAGCCTCTGCTTGGACTAACCTACAAACCTGTATGTCTGTGCGAGGAAACATGGTCGCGGGGAGAACGTACAAACTCCGTACAGACAGCACCCGTGGTCAGGATCAAACCCGTGCTGCCTGAAATTGGATCATTGAAAGGATGTTTTCTTTGCCAACAATCCCCGCAAAGATGCCATCGGCCAGATCACAATAGCGGACATTTGAAACTAAATTTAATAACCTACTAGTTCAGATAACTGAAACAGATGATTGGATTTGAACCGAGGCAGCAGCATAATCAGACAACAAATTTAATCTGATTAGATTCAATAAGAACCGCATTGCAAGGAGGTCTCAAGGTTCGTGCAAAGATAGGTGAAGTTCTGTCCTTGAAGAGGCCATGTTGCCATGGACTGCTCCAGCCCTGCCCTCTTGTGGCTACTGTGATACCAGGCTGACGGCATTGGGAAAAGTGATTGAGGAGATCACGATACCTCTTCAGGACACGTCAAGTCTTTCAGGGTTCCGGCTGGGAGAGCTAGTCCTAGTCCCAGCCCCAGCCCCATCCCGTGCGGAGAGGAGCCACTCTGCCCAGCGAGGGGCTGCTGCAACAGTCCGTCTTCATACTCGATGCCCACCACCACGCACTGGGGAAGGACCTCCTCCAGCAGAATCCGCAGCAACCCTTGGTTGTGCACTGAGGGAAGGCCCGATAGGTCCAGGCGCCGCAGATTCCTGTGCAAGGGAGACAACGGTCAGTGGTTGGACTGAAGGCGACGGCATTGTGGAAGGGTGGTGCAGCGGTAGAGTTGTGGCCATTTTATGACCATTTCCCTCTCGGATAAATAAAGTTCTATCGTATTGTATCATATCCTACAGCGCCAGAGATCCGGGTTTGATCCCGACTACGGGTGGTGTGTGTACTTGGTACATTCTCTCCGTACCTTTCCTCCAAGATCTCCGCTTTAACCTGGAGTATTGTGTGCAGTTTTGGTCCCCTAATTTGAGGATGGACATTCTTGCTATTGAGGGAGTGCAGCGTAGGTTTACAAGGTTAATTCCCGGGATGGCGGGACTGTCATATGCTGAGAGAATAGACAATAGACAATAGGTGCATGAGTCGGCCATTCGGCCCTTCGAGCCAGCACCGCCATTCAATGTGATCATGGCTGATCATCCCCAATCAGTACCCCGTTCCTGCCTTCTCCCCATATCCCCTGACTCTGCTATTTTTAAGAGCTCTATCTAGCTCTCTCTTGAGAAAGCATCAACATTTCAATTGATTGTTGCGAAACGGTGATTTAGTCCCCATATGAACCGGCAGTATTTTTCCTGACGATATGTGGTTTAAATTCACCGCAACCGCAACGTTCCAATCCATCGCGTTCCAGAAAATCCCACTCCCAAGCTGATTAAAATGCCCATTAATTTACGGGAATTAAACACAAAATTCCTTCGATTTGGCCTATAAATTCATAACAATGAGATTTAAAAATCACGTTATATTGTGAATTCTTGTGTGAATGTTATTTGGACACTTAGGCTTTTAAAAAAATGTTAATATTTTCTTAAGAAATGGATAGATGTTTAGATCTAGTAATGAATTTTGTAATTAGCTATAATTGGGTACCTAACTAATTATATGCTTTAATTTCAGGTCATCCAAGTAAGATTGTTTCATATTAGTTTCAGAATGTTTCAATTTATAATAACTGAAAATTTCATTAAGTTCTATTAATTTTTAAGAAAGTTATGGGCTTTTGACTGTCCTAGATCACAGCTTTTGAGTTAAGTCAATGGAAAAGCAATGGGGAACAAGATGCTAATTTCCGAGTATGAAAATGGCCATAACTTTCTTAATACTGAAGATATGAAAGTGAATTAGGTGTCAAATTAAACTTCTTTTTATGCTTTATCTGATGGGATAAATTGCAGACTTGATTTTTTTAATCTCAAAATGTTGTAACATTGCTACTGTATAATCTGCCGCCACTATTATCTATTTTATGTTTTTATCCATTTTATCCTTTTGTTATTTTATGCTGCACGGTGAGCCAGTTGCAACGACATTCCGTTCAGATTTGCAGTTGTTGGTGTATTTTTGAATGCCAATAAAGTCTTTGATTGATCGATCCATCGATTGACACTGTTTCCGTGCTGTTTCTCTAAACCGAACTAAAACTAAAAGGCCCTGGAGGTCAAGTCAATGGATATTTTTTAAGATGGAGATAGATAGATTCTTGATTAGTACGGGTGTCAGGGGTTACGGGGAGAAGGCAGGAGAATGGGGTTAGGCGGGAGAGATAGATCAGCCGTGATTGAATGGCGGAGTAGACTTGATGGGCTGAATGGCCTAATTCTGCTCCTATCATTTATAGAAGGAACAATGTTTTAAAGAGGGTACACAAAAAGCTGGAGAAACTCAGCGGGTGCAGCAGCATCTAAGGAGCGAAGAAGATAGGCGACGTTTCGGGTCGAGACCCTTCTTCAGACTGGTTAGGGATCTGGGAAACGAAAGATATAGACGGTGATGTGGAGAGATAAAGAACAATGAATGAAAGATATGCAAAAAAGTATCGATGATAAAGGAAACAGGCCATTGTAAGCTGTTTGTAGTGTGAAAATGAGAAGCTAGTGCGACTTGGGTGGGGGGGAGATAGAGAGAGAAGGAATGCCAGGGCCCGAGGGCTGAGGGAGAGGTGGGAAGGGGAGGAGGCAGCCAGGGTTAACAGAATTGAGAAAATTCAATGTTTAAGCCCAGAGGATGCAGACTCCCCAAGCGGAATATGAGGTGCTGTTCCTCCAACTTGCGGTGTTGCTCACTCTGGCCGTGGAGGAGGCCCAGGACCGAGACTTTTTAAAAGTCTTTCCCACTTCTTGTTTCAGGGATCGGAGGAGATGGGATTTTCTAGGATACAGCCGGGAGTGTTGGCTTTGTTAGGGTTTGGATTTGTGAACATTTTCCTGAACTGGAATCCCGGGAACAGGCTCCAGTTTCCCACTCATGATTGAATGGTGGAGTGGACTTGATGGGCCGAATTCTACTGCTAGAACCTGTGAACTGATGTGAGCTGAGGGCAAAGGAAGAACTCACCTGGAGAGGGAATGATGCTCGCTCCGTGGATCGGGAATTGGAGAGAGGGTGCAGGGAGACAGCAACGGCAACGGATGTTGGACAAAGGGCCCCGTAAAATTAATCGGGGAGGGGGTCCTAAACTTCCACGCCCTCAAGGTTGGCTGTGGGAGGCTTCCCCCCCCCCCCCCTCCCCCTCCACTCCCCCCACTAGGGAACAATCCTGCAGCGGACTGGGTTCGCTTTAGAAAAGGTTGTAAAGTTCTATCAGAGTCATAGATACAGGCCCTTCGGCCCATCTTGCCGACACTGGCCAACATGCCCCAGCAAAACTAGTCCCACCTGCCCGCGCTAGGTCCATATCATTTAGAACGGAGACAAGGAAACACTATTTCTCAGAGGGAGTGGTGAGTCTGTGGAATTCTCTGCCTCAGAGGGAGGTGGAGGCCGGTTCTCTGGATGCTTTCAAGAGAGAGCTAGATAGGGCTCTTAAAGATAGCGGAGTCAGGGGATATGGGGAGCAGGCAGGAACGGGGTACTGATTGGGGATGATCAGCCATGATCACATTGAATGGAGCGGGAGATTGCAACCTTCACGTGGTCCGCCCTGTTTCGACGAATGCAATCAACCCGGCGTGCACAATCAAATAAGATCAAATAGAACAAGTTGTCCGACAACTTTAGGCTGTGCCCGCCACACGCAAGGAGAAGACATTGAATGGCGGTGCTGGCTCGAAGTGCCGAATGGCCTACTCCTGCATCTATTGTCTATTGCCAAACCTGTCCTATCCATGTACCTGTCTAACTGTTTCTTAAAAGCCTGTCCCATGGTACGAGTTCATTCCAAGAGCTCTGCTGAGTTAAAAAAAAATCAAACTCGTGGTAAGCACGGGGAATGAACGTAGCGGGTACGTCGGAGCTCGGGGACGTCTCTTAGCGGCTCGTAACGCTAACGGCAGGTACTCGGGAAGACTCGCCAACGGGAAGACTCATGAAGATTTTTCAACGTGTTGAAAAATGTCCACGAGAGCCTCGAGTACCGACAAGCGGCCATTACCGTAAATCTCTGAGTTCGAATCAGGGCAAACTCGGGGAGAGCTCTTGGAATGAACTTGGTACAGTGGGACAGGGGTTTAAAATGTCGGGATAGTCCCAGCCTCAACTACCTCCTCTGGCAGCTTGTTCCATACCACATGGAATGGGTGATTGGCACATCATTGCCACGCGGGGCGGGGCCTAGGAAGAGCCTGACTTACTTGAGATGATGCAGTGAGGCCAGGCCTCGCTCGGTCACCTTGGGGCAGCCTGCCAGCCCCAACTCTTGCAGCGAGTCCCCAAACACATGCAGGCGGCTCAGACACCAGTCGTCAACGTGGGGGCAGTTGTTTAGCCCCAAGTACTTCAACTCCTTCAGGCACACTACACACAAGCAAAAACACAGGAGATAAAGGATAACAGTGGAGGAAGGGCCTGGGCCCGAAACGTCACCCATTCCTTCTCTCCAGAGATGCTGCCTGCATGTCCCGCTGAGTTACTCCAGCATTTTGTGCCTGTCTTCGGTTCAAACCAGCACCTGCAGTTCCTTCCTACACGTTGCATTTTTCGTTTAGAGATACAGGCCCTTCGGCCCATCGGGTCTGTGCCGGCCTGTGATCCCCGCACACTTACACCATCCAACACGCACTGGAGGCAATTTACAATGATACCAAGCCAATGTTCCTGCAAACCTGGAGTGTGGGAGCACCCGGAGAAAACCCACATGGTCACGGGGAGAACGTGCAAACTCCGTACAGACAGCACCCGCAGTCGGGATCCAACCCGGGTCTCTGGTGCGGTTCGGCAGCAACTCTACCGCTGCGCCACGATATATCACACTTCATTAGTCCATAAATTATAGGAGCAAAATTAGGCCATTCGGCCCATCAAGTCTACTCCGCCATTTAAACCCGGCGGATCTGTGCAGGGAATATCCTGGTGTCTCCAGAAAAGATGGCGTGGCCTGGAAAGGGCTTGCAAAGGTCTGTGTCTCTCGGGCTTTCAACACTTGGAGCCCCTGGGGAATGGAGGTGACACAATATTTAATGCTTTGCTCTATTTTGGTGTAGCTTTGCCCAGTTAAGTTCAAAGATGCGGCATGGAAACAGGCCCTTCGGCCCACTGAGTCCATGCTATCTTTTCCCTCTCAACCCCAAAGATGGTTCCGGCGTGGGGGGGGGGGGGGGGGGGGGATGGGCTGCCAAGAACAAAGGGGGACCATAAGGGATAGGAGCAGAATGCGGCCATTCGGCCCATCAAGTCTTCTCCACCATTCAATCATGGCTGATCTATCTCTCCATCCTAACCCCATTCTCCTGCCTTCATCCCCATAACCCCCGACACCCGTACTAATCAAGAATTCCACTGTATCCCGGTGCATGGGACGGCAAAGAAATAATATCAATACATGCACGTCTCCAACTCTAGTGTACCGCATGAGGATGGGCACAGCGTGATGGAGTCACTCAGCGGGTTGGGCAGCATCTCTGGGAAATAGCGGTGGGGGAGACGTTAGAAAAGGCACAAGGTGCTGGTAAACTCAGCGGGACATGGACAGCATCTCTGGAGAGCGGTAGAGTTGCTGCCTTACAGTCCCTGCAGCGACGGAGACCCGGGTTCGATCCCGACCACGGAATCTGCCGGTGGAGGCCGGCTCTCTGGATGCTTTCAAGAGAGAGCTAGATAGGGCTCTTAAAAATAGCGGAGTCAGGGGATATGGAGAGAAGGCAGGAACGGGGTACTCATTGGGGATGATCAGCCATGATCACATTGAATGGCGGTGCTGGCTCGAAGGGCCGAATGGTCTCTACTCCTGCACCTATTGTCTATTGACTGGGACAAGCTAGATACAGGAAAAATGTTCCCAATGTTGGGCGAATCCAGAACCAGGGGCCACAGTCTTAGAATAATGGGGGAGGTCATTTAAGACTGAGGTGAAAAAAAACTTTTTCACCCAGAGAGTTGTGAATTTATGGAATTCCCTGCCACAGTGGGCAGTGGAGGCCAAATCACTGGATGGATTTAAGAGAGAGTTAGATAGAGCTCTAGGGGCTGGTGGAGTCAAGGGATATGGGGAGAAGGCAGGCACGGGTTATTGATAGGGGACGATCAGCCATGATCACAATGAATGGCGGTGCTGGCTCGAAGGGCCGAATGGCCTCCTCCTGCACCTATTGTCTATTGTCTAATCCGTCAATCTCCGCCTTCAAAATATCAATTGACTTGGCCTCCACAGGCGTCTGTGGCAATGAATTCCACAGATTCACCACACTCTGACTAAAGAAATTCCTCCTCATCTTCTTTCTAAAGGTGCGTCCTTTTATTCGAAGGCTACAGCCTCTGAAAGTGGGATAAGATAGAACTCGTGTGAACAAGTGGTCGATAGTCAGCGGTAAAATCGACCCAGATGTGCAGGGAGTGGATGAGACAGTGGGATAGCATAGAACTAGTGTGAATGGAGGAGGGCGCGGACTATGTGGGCCGAAGGGCCTGTATCGACACGATGCGGTAGAACTTTATTTATCCCCGGAGGGAAATGATCAATTTCAATAGACAACAGGTGCAGGAGGAGGCCATTCGGCCCTTCGAGCCAGCACCGCCATCAATGGCTGATCATCCCCAATCAATACCCCGTTCCTGCCTTCTCCCCATATCCCCCGACTCCGCTATCTTTAAGAGCCCTATCTACCCCCTACCTGAGGGATTAAATAAAATCAGATCATCGTTTCCTTGTCTGAAGAAGGGTCTCGACCCGAAACGTCACCTATTCCTTCACTCCATAGACGCTGCCTCGCCCGCTGAGTTTCTCCAGCGTTTTAGTCAACTTTTGTTTCCTTTTCGATAAGAAAGATTTTTTCTCCCGCTTTTCTGACATCAAGTCCGTTTGGCGTCAAATTGTTTAAAATATTTATCGGCTTAAAATATGACGGGGAGCGAACGTTACGCCCAAAAGCCTTGGGGTCACTGCCACTATTTTGCAAACGCAAGCTCCAGCTCCCCCCCACTCCTCCATCTCCCCTCCTCTCCCCCACCCTCCCGTCTCCCCCTGTCTCCCCCCACCCCCTCCCCCCACTCCCCCATCTACCCACCTCCCCCCGAGCTCTCCCCCTCCCCCCCGTCTCCCCCACACCCCCTTCTTCCCCCCTCTCCCCGTCTCTCCCCCTCCCCCCCACTCCCCCATCTCCCCCGTCTCTCCCCCTCCCCCCCACTCCCCCATCTCCCCCATCTCTCCCCCTCCCCCCCACTCCCCATCTCCCCTGTCTCTCCCCCTCCCCACCGTCTCCCCCCACACCCCCGTCTCCCCCCCACTCCCCCCCTATCTCCCCCATCTACCCACCTCCCCCCGAGCTCTCCCCCTCCCCCCCGTCTCCCCCACACCCCCTTCTTCCCCCCTCTCCCCGTCTCTCCCCCTCCCCCCCACTCCCCCATCTCCCCCGTCTCTCCCCCTCCCCCCCACTCCCCCATCTCTCCCCCTCCCCCCCCACTCCCCATCTCCCCCGTCTCTCCCCCTCCCCACCGTCTCCCCCCACACCCCCGTCTCCCCCCCACTCCCCCCCTATCTCCCCCCCTCCCCCACCTCCCCCCGAGCTCTCCCCCTCCCCCCATCTCCCTCCCCCCCCCACTCCCCCGTCTCCCACACCCCCCACCCCCCCCCGGCCAGAGATGTGACGTGATGGACGCGGGGTTCTAGACCAATCACTGACAAGGTCGCGGACAAATCCCGCCCCCGGAGCTGTATCTCCAAACTAAGGTCCACCAAATGTCTGGTAGACAAAAATGCTGGAGAAACTCAGCGGGTGAGGCAGCATCTATGGAGCGAAGGAATAGGTGACGTTTCGGATCGAGACCCTTCTTCAGACTGAAGTGAGTGTGGGGGGGATGGGAGGAAGACAGGAAGAGGAGGAGCCAGAGGGCTGAGGGAGAGCTGAGAAGGGGAGGAGAAAACAGGGACTACCTGAAATGAGAGAAGTTAGTGTTCATACCGCTGGGGTGCAGACTACCCAAGCGGAATATGAGGCGCTGCTCCTCCAATTTACGGTGTTGCTCACTCTGGCCATGGAGGAGGCCCAGGACAGAAAGGTCGGATACGGAATGGG